>JANVCQ010000002.1:32985586-32995988 GCA_025531925.1 Erythroxylum plowmanianum
CATACACATCAAACTTAATACAAATACAAAAGATGCTCATGTTTGATATGCCTATAAAGCTATCCAAATTAGTCACTAACTTAGTATAAAAGAGTCCTAGCTATCTTGGAGTTTCCAAATGCCGTGCAAGGATCGCTAATCTTCTCTATCTGGACCTGAGGAGGGAAAATTATAGGTTGAGCTACACAACTCAGTGCTAATATATTTATAGCTATTGACAATGAGCTACACAATCAAACATATATAAATATCCATATAGGCATAAATGTTTTGTCTTAATCCAACAATGAAATCTCATCATTCACAATTCCAATACACATCTCATAGAACATAATGGATGTAATTCACATCAAAGCATAACACTCAAAATGTCATCATAACTTAACACATCAAAATGTAAATGCACAAATAACTGGCTCGAGGGTTTCGTAGATCAAAATAGAGAAATCGAAGTTTACTTCATGAATAAAACGAGTCCACTTTTCGGATCTCATGTGTCACAAGTGGGCAGTCGAGAGAAGGCTTTATGTCGACGTGCACATGACTATGAAACGGTTCCACTATTGCCCAAACACAATCAATTTTTCATGCTCAATTCAATCAATCACAAAATCATATTCTCATGCTTTTCTTCTTTCCATTTAAATCAAAATGCCATGATACAATTCCAAGGCATAGCATGATCATACTCACAATTCAATCATCTCAAAATGTCATACATCTTTCAATGCATAACATAGCATAAAATACACCATAGCAATTCACAATTCATCAATTCAAGCATATACATACACACATATGCACATTGCCCATTTACACAATAACCATAAATATTTTACTCACCTTATAACTCTTGAAAATCCAAACTCAATTTGGTCCTTCCCCTTGCTCTTGAGTAGGGTTTTCTTGATTTCCTAAAACAAACCAATTTTCCTTTCAATTCCAATTCAACAAAATCCCTAAAACTTTAAAATCACACCAAATGAAATCAACACAAATTAAGCTCAAACATAACCTACCCATAGTCCATCTAGGTTAGAAAACCCAAAACCTAGCTTACAAACCCTAAAATCAAATGGGTTTCCCCTTAAATCATCTTCTTTCTCCATTCATTCCCAACACAAAAACCCATCTTTTTTACTTCCTTTTTCAAACCAAACAAGAAGAAAATAACATGGAACTTACCTTAACAAGATGATTCTTCCTATTTTCTTCCTCTTTTCCTTCTCTCTTCTCCCACGATTTTTCTCCTTCTTTTTCTCTCCCACGTTTTTCTCTCTTCCTCTCTATTTCACGTTGCTTTCTTCTCCTTCTTCTAATTTTAAGACACACTTTAGCTTATTCTTCCAAAATTGCCCCTCACTTACTTACCCTTTCTAATTTTGCCCCTCCTTTTGTCTTTTATGGCTCTACTCCTTTAATCCACTTAATACCACATTAATTATAACTAGGTCTCAATCTTTCCATCAAATTTTCAATCTTTATTCATACCTACTAAATAAATGACTCAATTCAAAAACAATAAATAATTAAACAAACAAACAAAAATAAATAAATCATTAAACAATTAATAAAAAAATTAGAAAAATTAGGATCCAACCGTTTGAGGCAGATAAAAAGAATTTTATCAAGCTTCAGAATAAAGTACGAACTAAGATCTATGCTTTATTATGACTTAATTGTTAATCATTTTATAGAATGAAAATAACTTTGATTTTTGGGAAATCAAAATATGAAAATTTTTGTAATTATTTTGTTGCGATCATGATCTAATCCCTTACCAATTTCCAAACAACCATTACATACATAATTGATCTAATTATCGAAGCATGTGGAACACAATCCATCTTATCTCTCTCTCTTGTGTATTTGGGTATATATTCTATGAGAGAGAAATGTGATAATGAGTAAGAATCTCTTCTTTAATGAATTCTCCATGTTAGACCTCTTTAGTGCTTTGTCTATGGACATGGATCGAGATAGGCCAAGCAACATCTTTGATCTATCTTTATAGATCTTTATTCCTAAAATATAGTCCACTTTACCCATATCCTTCATGAAGAAGTTCTTAAACAATCAAATCTTTATAGATTGGATCATTAGTATGTCATTTCCAATCAATATTATGTCATCCAAATATAGCACTAAGAAGACAACTACACTATCACTAACTTTTTTATAGACAGATAGTTCATCCATATTTTTAATAAATCAAACTATTTGATTGTCTCATTAACATGGTTTTCCAACTCCATGACTCTTGCTTAGGTGCATAAGTAGACTTTTGTAACTTATATACTTGATTAGGAAATTTATTGGAATCAATACCCTTAGGTTATTTCATGTACACTTCCTCCAACAAATTCCTATTGAGAAATGTTATTCCAGATTTCATAATCATGATATGTTGTTATAGCCAATAATATCCTTATGGATTTAAGCTCAGTTGTTGGTGAAAAGGTTTCATTAAAATCAATTCCTTTATATACCCTTGATATACATATATCTATATGTGTATATATACACATTACCATCAATGCTAGTTTTTCTCTTTAAAACTCACTTGCATCCTACAGGGACAACACCATCTAGAGGATCCACCAATTCTTGACATCTTCATTAAAGTTCCTTAGACATATGTTTACTTCAGCTTTAGAATGTAAGAGAGTTATATTAAAATCACCTATAATTATCTATGGAGATTCAACATATGAGTGGTTAACTTTTTAAGTTTTTCCTATAAGGAGCTTCTTTGAAATGCATGATTAGAGTCGTATACAAATGCAATAAAAGCTTTAACTCTCTCTTGAAGCAGTTTCACTAAGAGATTAATAATATGATTTGTAGAGAAGAAATGTGAGACCTCTATTCTATATAAATCATAGGCAATAACTAAATGTTTGTTATAATGAACTTGATGATTGGTAATGAGCTGCCAATGCTTCTCTAAAAGTCTAACTTCATGTAATTATCCGCTTTAATTTTAGTCTAAAAAATACCCATTATCATAGGTTTTATTTCATAAATATGATCTTAAATCACATGTATATTTTTGGGGCAATTAAAGCACCTAAGTCCTTAAGAGGATAAACATTAATAAAGGATTTCAAGTTTAGGGCTCTTAGCTCTGTTTCGTTTACCAAATCTCCTTCTATTATCCACTTTGAAATCTTCCATTATAAGTGTTAATTCTCCTTGATCCTGTTGTGAGGATCCTATAAAACTATTCATATTAAAATACATATGATCCTTAGTAGATATGTTAGATTGAGGATTAGTCTCTATTTTCTTCAACAAAGAACCAAATCCTCCAACAACTCCTTATGGAACTTTAACTTATATTAGACTTAACTTCAAAGAATCATTCTTATTAGAATTTTATTCCCCCTTACCCTTCTCCCTAACAAAGTCCTCCTTATCCATTTCTGATATTGAATTTGCTATTTTGTTATTCACTAGAAGTACCTATGTAATTAGTTCAATCTTTTCCACAGTTTCTTCTATAAGCACAATTTCCAATCCCATCAGCTCAAAATATTTTTCCCTAATGGCTTAGAGATGGTCTCTATTGATAAGAAACCTTGAATAATTCTTCAAACATAACATCATTTTCCCCTAGCCTCATTAAGGAAATTAGATTAGGCAAATCTTGTTACAAATTAGCAACAACACATAGTTTAGTATAACCTATTATTTTCTTTAAAATCGTTTCCTCACCTATGCAAATTAGCCTTCTGATATAACTTGCCAAGTATCTTAGTCTGGTTAAGATTCAATAAAGGAGAGGACATAATGCTAAAAGAAAAAGGAACAATCAAAGCCACTGAAAAGTTTAAAGAACAATTCCTTAAATGGTGAAAGAAATATGCCAGAAAGATATGAACTCCAACCAAAAACAAATAGGCAAAGATTGTACTAGGAAGTAGCGAAAAAGCAGGAAAGCTAGTTAGCTAGTTTTAACATGTTTAAACGTTCCACATTCTAGACCAATATTCATGGTAATGAGAGTTGAGCTTGTGAAGACTGAAGTAGTTTTTGATTTTCATGTATAAAATGTTGAGTAATTGTTTCTAGGTTAAGCCTCTATTCTGAAAATTTTGAAGATTCCTCTAATCCTAAATAGCCTCAACAATGAAGGATAATGCTATGCAAAAGCTCCAGCTGGCAAGGTCATCCTTATGCACGAAGTGGTAACACTAAGAAGTAAATGAGCTCCCGTTGTTGGGCACATTCAGCAAGTGACATTGATGTAGGATCATTTTCCAACTAGGATTTACAAAATCACATTGGAAGAATAGATGCTCATGGTTTTCCTCTGCCCTCTGAAAAAGTATGCATCGATTTGGTATATAGAGGAAAGTCTTCAACTTATCGACTGTTGATAGGCGTAGTTTCATAGCCAACCACAAAGTAAATGCAACCTTCATGTGAAGATGTTTTACCCAGATCACTATAGTCTAAGGAAGAAAGTTATGCTACCTTTGAAGTAATTCACAACAAGATTTACTAGAGAAGATGTTATTCCTAGATACCTAGCAGATAACTTTGTTCGGATCTTCATATAGATTGATTTGGAGTAGCGTTGTTGGACCCCGAATGTTTCTTATAAGTTAGAACTGAAAATAAGAAAATTTGGTGATTAGTCATGAGTAAAAAACAAATGGTGAAAATTCTTGAACTAAGAAATGATAGGCAAGGGTAAAGTAGTGAATGATAAATGTGGATAGATTCATATTTTTTCTTTGGTGTTTTTGTGGATAAGAGATTTCGAGATGGGAAGAATTAGGGCGAAAGTTAGAAGCAACAATGAAGTTGAATTTGTGTAGTAAGTTGATGAAGGATATGTATATAGGTGTATGTTCTGTCATTGGTATTCATGATTAGTCATAGACTATAAATTTTTCTTTGTATGATATTGATTTGAAATCAAGTTGAGAATGAGGAGTAAATGAAGTAGAAAAAGATGATCTTAGTATGATTTGTGTTAAGGAAAGATTGTGAAACAAAATGGATGGTTGATCTCGAAAATGTTTATGGAGTATGCTTCAGTATTTTAGCTAGAACTTTTTTTTCTAGTTATTCAAAAGAGATGATTCTTAATTTGGATTAAACTAGAAACATATGGATACATTTCTTATTAAGACATTGAATTTAAATTCTATCTTTAAAAACCTCAAAATTTGTCATGAAGTAGAGAACTGAGTATAGTACATTGGTGGATGAATGTAAAATTCATCTTCAGACTATAAGGAAAATTTGGGATTGATCTAGATAGATTTTGATAAAGTTGCCTTATAGAAAGTTATAGATATTTCTGTTATCTTTCCAACAGTATATAGTATGAGAATTTTGGACATTTGAGTCGAAAGTTATGCCTAAACTTTCTTCTGTGTTACTGTTCATAAACTTCTTCTGGGTTACTATTCATCTTCCATCTTCTGTTCCATTTTTATACTTCCAAAGATAGAATTTATCTTTGATGTCTTCATGAAAGTTGTATCTCTTGAAGTCCTCTTTCAAATCATCTAAAAAACACCTAAATTCGATATCTATAGAGGAAGTTATGACAATTGCAAGCTTCTTCTGTGTTACTATTCAAAAACTGCTTCTGGGTTACTGTTCACCTAACATCTTCTGTTCCATTTTTGATCTTTTCGAAGATGGAATTTGTCTTTGAGGTCTTCATGAAAGTTGTATATCTTGAAGTCCTCTTTCAAAGCATCCAAATAACACCTAAATTCTATATCTATAGAGGAAGTTATGACAATTATAAGCTTCTTCTATGTTACTGTTCATAAACTTCTTCTGGGTTACTATTCACCTTACATCTTCTATTCCATTTTTGATCCTTCAGAAGATGGAATTTATCTTTGAGGTCTTCATTAAAGTTGTAGCTCTTGAAGTCCTCTTTCAAAGCATCTAAATAACACCTAAATTCTATATATGTAGAGGAAGTTATGACAATTACAAGCTTCTTCTGTGTTACTATTCATAAACTTCTTCTGGGTTACTGTTCACCTTACATCTTCTATTCCATTTTTGATCATTCCAAAGATGGAATTTGTCTTTGAGGTCTTCATGAAAGTTGTATCTCTTGAATTCCTCCTTCAAACCATCTAAAGAACACCTAAATTAGATATCTATAGAGAAAGTTATGACAATTGCAAACTTCTTCTGTGTTACTATTCATAAACTTCTTCTGGGTTACTGTTCACCTTACATCTTCTGTTCCATTTTTTATCCTTCAGAAGATGGAATTTGTCTTTGAGATCTTCATGAAAGTTGTATCTCTTGAAGTCCTCTTTCAAACCATCCAAATAACACTTGCATTCTATATCTATAGAGGAAGTTATGACAATTGCAAACTTCTTCTGTGTTATTGTTCATAAACTTCTTCTGGGTTATTGTTCACCTTACATCTTCTGTTTCATTCTTCAGAAGATGAAATTTGTCTTTGAGATCTGCATGAAAGCTATATCTGTTGAAGTACTCTTTCAATCCATCCAAAGAACACCTAAATTCGATATCTATAGAGGAAGTTATGACAATTGCAAGCTTCTTCTGTGTTACTGTTCATAAACTGCTTCTGGGTTACTGTTCACCTAACA
Organism: Erythroxylum plowmanianum; assembly: GCA_025531925.1. Taxonomy (NCBI): domain Eukaryota; kingdom Viridiplantae; phylum Streptophyta; class Magnoliopsida; order Malpighiales; family Erythroxylaceae; genus Erythroxylum; species Erythroxylum plowmanianum. The sequence goes on from JANVCQ010000002.1 coordinate 32,992,195, forward strand.
TCTTCTGTTCCATTTTTGATCCTTTCGAAGATAGAATTTGTCTTTGAGGTGTTCATGAAAGTTGTATATCTTGAAGTCCTCTTTCAAAGCATCTAAATAACACCTAATTCTATATCTATAGAGGAACTTATGACAATTACAAGCTTCTTCTGTGTTACTGTTCATAAACTTCTTCTGGGTTACTATTCACCTTACATCTTCTATTCCATTTTTGATCCTTCAGAAGATGGAATTTATCTTTGAGGTCTTCATTAAAGTTGTAGCTCTTGAAGTCCTCTTTCAAAGCATCTAAATAACACCTAAATTCTATATATGTAGAGGAAGTTATGACAATTACAAGCTTCTTCTGTGTTACTATTCATAAACTTCTTCTGGGTTACTGTTCACCTTATATCTTCTATTCCATTTTTGATCCTTCCAAAGATGGAATTTGTCTTTGAGGTCTCTATGAAAGTTGTATCTCTTGAAGTCCTCCTTCAAACCATCTAAAGAACACCTAAATTAGATATCTGTAGAGAAAGTTGTGACAATTGCAAACTTCTTCTATGTTACTATTCATAAACTTCTTCTAGGTTACTGTTCACCTTACATCTTCTGTTCCATTTTTGATCCTTCAAAAGATGGAATTTGTCTTTGAGATCTTCATGAAAGTTGTATCTCTTGAAGTCCTCTTTCAAACCATCTAAATAACACCTACATTCTATATCTGTAGAGGAAGTTATGACAATTGCAAACTTCTTCTGTGTTATTGTTCATAAACTTCTTCTGGGTTATTGTTCACCTTACATCTTCTGTTTCATTCTTCAGAAGATGAAATTTGTCTTTGAGATCTGCATGAAAGCTATATCTGTTGAAGTCCTCTTTCAATCCATCCAAAGAACACCTAAATTCGATATCTGTAGAGGAAGTTATGACAATTGCAAGCTTCTTATGTGTTACTGTTCATAAACTTCTTCTAGGTTACTGTTCACCTTACATCTTTTGTTCCATTTTTGATCCTTTAGAAGATGGAATTTTTCTTTGAGGTCTTCATGAAAGTTGTATCTCTTGAAGTCCTTTTTCAAAGCATCCAAATAACACCTAAATTCTATATCTGTACAGGAAGTTATGACAATTACAAGCTTCTTCTGTGTTACTGTTCACCAACTTCTTCTGGGTTACTATTCACCTTACATCTTCTATTCCATTTTTGATCCTTCTGAAGATGGAATTTGTCTTTGAGGTCTTCATGAAAGTTGTATCTCTTGAAGTACTCCTTCAAACCATCCAAAGGATACCTAAATTAGATATCTGTAGAGGAAGTTATGATAATTGCAAGCTTCTTCTGTATTACTGTTCATAAACTTCTTCTGGGTTACTGTTCTCCTTACATCTTGTATTTCATTTTTGATTCTTCAGAAGATGGAATTTGTCTTTGAGGTCTTCATGAAAGTTGTAGCTCTTGAAGTCCTCTTTTAAAACATCCAAATAACACCTAAATTTTATATCTATAGAGGAAGTTATGACAATTACAAGCTTCTTCTGTGTTATTGTTCATAAACTTCTTCTGGGTTACTATTCACCTTACATCTTCTATTCCATTTTTTATCCTTCCAAAGATGGAATTTGTCTTTGAGGTCTTTATGAAAGTTGTATCTCTTGAAGTCCTCCTTCAAACCATTCAAAGAACACCTAAATTAGATAACTGTAGAGGAAGTTATGATAATTGCAAACTTCTTCTGTGTTACTGTTCATAAACTTCTTCTAGGTTACTGTTCACCTTACATCTTCTGTTCCATTTTTGTTCTTTCAGAAGATGGAATTTGTTTTTAAGATCTGCTTGAAAGTTGTATCTCTTGAAGTCCTCTTTCAACCATTCAAAGAACACCTAAATTCGATATCTGTAGAGGAAGTTATGACAATTGCAAGCTTCTTCTATGTTACTATTCATAAACTTCTTCTGGGTTACTATTCACCTTATATCTTCTGTTCCATTTTTTATCCTTTAGAAGATGGAATTTTTCTTTAAGGTCTTCATGAAAGTTGTATCTCTTGAAGTCCTCCTTCAAACCATCTAAAGAACACCCAAATTAGATATCTGTAGAGGAAGTTATGACAATTGCAAACTTCTTCTGTGTTACTGTTCATAAACTTCTTTTGGGTTACTGTTCACCTTACATCTTCTATTCCATTTTTGATCCTTCAGAAGATGGAATTTATCTTTGAGGTCTTCATAAAAGTTGTAGCTCTTGAAGTCCTATTTCAAAGCATCTAAATAACACCTAAATTCTATATATGTAGAGGAAGTTATGGCAATTACAAGCTTCTTCTGTGTTACTATTCATAAACTTCTTCTGGGTTGCTGTTGACTTCTTCTGGGTTGCTGTTGACCTTAAATCTTCTATTCCATTTTTGATCCTTTTAAAGATAGAATTTATCTTTGAGGTCTTCATGAAAGTTGTATCTCTTGAAGTCCTCCTTCAAACCATCTAAAGAACACCTAAATTAGATATCTGTAGAGAAAGTTATGACAATTGCAAACTTCTTCTGTGTTACTATTCATAAACTTCTTCTGGGTTACTGTTCACCTTACATCTTCTGTTCCATTTTTGATCCTTCAGAAGATGGAATTTGTCTTTAAGATCTTCATGAAAGTTGTATCTCTTGAAGTCCTCTTTCAAACCATCAAAAGAACACTTAAATTAGATATTTGTAGAGGAAGTTATGATAATTGTAAGCTTCTTCTGTGTTATTGTTCATAAACTTCTTATAGGTTACTGTTCACCTTACATCTTCTGTTCCATTTTGGTTCTTTAGAAGATGAAATTTGTCTTTGAGGTCTGCATAAAAGTTGTAGCTCTTAAAGTCCTCTTTCAAACCATCTGAAGAATATCTAAATTCGATGTCAGTAGAGGAAGTTATGACAATTGTAAGCTTGTTCTATGTTACTATTCATAAACTTCTTCTGGGTTACTGTTCACCTTACATTTTCTATTCTATTTTGGATCCTTCAAAAGATGGAATTTGTCTTTGAGGTCTTCATGAAAGTTGTAACTCTTGAAGTCCTCTTTCAAGCCATATAAAGAACTCCTAAATTCAATATCTCTAGAGAAAGTTATACTAATTGTCCCACGATAGGTTCAATTTGATTGAGGATAAATCCAGATTGGATTCTTTTGGCCATGACTCCTTCTCTAGACACTCAAATGACTTGATTCTTGAACCTTTGGACTTGTAAGACATTGCTATACATCTCCACCAAAAATTGTAGCCATATAAAATGAAGTGGGAGAGAGTGAGTGAAAAACATGGGAATGGTACAATGTGTGTGTTTCTAAATACTATGAACTAGTGTTATTCCACTGAACATACTTCAGTATTGTGATGATTTCTGGATCGGTAGAGCTCCAAATGAGATGATTCCTAATTTGTGGTAAACTAGAGAAATGGAGCTACAAATGGTATGAAGAAATTAGAATCTAATTCAGTTTCTAAGATGTTTAAATTTCGGATAGAAGTTGTGCATAGTATATTGATTTGGAGAAGAGTAGTCCACAAAAAATGTTTGAAGTATATCTTTCAAATCACTGAACCGAATTGAATGATTTTTGTATCATTAGAAACTTAAGACAATGAGGGACATCTTCTGGAAAAAAGTGTTATGTTAGAATGTTCAAGGGTACTGTTGGCAAGACACTTAGGTATAAAAGACATAAGGCATAATTGGAAGGGCAAATAGAACAATTCTCAATCATTAAGGGCATAATTGGAAGAAGAAGTGTTGTCTTGCTTATAAATGAAGAAGAAAAACGTGA
>JANVCQ010000002.1:33001046-33017732 GCA_025531925.1 Erythroxylum plowmanianum
CGACTTATAATGTTCTGGTCGACTGGTACTTGCTCCAACGGACATATTGTAGATAAGCTTCAATCTTTGTTTGTTGGGATTCATATCTTTGATTATAATCTTCACGACAATCATCTTCTGCACATTGTTTATCCCTTGAACATTGGTGATAAGTTGTCTAGCTCTTGATTTGTAGATATGTCAATCTTAAATTGTATTAATCCTTTAATTGTAATCCAAATCACCTTAAATAATTTCTTAACTAATTCTATACATTTTATTATTATCAAAGCACAAAGGATTTTAATTTGTCAGCCACCATTGGTCCAACAATAATATTGATTGAAAAAAAGGTTGTCAACTAAACTAAAAGATGTTTTATGCATATTCTAAAAAAAATGATTGATATAAATGACTCCTTGTATGAAATATAGATAACGATAAGAAGATGGAATAGTGAAAATTGAGACTAAATCTCTTACAAAAGATGTTTTTAAGTTAAAAACATATTTTGAAATAATTTTTAAATTAAATAATTTTTTTTATTAGATCCCATGGTAGTAAGTACATTGTCTCCAGGTACATCTCCATGTAACACTAAGTAATATAACATACCATTATAAAATCAAGCCATTACAATTAATATGTCATAAGTAATAAAACATTAGACCATAAAAATCTATTTAACATCCTTATTTATGTGTCCAGTATACAAGGTAAGCATATCTTTATCACGGGATCAAATTAGTTCCTTTCATTTTTTTGGTAGATTAGTTCCTTTCATTATCCCTCAACATTATATCTCCTTTCTTACACATGTTCAATAAGCTCCTTGGTTAATTACTAGTAGGCATCCATATTGCATATGTCAGTTTCCTCTTAATTTTGTTCTTTTATGGCATTAAGAAATTATAGGTCTTGTCACTAATTTCCACTACAAATTAGTATACATATTTCATTAGATATTATCATTACTTTCATGTTACTTTCAACTCTTAAAAGTGTATACAAATGAGGTATCCCTTGTCCAATTCTCCTTGCATGTACTATATTCTCACTTAGCTACTTTGAGTCTTTATATAGGATCAATTGCTCCCTTATACTAGCTAGAACATATTCCAACATTGTTTCAATTTACATCTCCTACCTTTTGAATCTTCTAAAATTCTTTTCTTTCCAAATTATTTTTAGGCAAGTTCCAAGTGTATTTAAATAAGCAACAAGGTCCCCCTTAGAGATGTTTTATTTAGTAATCATAGAAGAGTGTCTAAGAAAACATTCAAGTTAGATCTCCAATGCATAAGGTCTTTGACTCATATAACATTAAAATAGCTATATTCAAAGAATAACTAAGCTATAGTTTCAGCTATTAATCCACAGAGGATTAAGTGCCACAATTCACTTAGATAATTATACTATTGTCCTTCTTTAATCTATACGTATACCTATATTGAGCTGGGACTTTCTTTATAGCTTACATAGCTTATGCATTGCTAATTAAGGCCCTATTACTTTCCAATTTTCATACCATACAAAAGTTGAGGATTCATCTCCAATCTTGTAACTTACATTTGGTTCAATTAGGCTCCTTAAATTAAGTAATTGAGTTATGAACCAATAGTGGGAACCTTTGTTTGTAAGTGCCCAAATTCTTTAACCCTTTAATATATAGCTGACATCCACTGCATCCATAAATATTATTTATCTTCTAGCACTCCCCGAGGTCTTTTAATCATCATAACCTTGTTAGTAACACTTATAGGAATAATCCTAAGTCCATCTAAGGTTTGCATACCTCTAACCATTTAACCTTGTCATTGAATTTGCTAACATTGATCTTGGCCCCGAAAAACTTTCTTATTATCTCCTCAATTGTTTTGATTAGGCCTTTGGATAAGAACATATGGACATGCCAGTAGATGTGAAAAGAATTGACCATTTAATCAAAGGCAAACATTCTCTAAATTATAACATCCTAGTCACCCAAGGCAGACCTAAGTACATTAAATGGAACTTTAATATTCATTTCATTCAATACTCTAAATCTCTCCATGTGTTGGATTGTGCTAGAGGCAATGATAATATGTCTTTTGTTGTAGTTTATAACTAGCCTTGATCACCCTTTAAATTATTTTAACGTCTTCATCAAGACCTAAATAGATTTAGACTCAACCTTGTAAATGTAGCAAGTCATTTGCAAAACATAAACTAGTTATCTTAATCTTTTTACAAGCCATTTGCAAAACATAAACTAGTTAGCTTAATCTGTTTACACTATAATACATATAATTAGCACTACTCAAGATGTTATGTTTTAGTACTAGAGTCAAAGCCTCCTTAATTAGTATGAATCGGTGTAGAGAGAGGGGATCCCATTGCCTTATCCACTTTGAACCTTTAAAAAGATTTAAGGGAACTTCATTGATTAGTACACTATATGATGTGAAGGCGATATAGGGCTTAACCCAATTTTCAAAAGTACAAGGAAATACAAACACCTTAAGAAAATTGGAGATAAATTCCCAACTTATGTAATCAAAAGCTTTATTGAAGTCCACTTTGATAGCAAATTTTTTAAAGATTTTTTTCATAGAGTATCCTTTTATTAGTTCTTGAGAAATGTCAATAATATTCCCAAATTTTCTACCTTAAAGAAATGTACCCTTGTTTTCATTTATAATAGATTGAAGCACTAACTTCATTCTATTTGCCAAGATTTTAAAAATGATCTTATATAACATTTGCTACAAATAATTAGCCTAAAGTCCCCGAACGAAGAAGGATTAGGGATCTTACGAACAAGATAAATAAATGTTTCATTAAGCTCTTTAAGTGACTTTCCACTAATGAAGAACTCCTTAATAACTTACTGCACCAAAGCGCCCACTTATGGCCAATCTTTAATTTAGATGTCAATGAAGCTTTTAAGGAGCTCCATTGAAGAAGGGCTATGAGTACAAGATCCAATTGAGTTCTTAAAGAATGCTACTACTTCAGATAGCAACTCATCTTGATTAGTAATCAAAGCACCATTTTGAAAGATAATTAAGCAAATGTTGTTGGAATTTTCACTAACCAATATTGAGTTAAAGAAGAAATTGATACATCAATCCCTATCTTTTAACCAATTGTTTCTAAATTTTTGCTTAAGAAGTGAAACATAATTCTTAACTTTGCTTAATTACCTTTCTAGTGTAAGTTTCTCTTGTAATGAAATCTCCTTACTACCCGGATTATTGGATAGTCTTTTTTGTATCATTACATGCTTGTGCTTTGCATTCAAATTTGTCAATTTAGTGTTATGGCCTCTTTTAGCATTGTTTAGAGCCTTATAATCTTATTGTCATCACTTTTGAAATTGCCTCATGAAATTCGTTATAAAAAGCAAGAAGGTTGTTAAATCTAAATTGGTACCTTCTATATACCTTTTAGAATATAAAAATCCATAAAAAGTTTAACATAACTATATCCAATTTTTTTCTAATAAATCATATTGCCTCTTATTTATTTCTTTAAGTAAATATATGCCCCTTATATTATAAATCATCCAACTATAAGCATTCCACACACTCTTTCAAATCATTAATGAAGTTCCTCAGGCTAGAATGTCCCTCATCTTCTAATCTATAAAGGGTTATATTAAGGTCACCATAAACTACTCAAGGTTCATAATAGCTAACCTAAAGTTGCTTCAGTTCATCCCAAAGCAAGTTTATCTGGATGTTAGGGTTAGCTCCATACATAATGGAAATATAAACCTTGCATTTCTTTTGTAAGTGTTAATTAGATTATTTTTAGCGTGATTTTAATAACATTTTGCTAGTGATTGGATGGTTTTGTTTGATTTGATACTTAATGTCACTTATATTTTATTTATATACCATGCCAAGCTTCTTAATAAAGAAGGAATGAGTTTAGGAAAATTTGGAGTTACGCTAGAGTGAATTGAGGTATATTAGCAACGTGGGTCCATTTTCCACAAAATAGATCCATGTTCTCTAATATAAAACCATGTTTGGGACCTATGTTGGTGGTAATTTTTATGTAATGTGGGAAGTAACACAAGCCAAATATAGTACTATGATGGACTCGTTTTCATCATGATGGTCAAAAAATGTTCAAAACATAAGGTCCAATATGGGATCATGTTAGGAACTCATGTTGGTAGTGATTTTCATATAAATTAAGAATTTCGATAGCTTTTAAGAACATGGGGTGAACACATATTTATATTTTTCTAGAAACTTTGAATGTTTTTCCTAAGAATAAAAGGCAACTTTTAGCATAAATAGGCAACACATCATTAGGTCAAATGAAAGAATTCAAGATTTCAAGATCCATAAGAATGAGTTCCTTTTTTTGTTTTCTTCTTAGTTTTTGTTGATTTTCTTTATTTTAATATGAAATAAATTAGGATATATTTAGATGAGATGAACCTTAGAACCTATTGTTTAGATTGATTCTTTGGTTTAATGAAACAGGACCTATTGTTTAGATTGATTCTCTAGTTTAATGATACAACTAAGTTTTTTTTAAAGAATTATTCATGATTACTTGTTGTGCTTAAATTGAAATATGATTTTTTTCAATTTTGAATTTTATAAATAAGGATTGAGAAATCTTTTGGGTTAAATTCAAATATATTAAGAAAATTAATAAAACTAGTTAATTCATTCTTAGGAGTTTTGATTGAAAGAGATTTGAATCAATCAACTGAGGTGTAAAGGTTCTATGTCTTGAGAAATAATATTGTTATAACTTTAAAATTTCTCTTGGTTCAAGAAAATAAGGTTAATCTTTGAATTAAGATAAATTTAGGTATATAAATATTTTAAGGAGATTCTAAATATAGGTCTTAATTATCGTTTGGTTATTCCATTCTTGTTCATTACTTTGATTTGATATTTTAGATTTGTTATTTTAGTTTTCTTAATCTTTTCCTTTAAGTCAATCATTTTTTGTTAGATTATATAATAGAAAGTCGATTAGTATTAGTAACCTCGTGGGATTAACTCTAGTATTCATTAGAATATATTATAAGAATGATAGGTGCACTTATCTAGTGATCTTTAACAAAGTTGAAAAATATATAATCAATTTTTTATCACTATTATCAATGATTAGGATATTAGGAATACGTTATTTTTACTAATCTAATTAATATTTCTTTTTATATTTATTTCTTTTAAAATTTTGTTTCATGATCTTATATTTATTGGTTGAATAGTAGGATTTTGGTACTTTGTTTTATGACCAGGAATAGTTTCAGAGTACTGCTTAATCCAAATCTAAAGTTGAAAGGATTTTAATTTAAAATTTAAGAAAGAGATATTTATAAGTTTTGAGATATAATGGTAAGATAAGCAAAAAAGTGTATTATGGGGGATTATACAATACCGTCATTTACTAAGAAAAATCTAGCATTATTAGGTCAAGAGTGGGGCTACTAATTTTGAGACCAAGCCCAATATGAGTTAGATGATTCAATAACTTATATATTTTTATGGCTTATTAGAAGAGGAACCAAATGCACACATTACTAACTTTTTAAATATTTGTGATAATTTAATATTAATAAAGATTTGGAAGATGTAATGTAGTTATGTGTATATCCCCTTTACATTGAGGGACAAAGCTAAATTATGGTTAAAGTTTTTGCCTCTTGGATCTATTACCACTTAGACTTGTCATGCTAAAAAGATCTTAGCTTGGTATTTTCCTTTAACACGAAACACAAAACTCAACAATGCCATCTTCTCCTTTTTGTAAATAAATAGTGAGACATCATATGATACTTGGAAAAGATGTAAGAAGTTATCAAAGAACTACCCACACTATGGACTTGATTTGAGATTATAGATGCAGACATTTGGTAGTGGATTGAGCTACCTATCTAAAAAGTTGATTAATGCATCTTCAGTTGGGGACTACCGAATTTAAAACTTCTAAGCAATCATGATGGAGGTCCATCAAGCCAAACATTAGAAGATGCTGCTAATATGGGCCTCAATCTAACAAGTAGTGATGAAGAAGGCATGGTCAAAGAAGAAGAACTTGAAGAGGAACCCAATCTTATTTTGAAGTTGTAAATCTTGTTGAAGCCCTTTAGAGTTTGCCGGGCCTTGATTTACAAAGCCCAAAACCAACCATTTGAAGGAGCAATTTCAGCCAACAAAGGGAGTCTTTGCTGTACACTTTGACATGGTTTTGCAGCCCAAAAGAAATCTCAAGCCTGGTCAAAGCGATAAGAAGTCTAAGAGCCTTTAGTTGCCTATTTACTTTCCTTTTATGCATTGATCTATTTTCCTTTAAAGACCTTTTATTTGCAGCCTTTATGATAATATTTATGAAAGTTTTATTTCCTTATTTATGATGTTTAATGGTAGTATTATGGGCTGATGAGAAATCAAAGTTGTGGTTATTCATCAAGACCTTTAGTTTGCCTTACATTTCCTTATATATGCATTTGTAATTTCTCTAAGATACACACAATTGATGAATCAAAAATTAAGAGAGAATTTTCATTTTCAATTTATTATCTTTCCTTGGGTTTTGTTAGTTTCCAAAAACTAATAGGGTTTTGTTTGTTTCCAAAAACAAAACACTTATCCTTTTCATCCATTTGTTTAGTCAATCCTGTTGCCACACCTTGCCAAACACACCGAACTAAATCAACTATATCTTAACCATTGATCCAAGTGAAGAACTTCCTTCATCAAATTGTATCCTACATCATGTTTTATAATTTTTCCTCAAGTGTCACCTCTAAATTCCAAGCCATTTGTCCGAATTTTGCCTTACAATATGCCTATTTGTTTGTACTCGAGAAATTCCAGTTTTTACAAAACTTCCACCATTATACCTCAACACCATAACCACCACTTCCAGTCACTTTCGACCACCACACTCCATCATTTTGGTATCAAAGCCAAGGTTATTAAAGCCTGGTTCCTTTCAAATGTCCATTGCATGACCGACGATTCCATCACATCATTAAAAAACAAAAATATCATGTCCAACAATTAAGACCTTGCGGTCAAGTTTGAGACTATAGGCCTAGAAATGGAGGCTCTTAAGGCAAAGAATGAAGCCTTAGAAGCCTTTGTTCATATCTCTCCATTAGTCTTTAGGTCTACGGAGACTCCACAAGAACATGTTGAAGATGAAGAAGACAAAAGGCCCTTTATTATAGCCCGTGGAGAACTACCAAGAGGAAGAGGGAGAGGGCAATACCATGGCATAGGAAGGACAGTCGTGAGGAACCTCCTACAAACACCAATTCGGCAATAAGAGAGGTAAGAGGAGTTCTTCAATTACAACGTTGAATTGCCAGAATTTCATGGTAAGATAGATGCTGATGCTTATCTTGAATGGAATTATACAAATGAAAGAGCCTTTGAATTGAGAGAGGTGATCGAAGAGACGAAATTAAAATTGGTTACCATGAGATTAAAGGGGTATGCAGCCCTATGGTGAGAGAATTTACAAAAAAGAAGAGTGAAAGAAGGAAGACCTAGAATCAATGAGTGGCATAGAATGAAAGAAGAGATGAATGTTGTATTTTTGCCTCCACACTATAGGTAGAAATTGATTAAACAAATGTTGAGTCTTAAACAAGATTCAAAAATGGTGGAGAAATATACTATAGAGTTTTAAGAGTTTTTGATGAAGTGTGAGCTTGAAGAAACCAAAGAGATGATCATGGGAAGATTCCTCGAAGGGCTAAGAATTGACATACAAGACATGGTAAATTTTTATTCCTATAACTCTTTCTTTGAATTGAAAAGACTAGCTTTAAAAAGTGAAACTAGCCTCAAACACGCCCGAAAAAAAAGTCATGCCTCCGTATGCTTTAGCCCCATCAAACCACACTCCACCATCCAAACCACGCCCACATGCTAGTGCATCCACCCGTGCCTCATATAAATCAAACCTTACACCACCTCCAATGTAACACCCCATATTAGGGGTCCCAGGGGGTATTAGGGCGTCACATCCAAAGCCATCCTTAAACTCTCCAAATACCTCTTTCACACTAAGAAATACCCAATCTGCCGCTCCAATAAAAAGTGTGTCCAAAAACCACCTCAAATGTTTAAAATGTCAAGGATATGGTCATTTCCAATCGAAATGTCCCACTAGAAAAGTTATGACTCTCTAAGAAATTGAGGTGATTGAAAATGATCTTGAAAAAAATTTGTTGCATATTGATGATATTGATAATGGCTACCGGTCTGATTTGTTTGATGATGATAATGCACTTGTTTGTGATGTAAATGTACTAGATGGAGAGATGCTTGCGTTGTTGAGAGTTTTAAATTGTGAGAAAAGTGAGGAAGATTGGAGAAGAAAATATTTGTTTCATTATAGGTTTATGACAAAAACAAATTGTGTGAAGTTGTAATAGATAGTGGAGCATGTGCGAATGTTCTATTTAGTGAGATGGTTGATAAATTGGATCTTAAAACCGAGCCACTTGATTCTCCTTATAAGTTGAGTTGGTTAGATTCAAAGCATGAAATTAGAATCACAAGAAGATGTCTTGTTCCATTTGCTATAGGTTAATATGAAGATGAAGTTTGCCATCACGTAATTCCCATGACGGCTTACCATTTGCTGTTTGGAAGGTCATGGTTGTTTGACAAAGATGTGCATCACCAAGGAAGTGCAAATACTTACACATTGTTTCATGGAGGTAAAAAATTCTACTCAAACCTTTGCTAACCGAGAAGAGGAGAAAGAAAAGAGAAGTTGGCACACTTGATTTGCTTTCAAATGAGGAGAAGAGTTCAATCATGGAGGAGCTGCCTAATTACATTCCCATGGACATTGATGATGAGCCTAAGCTGAATCATCCAATTCCAAGTGAGGTACAATCTTTAGTTGATGAGCTTGTTAGAGTTTTCCCTAAAACATTACCAAATGGCCTACCCCCTTTTAGAACCATTCAATATGAAATAAACTTCATTCTTGGAGCCACAATTCCCTACAAATGTTCCTATAGAATGAGCCCAGAAGAAAATGATGAGTTGAAAAGCAAGTTGATGAGTTGTTAAAGAAAGGTTTCATTGGAAAGAGTATTTCACCATGTGTTATTCCCTCCTTTGTTGTTCCTAAAAAGAATGGAAAATGGAGGATGGAGGATGGTAATTGATTCAAGGCCATAAATAAAATCACTATTAAGTATCGGTTCCCTATTCCAAGACTTGATGATATGCTAGATAGGTTTCATGGAGCTTCGGTTTTCACAAGGCTTGATCTTTCTAATGGATTACACCAAATCTGAGTAAGAGAAGGGGACGAATGGAAGATGACTTTCAAAACAAATGAAGGACTCTATGAATGGTTAAACTTTCCAATTCACCTTCAACTTTTATGAAGCTTATGAATGAGGTACTTAAACCGTTTCTCAACAAATTTATGGTAGTTTACTTTGATGACATCCTAGTTTATAACAATAGTTTACATGAGCATTGCATGCATTTGGGACTTGTTTTTTAGGTTTTGGATCGTGAATCATTGTATGCTAATGTGGAAAAGTGTCATTTTTGTGATAGAACCATTAGTTTTATGACATATGTTGTGTTTAGAGAGGGAATTAGGATGGACTTGGCTAAGATAAAAGTAATTGTAGAATGGCCAATTCCTAGTAATTTGTTTCAAGTAAGAAGTTTTCATTGGTTTTGCTCTTTTATGCAGTTCATTAGGAACTTTAGAACTATAACCTACCCTATAATGGATTATATGAAAAAAAAAAGGTATGTTTAAGTGGACTCCACAAGCCACAATTGCCTTTAATACTTTGAAAAATGCCAAGACTAAAGCACTGGTTCTATCCTTGCCTAATTTTTGGTTTCCTTTTGAATTAGAGTGTGATGCAAGTGGGGTAGGAGTAGGGGCTATTTTCAGTCAAGAGGGTAGACCTATTGCTTTTTTTAGTGAAAAAATAAATGAAACTAGAAAAAATATTCTGCTTATGATTTGGAGATTTATGCTTTAGTTCGTGTACTTAAACATTGGAGTGCATATTTGTTGCCAAATTCTTTTATCTACACCAATCATCAAGCTTTGAAATATATTCAAAGTCAATCCAATTTAAGTAGAATATATGCATCATAGGTGGAATATTTGCAATCTTTTGATTTTGTAGTAAAGTATAGGGATGGTCCAAGTAATGTGGTGGCCGATGCATTGTCTAGGAGATATAATGTTCTTAGTACTATGCATGCTCATGTTATAGTAATTGAGGACATTAGGAATTTGTATAAGGGAGATAGTGAATTCGGTGAGATTTAGGACAGGGTTAGGAAAGATGGTGCATTTAAAGATTTTGTCATTCATGATGGTTATCTTTTCAAACTTGATGCTTGTTGTATTCGAAAATGTTCATTGAGAGAAGCAATTTTGAAAGAAGTCCATGGTGGAGGACTTGCTAGTCACTTTGGAAAGGACAAAACTTATAAGTCGGCTAGTGCAAATTTTTATTGGCCCAAGATGTGGAAAGATGTAGCAAAGCTTATGAAGGGATGCAACATATGTCAACAAGCCAAAATGACAAGGAGGGCCCACGGCCCATACTTACCGTTGCCAATTCCAAATGCTCCTTGGGAAGATGTAAGTATCAACTTCATTGTAGGCTTGTCAAGGACTAGGAAAAATCATGACTCCATTATGGTTATTATGGATGGGTTCTCCAAAATGGCCCATTTTATTGCTTGTAATAAAACCAATGATGCATCTCATGTTCTAAACTTGTACTTTGAAAATATTGTAAAACTCTATGGAGTTCCTAGGACTATAGTTAGTGATAGAGATGTAAAATTTTTGAGCCATTTTTGGAAACATTTGTGGGCTAGATTAGGAACTAATTTAAAGTTTAGCACGACCTTTCATGCTCAAACGGATGGTCAAATGGAAGTGATCAACCGAAGTCTAGGTAAAATTTTGAGAAGCTTATTGAAGGGGAAAGTGAAGAAATGGGATAATCTTTTGGCCTATGCTAAATTTGCATATAATAGTTCAAAGAGTTAGACTACAAATTTTACTCCTTTTGAATTAGTTTGTGGAGCTAACCCACTTGTTCCTTTTGATTTGAGTCCGGGCCATTCTAGCATTCCATCCAACATGAAGTTGAAGATAAAGCTCAAGAAATTGTCAAACTCCATGCTGAAGCCAAAGCCCAAGTTGAAAAGAAGAATGAGGCTTACAAGGAGCAAGGAAAAATGAAGGCCATTGTGGAATTCAAAGAGGGTGATTTTGTTTGGGTACAATTAAGGAAGGAAAGGTTTCCTATAAAAAGAAAGAACAAGCTCATACTAAGGGCGGAGGGTCCATTTAAAATTCTCAAAAAAGTGAATCAAAATGCATACAAGGTAGAATTGCCAAACACTTACAACATTTCAAATACTTTTAATGTTTGTGTTGTAACCAAGTATGTGGAAGACACAATGCAATCCAACCAAGCCCAAGACCAATCCCAAAAAGAAGCCTTTAAAGGAGAGGAGAATGATGGAGGTCCACCAAGCTAAGCATTAGAAGATGTTACTAATATGGGCCTCAATCTAACAAGTAGTGATGAAGCAGGCATGGTCAAAGAAGAAGAACTTGAAGAGGAGCCCAATCTTATTTTGAAGTTACAAATCTTGTTGAAGCCCTTTGGAGTTTGCCAGGCCTTGATTTATGAAGCCCAAAACCAACCATTTGAAGGAGCAATTTCAGCCAATAAATGAAGTCTTTTCTATAAAATTTGACATGGTTTTGCAGCACAAAAGACATCCCAAGCTTGGTCAAAGTGATAAGAAGAATAAAAGCCTTTAGTTGCTCATTTACTTTCCTTTTATGCATTGATCTATTTTACTTTAAAGATCTTTTATTTGCAACCTTTATGATAGTAGTTAAGAAGGTTTTATTTCCTTATTTATGATGTTTAATGGTAGTATTATAGGCTGTTGAGAAACCAAATTTCTGGTTATCCATCAAGACCCTTAGTTTGCCTTACATATCCTTATATATGCATTTATAATCTCTCTAAGATACACATAATTGATGAATAAAAAATTAAGAGAGAATTTGTTTTTGCAATTTATTATCTTTCCTTGGGTTTTGTTAGTTTTGAAAAACTAATAGGGTTTAGTTTGTTTCCAAAAACAAAACACTCATCCTTTTCATCCATTGTCTTAGTCAATCTCGTTGCTACACCTTTCTAGACACGCCGAACTAAATTAACCATAACTTCTAACATATTGATCCAATTGAAGAACTTCCTTCATCAAAGTTGTAGCCAACATCCAGTTCTACAATGTTGCCTTAAGAATCACCACCAAATTTCAAGCCATTTTTTCGAAATTTGCCTAACAATCTACGTATTTATTTGTACTTGGGAAATTCCAATTTTTACAAAACTTCCAGCATTATACCTCAACACCATAACGACCACTTCCAGTCACTTTCGACCACCACACTCCATCAAATCACAAAATCTTGTGGATAATATTTTCATAAATAATACCAAAAGGGGAAGATGAGATCAAACCCAAAATTAAGTTTTATATATTATGTTAATAAGGTGACAACATTTTAGGAGAAGTAAGAAACTTTGAGCCAGAAGCTTCAAAGTATGTGTTTAGCAGCTCAACTAGCATGAATGATATATTGTGATAATTGTAATGATGGAAACTTGAATCATAAATGTCAAGTTCCTTATAGTGTGAGATTGTAGATTGAGCAAGTTAACTTGGTGCAGAACCATCCTTAAAATAATTCCAATAATAATACTTACAATCTATGGTGGAGAAAACATCCTAATTTTTTATGTAAAAATTAAGCGCCACCAAGATTTTAACAAAACTAATAGAAAAACAGGGAAGTCAAACCTTAAGGGCTTGTAAAAAAATACATTATTGCATCTAAGACTCATTTACAAAGTACTTAAGTGTTTCATCAAAATCAACAAGCCTTCCTATACACCTTGGAAATTCAAAATGGTAGCTTGCTAAGCTTGTTTCTAAAAGACATCTAGGTGTATTACTTGGCAACATTGGGCCAAAACCAAGGGAGCAAGTGAATAAAGTGACTTTAAGGAGTAGAAACAAGTTGAAATTTAAAAAGAAGGATAATATTGTTGTAGATGAAAAGAAAGATAAAGAGAAGGAGAAAGAGACAGAAAAGATGGATGAGGAAAAGGAGAATGAGAAAGAGGAGGGAAAGTAAAATGTTGTGAAAGAGTACAAATAAAAAAAATTTCCATACTCGAGCAAATTTGAGATAAATAGAAAGGAAGATAAATTTGGTAAACCTTTTTAGATTTTTAAATAATTACATATTAATATAATTTTTTAATCTATTTCAAAAATGTAAAAGTATTGCAAGTTCTTAAAGGATTTCCTTTCCAATAACAAGAGACTTAACAAATTGTTAATAGTTACTCTAAGTGAGGAGTGCTTTTTCATTTTGCAAAACAAGCTACCCTAGAAAATTAAGTATCTAAAGAGTTTTACTATCTCTTGTAATATTAGTAATTTTTCAATGAAAAGAGTATTAATATACTTAAGTGCTAGAATTAATTTGATTCAATATGATATGTTTAAAAAGTAAGATTCAGGTCCTAAACCAACTAGAATGAGCATTCAATAGGCGAATAGGTCAATTAAGTATTCTAAAGGTATTTGATAAGTTCGTATTTCAAATTGATTTCATAATTGTGGATATGGTAGATGATTTAAAGGTTCCCTTAACCTAAGGATGACCTTTCCTAACTATTACTAAAGTTATGATAGATGTGCATGATAGAAAATTAATCATAAGGGTAAAAGATGAGGTACTAGGTTTTAAGATATCTAAAGTCATAAGATGTTCCATTAATAAAGATGATACTTTTTTATATAGACGTAATTGGTATTGAAGTTTTTTATGATATGAAGGAAATAATGCGAATAAATTTTTATCATACAAGGCAAAAAAGAAAAGATGGATGACCCTATTCTATTAGAGCATGTGACATATTTAGAGGCTAATGAGCCTATGATTTGAGGAGCACTTGTTAGAAGATAACCCAATGATTTTGGTATATAAATTTAAGTTTATTAGGTTTAGGAATCTCTAGCATTAAACTTTAGTATGTTGTTTTCAAGATTTGATGTTTTTACGTAATTTAGGATAATAATATTTTAAACTCGTTAATTTGAGTGTGTTTTGATGGTCTTCCACTATTGAATCATGATACCCAATGCTAGTTCATACTTCTTAATTGCAATGACATAGAATTTTATTATTAGGTAAGTACAAGTTATCCTAATTTATTTTTGCCCTTAGTATATATTTTTTATTATTCTTGTATGTTATGTGTATTGAAAAAAATGTACAACTCATATATAGGGAAGGAATTTAATTTTTTATGTTTATTCATTTTTTTATAATCAACTTAATAAGAAATATCATGAGAAAATTTTAATATTAAAATAATATTAATTGAGATGATTCATTATAAGTTTGTTTTTTGTGATTTAATTTTAAAAATTAATCGAAAGCATTAATGATTAAGTTAATTTTAATTTCATTCTTTAATTTCAAAAATGAATACTTAATTTATGCTATGATATTTTTATATAATTTTTACATATAATTGAGTTAGACGTAATTATTTTCTCATTTTTAGTATCCATAAAAAATAAAAAGAAAATTAGAAAATGTATATGAATAAGTGAGTATAAAATTTACTCATTCCACTAGAAAAAGGTTGAGACTAAAGAGTGATACTAGTATTCATTTGAAAAAGTAAGTGAATTGAGAAACTAAGAGTATTTATGATAAGTTGTTTACTTTCGAACCAAAAGGTTATGGACTTTTAAAACAAGCCTATAAAAGCAACTTTGTTAATTTAAAATTTACAATTTTCTTTTCTTTCAACAAAGGTTATGAAAGTGTTAAAAGTTGAAGCATCTTTCTCATTTATTTTCATTTTGTGTGTTAAGTTGAATTTTTTGGATTAAGTTAATGTTTTAAGGACTGTTAAGTTAAATTAAATTAAGTTATGATTTATTACATGTAGCTAAATTGCTAACAAACTAGTGAATTTTGTAATTGAATGAATGATGGAGGGTCTTTATTGATACAACTAATTTGTTAAAATCATTTTTGGAGTTCCCACCTATTTCAGGTAAGAATGACGAAATTGATTTGCATGAGAGCAAGCATATGCTTAAATGTAGGGGGATTCGATAAGTGCTAATAACAGTATGTTTCTATTATAATTTTAATAGCATTTTTTTACATTTGGATGGTTTCACTTGGATTTGGCACTCAATATGGCTTATATTATATTCATATCCCTTATTGTAGCTCCATAATGAACAAGGAATGAATTCATTCAAGTTGGAGTGAATTAGGGAATATTAAACAACATGGGTTTGTATTCTAAAACGTGCACTTTTGTTCCTTAATATGAAATTGTAATTGGAACTTATGTTGTGGGTATTTTGATGTACAAAAGTGCAAAGTAATACTAGCCAAATATAGTATTATGTTTGTTGGGTCCCGATTCCTCCTCCTTATTTAATAGCATGTTTAAATTTTATTTTTGAGGTTCGAGGTTTATTGCTTAGGCTTAATGAAAATTAAATGGAGGGATTAGTTTAAATTAGAGTTTTATGTGTTGTTAGAATGTAAAAAGAATAAGTTGGCTTGGGGGCAATTTAGGTAGATCACTTAGGTTCTTAGAGTTTAAGCCTAAGAAGGAGGGGTAATTTAGTCTTTGTAGAGTCAATTAAAAAAAAAAGAAAAGAAGCAAGTGAAGTGTAACATCTCATCCCCGCTGGGAAGGTTAATTTGGTAAATTGGGACGGGCTAATAGGTCTCATTGCATATTTTGATTGAGCATACATTTGGCCTCTAATTAGAGGGGAATGAGTCATTTTGCACAGGCACTTATAGATACATGCATTCATGACATTTTCCCGGCAATTATGTGAATAGGAATTGTTTTGTGAATTATGAGATTTTTGTGTTTGAAAATGTGAATTGTGAATTGGAATGAATTCTGAGTGAATTGTACTTGAGAAATGGGAATTGGAACTGTTTTAGAGTGTTTGTCATTTGATAGTGACCCTTAGAAATTTCTGGAAAAATTGGGAGGAAAAGTCGGACTGAAAAACTTTATAATTGATTGACTGCATAGTACCGAGATAATTGTCTATTGGCAATGGGAAAGTTGAATTATGATTTTAGGAATTTGAATGTGGAATCATTGGAAATTGGGGAGGAAATTAGAATAAGAATTGGAGTTAGGCCGTGTGGAGTGGTCCTGTGGCAATTGAATTGCCAAACGACCCTTAAGTTTAACTCCTTTGTATAAAAGCCTTAACCCTTGATTTTACCTCCCACGACTTTGCTCTTCTTCTTCCTTCGATTGCTTCTCGTTTCCTCTTCCCTTCGCGATTCTTGCTTTCTTCTTCTCCTTTGTGCAAGCCAGCATTAACCTTGAGAGAAGATGAAGATTTATTGAAGTTTTGAGAGAGGACCGTATGTGTTGAAGGGGTTAAAAGATTTTCGGGAGTTTGAAGATTGGAGCTTGATTTGGTAAGTAAAATGGTTCAATGTTGTGTATTTGTTGCTTTGATGCATTAATGAGTTTAATTGTTAAAGATTGGGGTAGTTGTGTAGAGTTAGGGTTGATGTTTAGAGAGAGAAATGCAAAAAGGGAATCGGAGAAGA
>JANVCQ010000002.1:33017832-33028489 GCA_025531925.1 Erythroxylum plowmanianum
CCATGCGACCCAGGCACTCCACAACCCCATTAATTGGTATTGTCCTCTTTGGTTCTTGGGTGAGCCACTGCTCGAACTCAAGACTTCAAAGTTTTGTTGTTATCTAGCAACACGCCTCTCACCATTGAGCCAATGGGTGGGAAATGCTAGCCCAGGTGTGGGGTCCAACATGTACATAACCAACGAAGGGCAAATACTTACACATTGTTTCATGGAGGTAAAAAATTCTACTCAAACCTTTGCTACCCGAGAAGAGGGGAAAGAAAAAAGAAGTTGGCATACTTGGTTTGCTTTCAAATGAGGAGAAGAGTTCAATCATGGAGGAGCTGCCCAATTATATTCCCGTGGACATTGATGATGAACCTAAACTAAACCATCCAATTCCAAGTGAGGAATAATCTTTAGTTAATAAGTTTGTTAGAATTTTCCTTAAAATACTACCAAATGGCCTACCCCCTCTTAAAACCATTCAACATGAAATAAACTTCATTCCTAGAGCCACAATCCCCACAAACATTCCTATAGAATGAGCCCAAAAGAAAATGATGAGTTACAAAAGCTAGTTGATGAGTTGTTAAAGAGAGGTTTCATTTGAGAGAGTATTTCACCATGTGTTGTTCCCGCCTTTGTTGTTCCTCAAAAGAATGGAAAATGGAGGATGGTAACTGATTCAAGAGTCGTCAACAAAATCAGTATTAAGTATCGATTCCCTATTCCAAGACTTGATGATATGCTAGATAGGCTTCATGGAGCTTCGATTTTCACAAGGCTTGATCGTGCTAATAGGTTCCACCAAATCTGAGTAAGAGAAGGGAATGAATGGAAGACGACTTTCAAAACAAATGAAGGACTTTATGAATGGTTAGTCATGCCAATGGGACTTTCCAATTCACCTTCAACTTTCATGAAGCTTATGAATGAGGTACTTAAACCGTTTCTCAATAAATTTGTGGTAGTTTACTATGATGACATCCTAGTTTATAGCAATAGTTTACATAAGCATTGCATGCATTTGAGACTTGTTTTTGAGGTTTTGGGCTATGAATCATTGTATGCTAATGTGGAGAAGTGTCATTTTTGTGATAGCACTATTAGTTTTTTAGGATATGATGTGTCTAGAGAGGAAATTAGCATGGACCCAGCCAAGATAAAAGCAATTGTAGAATGGCCAATTCCTAGTAATTTGTTTCAAGTAAGAAGTTTTCATGGGCTTTGCTCTTTTTATAGGCAATTCATTAGGAATTTTAGTACTATAACCTGCCCTATAACGGATTGTATGAAAAAAGGTATGTTTAAGTGGAGTCCACAAGCCACAATTGCCTTTAACACTTTGAAAAATGCCATGATTAAAGCACCAGTTCTAACCTTGCCTAATTTTTGTTTGTCTTTTGAATTAGAGTATGATGCAAGTGGGCTAGGAATAGGGGCTGTTTTGAGTCAAGAGGGTAGACCCATTGCTTTCTTTAGTAAAAAACTGAATGAAGCTAGAAAAAATATTCTGCTTATGATTTGGAGTTTTATGTTTTGGTCCGTGCACTTAAACATTGGAGTGCATATTTTTTGGAAAATTCTTTTATTTTGTACACTAATCATCAAGCTTTGAAATATATTTACAGTTAATCCAATTTAAGTAGAAGACATGCATCATGGGTGGAATATTTGCAATCTTTTGATTTCACAGTGAAGTATAGGGATGATCCAAGTAATATGGTGGCTGATGCATTATCTAGGAGATATAATGTTCTTAGTACTATGCATGCTCATGTAATAGGATTTGAGGACATTAGGAATTTGTATGAGGGAGATATTGAATGCGGTGAGATTTAGGAAAGGGTTAGGAAAGATGGTGCATTTAAGGATTTTATCATTCATGATGGTTATCATTTCAAAGTTGATGCTTGTTGTATTCCGTTCATTGAGAGAAGCAATTTTGAAAGAAGTCCATGGTAGAGGACTTGTCGATCACTTTAGAAGAGACAAGACTTATGAGTCGGCTAATGGAAATTTCTATTGGCCCAAGATGTAGAAAGATGTAGCAAAGATTGTGGAGGGATGCAACACATGCAACAAGCGCAAATGACAATGAGGGCCCATAAGCCATACTTACCGTTGCCAATTCCAAATGCTTTTTGGGAAGATGTAAGTATCAACTTCATTGTAGGCTTTCCAAGAACTAGAAAAAATAGTGACTCCATTATGGTTGTTGTCGATAGATTCTCCAATATGGCCTATTTTACTACTTATAATAAAACCAATAATGCATCTTATGTTCTAAACTTGTACTTCGAAAATATTGTAAAACTCCATGGAAGTCCTAGAAGTATAGTTAGTGATAAAGATGTAAAATTTTTGAGCCATTTTTGGAGACATTTGTGAGCTAGACTAAGAACTACTTTAAAGTTTAGCACCACCTTTCATCCTCAAACGGACGATCAAACGGAAGTGGTCAATTGGAGTCTAGGCAACATTTTGAGAAGCTTATTGAAGGAGAAAGTGAAGAATTGGGACAATCTTTTGGTCCATGCCGAATTTGCATATAATAACTCAAAGAGTAAGACTACAAATTTTACTCCTTTTGAATTAGTTTATGGAGCTAACCCACTTGTTCCTTTTGATTTGAGTTTGGCCCATTCTAGCATCCCATCCAACATGAAGGCTGAAAATAGAGCTCATGAAATTGTCAAACTCAATGCCAAAGCCAAAGCCCAGATTGAAAAGAAGAATGAGGCTTACAAGAAGCAAGCAAAAATGAAGGCCATTATGTAATTCAAAGAGGGTGATCTTGTTTGGGTACACTTAAGGAAGGAAAGGTTTCCTATAAAAAGGAAGAATAAGCTCATGCCAAGGGCGAAGGGCTGATTTAAAATTCTCAAAATAGTAAATCAAAATGCATACAAGGTAGAATTGCCAAACACTTACAACATTTCAAATACTTTTAATGTTTGTGATTTAACCAGGTATGTGGAAGACACAATGCAATCTGACCAAGCCCAAGTCCAAGCCCAAGAAGAAGCCTTTAAAGGAGAGGAGAATGATGGAGGTCCATCAAGCCAAGCATTAGAAGATGTTACTAATATGGGCCTCAATCCAACAAGTAGTGATGAAGAAGGCATGGTCGAAGAAGAAGAACTTGAAGAGGAGCCCAATCTTGTTTTGAAGCTGCAAATCTTGTTGAAGCCCTTTGGAATTTGCCAGACCTTGATTTATGAAGCTCAAAACCAACCATTTGAAGGAGCTATTTCGGCCAAGAAAGGGAGTCTTTACTGTACACTTTGATATGGTTTTGCAACCCAAAAGGCATCTTAAGCCTGGCCAAAGTGATGAGAAGAATAAGAGCCTTTAATTGCTTATTTACTTTCCTTTTATGCATTGATCTATTTTCCTTTAAGAGACCTTTTTTTTATAGCCTTTATGATAGTAGTTATGAAGGTTTTATTTTCTTATTTATGATGTTTAATGGTAATATTATGGGCTGAGAAACCAAATTTGTGGTTATCCATCAAGACCTTTAATTTGCCTTACATTTCCTTATATATGCATTTGTAATCTCTTTAAGATACACACAATTGATGAATAAAAAATTTAGAGAGAATTTGCTTTTGCAATTTATTATCTTTCTTTGGGTTTTGTTAGTTTTAAAAAACTAATAGGGTTTTATTTGTTTCCAAAAATAAAACAATCATCCTTTTCATCCATTTTCTTAGTCAATCCCGTTGCCACACATTTCCAGAGACGCCGAACTAAATCAACCGTAACTTCTAAATCATTGATCCAATTGAAGAACTTCATTAAAGTTTTAGCCCATATCCTATTCTACAATTTTGTCTCAAGAATCATCTCCAAATTCCAAGCCATTTATCCGAAATTCTCCTTACAATCTATCTATTTGTTTGTACTTCAGAAATTCCAATTTTTACAAAACATCATTCCTCATCACCATAACCACCATTTCCAGCCACTTTAGACCATCACCCTACATCACTTCCGGAGTGGATATTCATTGGTGGTGCAAACCTGAATGAGTGAGTAACAGTAAGCCCTTCATTACTTTTTATATATCTCACTGTGCCTGCAATTATGGACAAATCGAGTCCACTATGAATATCTGGTTACGAGAATATAGAATGACAAATTTGTGCAATACCTTGAAATTCCAAATTTTGGTTATGGAGCTAGTGTAAGTTGCTTCGATTTGCCTATGTTTATTGGTCTGACTAAGTATTATGACATGAGACCTGCTTCTCTACGAAGGAGTAAATGTTAGCTTAAAACTAAAACTCCAAAGTTTATTTCTCGGTTCTACATTGTCGAGGCATTTTAAGTCTTTTTTTCTTGATTTTATTTTCCCAGGGCAAAGGGTAAAAAATTGCAGAATTTATTAAAAACACCCGAAAGCCGAAATAGTTTTGTCTGTATTTTCAGTTAGTTTTGGGCCCTCAAACGTTGTTCATGTCAGCAACCTTATTTTTAGCTAGTTGAGGGAAAAAGGGACAGTTAGAATGGAGTTTCTGGAACTTGTTCAGCTGAAGTACACGATACAGTTTGATTCTAAACTGGTCAGGGAGTGTATGCTAAAGTCTACGGTTCTCCCAATAATCCATTATCAAGAAACGAAGATTACCTGTTTGACTCATGCTTCAAATCTCCAGATTTTTCTTATACAACTTGCTCTTGACCTTTGGTTTATGTTGAAATTGCAACTAAATAACAGTTTTATACCGTCTGGATGCAAACTGCAGCACTTCCCACTCTTAGAAAGCTATATGGGAAGATTGAGGATGATCTTATGCTAAATGATCTGATTAGAGAAAAACTACTACTATACTTACAGTTTCAGCGGCAAGAAAGAAGTTACGATCCTTGTACACCACCTATATGTGCATATAAAAGACAGATCCTAATTGGCTCGTCGTTTGATGGTTTTTGAGATAACTGAGTTTACAATATTGATTTTAGATTTATATCTCGTCTTTCTTATTTTATCAGTCCTTTACCTTGCTGGGCATGCCTATGTGTTTGATGTAAGCTCATGATTTGAAAATGCAAGATTTCAGTAACAAAAACTTTGAACCAACGGGTAGTGTATGTTAAAAAGTGAGGAGGTTTAGAGAGAAGAGAATTGTTTAAAAGTAGAGGTTGTATTTTATTTGAATAATTTAGTTTAAGTGCAAAAGGGTATTTATACGCACAAAAATGACTCTTCATATCTCAATGTATGAACCCATTAATGAACCCAAATAAATAAATAATACATTAACTCAAAACTATATATGAACCAATATTTAATTATGTAACTAATACATAAACATAATTAAACTCATAACAATGAACTTAAACATCCATGTATCTAGACTAACTTTCAAATTATTCTTCAACACTCACCCTTAATTTGAAAATTTCTTTCATACTCTAATTCTTGTCTTTAAATATTGAAAACCTTCAAATTTGAGTGAGTTTATAAAAATATCCATAACTTGATCATTAATCCTCACATATTTGACCTCCACTTTATTCTTTGCAATACATTATCTAATAAAATGATACCTCGTATCTATATGTTTGCTTCGATCATGAAAAACTGGGTTCTTGGCCAATGCTTGTGCAGATTTGTTATTAATACATATTTCAATTGCTTCCTTTTGTGACAAGTGAAGTTCATTCAATAGCCTTCTAAGCCAAATAGCATGATAAGTGCATGAAGTTGCAGCCACATATTCAGATTCACTACTTGATAAAGTCACATTAGGTTGCTTCTTTGAACTTCATGTAATAGCACAATCACCCATAAAAAACACAAAACAGTTGTGCTTTTTCTATCATCAATATTTCTAGCAAAATCACTATCACAAAGCCCAACAAGCTTGAAATCAACATATGATGTATAGAGCAATCCATAGTCAATTGTACCTTTGATATATTGGAGAATCCTCTTAGCTGCCTTCATATGAGTACAAGTAGGTGCTTCCATGAAACGACTTATCAATCCAACAATAAAGAGAATATCTGGTCTTGTACATGTCAAGTATCTCAAGCATCCAACAAGGCTTTTGAATACAGAAGAATCTTTCTTAGCTCCATCATCAAACTTTGCCAATTTAATTCTGCATTCCATGGGTGTGGTTACCGGATTGCAATCAAGAATTTGGAACTTCTTCAATATTTCTTTTGCATATCCTTCTTATGAAATAAAAATTATGTCTTTCATTTGCTTCACCTCCAAGCCCAAATAGTATGACATCAATCCAATATTTGTCATCTCAAACTCCAAAGACATAGCTTTCTTGAACTCTTGAAACAATCTTGGGTTATTACCGGTAAAAATAAGATCATCCATATAAAGACAAATGAGTAGAATATCTCCATTTCCATATGATTTAATGTAAAGAGCATATTCATGAGAACAACGAACAAACCTATTATCTTGGAAGTACTAGTCGATGCGAATATTCCATGCCCTTGGTGCTTGCTTTACCCATATAATGATTTTTTCAATCTCAAGACCTTACCTTCTTGACTTTTGACTATAAAGCCAATTGGATTTTTAATAAAGACTTCTTCTTGAAGATCGCCATTTAGAAAAGCTGACTTTACATCAAGTTGATAGATCTTCCATTTCATTTGAGCTACAAAAGAGATCAACAAACAAATAGTCTCCATATGAGCAACAGGTGCAAATATTTCATCATAATCTACTCCATGCTTTTTCTTGTAGCCTTTAGCAACGAGCCTTGCTTTATATTTCTCTACATCTCTATTGACATTCTTTTTTACCTTGTAGACCCATTTGACTCCAATAGCTTCATGACCTTTAGGAAGAGTTGATGATTCCCAAGTATTGTTTTTCTTTATCGCTTTGATCTCCTCCTTCATGGCTTGTCTCCATCTTTTATCCTTCACGACCTCCTTAAAATTGAAAGGTTCACTATCTGCAAGAAGACAAAAGAAATTACTTACATCAACATCATTGATTTCTTCTTTTGTTCATAAATACTCTTTATTTTTTCGTGCTCCATCACTTGAACTTTCTCCATACATGGATGAAGAAGAATGAGGCGTATTTAGAGAAGCAGGTGGAGTTGTCTATTGAATATTTATTGTGGTTTCTTGCTCTTAATCTTCAAAGCATAGGAAAAATCATAAATAATTTCTTGTGTCTCCCAATCTCTTATTGCTTTTTCATCAAATTCGACATCTCTGCCCACAACAATCCTTCCATTGCTTAGCTTGTACAATTGGTAGCCTTTGGAATTTTGATCATAGCTAATGAATACATGTTTAACACTTCGATCATCGAGCTTGGATCTTTCTTATTGCTACACATGATCATATGCTTTGCCTCCAAAAACTCTTAGATGAGCAACACTAGGCTTCATTCCATTCCACGTTTATTGCAGAGTTTGATCTTTGACATTTCTTGTTGGAGACGAATTTGACAAATAAACTGCTGATATGTGTTTAATTGTTGATATATTTAATCATTTATACTTAGCAATTAATGATACAAAAATGCTTAGGATACTCACTTTAGTTTATATATGATTTTAGGAACAATTTGGAAGTAAAGAAATTAAAGCGAGTGGAAAGCACGTCAAATGGGCCATTTTTCAAAGATTAATTTTTACTTGTCTTCATGGAGTAAGAAAAAGAAAATTGAAAGATAAGAAAGAAAACACAAAAGAAGACAACCAAGCTAAATAAAATAAGACAATAGTTAGAATGAAACAAAAATGGTAGCAATCTATAAAGCAAACAATAGCACAGAAGCAAGACAGCCCAAGACCAAAACAACAACCCTTTATGCTTGACCTAGGAAATTAACGAGTTACAACGCAGAGTAGAAGGAAGACGTAACGCATTAAATGAATGCATGCGTCTGCGTTTTGCGTTGAACGTAGGCGTTGCGTTTTGCATTGAACTCAACACATGCGTTCAACGCAATGTAAATGTGTTCAGGCACAAGCAGGAGTCTTGAAGCGTGAACAAGGTTTTAAAGAGTGGGATGTTTATTTATCTAATCAACTACAATGAAGGAGCGTAGTGGAGGAGTGGAGACATAGTAGGGGCGTGAAGCTACGTTTGCGACTTACGGCTTGCAGCTTAGAGTAAATAGAAGAGACGTTGTGTAGGCGTGATCCAGTGTAGCAAGGAAGCAGGCGTGAGTAGTAGCGAGGGACAATAAACCCACAAGTTGGAACAGTGAGAGCAGAAGCTACAGTGAACAGTGAGAAGCTATAGTGAAGTTGGAGAGCTGCATAAATGGGTTGAACCAAAGGGGGGGGTTTTTGGCTAGGGATTGGAATGGGGGCTGAAGCATTTTTTTGAGAAATACTCATGAAGGGCTAGATGTCCCGATGTCGATTCAGAGGTGACATCAACGCTGACGACCCGGGTTAAGTATTTTTTATTATTTTGTTGTTTCTTTCTCTCATTAGGAATTGATTGTGTTATCCTATATTAATTGATTTGGGTATTGTGTATGGATAATCAGATTTTAATTATTATTCGGTTATTTGTGTATGAACCCATTGGATTGTGAGTTGATGATTTTAATGCGTTCATTGAATCGTTAATTACAAAACCATTGCTAGAATTTTGATATAATCCGTAATTGTTATGTTGAAATTCATGTATAGCGATTAATGACTCGTAATCATTAGGGATAAAATGACCTAAGTTAAATGATGCATCGTATGTGATTATTGCCTTGATTAATCGATTTTCCTAATTCATAATGCTACTGCCTAATTAAATCTAGAGATCGTATCCTAGGTTATTCGGTGGTTAGGTTTAATTAACGATCGTAACTTGATTAAACAAAACCTAAGAGAAAACTCGGGTTAATTATTAACCCATGATTAATAGTTGCTAGTAGAGGTTAAAGAACAACAAATTAATAAAATATGCTTATTCAAGGTGTAGGCTGAGATTAAACCAATGAATCGGGTCCCTACCGAATTCCCCACTTTTATCATTTTTTCATGTTTTCTTTAATTTTTTTTTGTTAGTTAGTTTCATTTTATTTTCTTCTTTCAAAAATCAAATACCCCCCTCATTAAACCTAAACACCGGTTAATTTCATTCCATAAACTTTACTCACACTCTCTGTGGGATCGACCTAGACTCGTCACTGCTATAGGAATAATCTAGTTATTTTATTTTGACTAGCGTTACGACACGCGGTCAAATTTTGGCGTCGTTGTCAGGGAATACGGTGTTTTAGTTTTTATTTATGATTTAATTGGTATTTTGTATATATTTGTTCATAATTGATTTATATTTTAATATTTGGTGATCTTTTCATTTTTTATTTTATGTTTTTTTTAAAATTCGATATAGACTGAAGTAATTTCTTTTATAGCTCATATTCTCAATCCTATAACAATGTTTGGATTGATCAACCTAACTTTTGTTATGAATGGGATAATCATCATAATTACTTCTATAATAGTTTGCAGGATGCACAGCAATTCTTGTACTGACTAGAAGCTTCTTATCACGACTCTGGTCCATCTCTGGAAGAGTTGAGTAATATTGTGAAAAAATTGCAGGAGAATACTCTATAATTTCAAAAGGATGGAGGGCAATTTCCAAGAAACACATGCTCTAGTGCCCAAGATTTGGAGAATCAACACGATTTATGTGCATCTTTAGAAGAACTTGTTAAGAATCTATCTACTAACACTTTGCAATTTCAACAGGATATGTAGCAGCAATTGCAAGAATTCCGACAAGAGACAAAAGCAAGCCAACAGAGGATCGAACACCTAATGGGTCAGATGACAATAAGGCTTAATTGCCTAGAATCACAAAGCAAAGAGGAGCAGTCGTAGCAACCTGAGGTGTATCCAATGGACGTTTGTGCGGAAACATTACAAAGTGACAAGGAGTTTGAGAATTTGAGGTCAACCCTCAACGAATTGTTTGTGTCGAAGAAGTGAAGAAGGAGCTCGAAGCCGAAAAGGACACATCTTTTAGCTCGAAGGTAAGTACTGAGTCCATGATTATTTTTGAAACTAACTCTTTACCTTTACATAACAAATTGGAAGAATTGAATGATGAAGAAAAAGGTAAAGAGACGTTCAAAATATTTACAGAGTATATAGACTCAGTTGAGATTGAGAATCTAAGGACAGGGAAGACGTTGAATGAGGATGATGATCAATTAAGGCCCTATCCAGAACTACCTCGTGTGGAAGTGACGCCAACTGTAATACCTGAAAATCACAATTTTGTTACTTAAGGAGAAGAACAAGTCGAGCCAGCGACCTAAAACTAAGGCGTTTCTTAGGAGGCAACCCAAAGGAAGAAAATTTTTTTTCGTTTACATTTTTGCATTACTTTTTATATGCATGCATTACTTTCACAAATCCCATCAAAATCACAAATAATTGTCGGGAAATATCATGAATGCATGTACCTACATGTGCATGTACCAAATGACTCATACCTCTAAAATTAGAGGTCAAAATAAATGTTCAATTCCAAATATGCAATGCAAATTACTAACCTGTCCTAATTTACCAATTTACCCTTCCCATCGGGGATGGGATGTTACAATTCTCCCCTCCTAACAAAATTTTGTCCTCGAAATTTCTCATACGATAGATCAGAAAGGCAGGGGAATCGTTACAGTCATCAATATTCTGTTTCCCACTTA
>JANVCQ010000002.1:33031246-33046023 GCA_025531925.1 Erythroxylum plowmanianum
CCTCGCCATTAAACCTAAACACCCGTTAATTTCATTCTATAAACCTTACATTCACTCTCTGTGGGATCGACCTAGATTTGCCACTACTATAGTAATAGTCTAGTTATTTTATTTTGACTAACGTTACGATGTGCAATCAACTGCACAAGAAACAACTTTGGCCAAAAATTCTTTAGGCATATTTTTGGCCTTCAACATACATCGAGCCATGTTAAGAATTGTTATATTCTTCCTTTCGTCTACTCCATTTTTTTGGGGCAATCTTGGGACTGTTGGTGGATTTCATGTATTTCACATAAATCAAGAAACTCCTTAGATATGAACTTGCCTCCTTTATCGGACCTTAGGGCTTTAATTGTATAGCCACTTTCATTCTCTACAAATGCCTTGAACTTCTTAAATGCTTCAAATACTTCTGATTTCTGCTTTAAGAAATAAACTCATATTTTTCTACTATAATCATTAATGAAAAGTAATAAGTATCTACTTTTACTCATTGATAATGTCTTGATTGGTTTACACACATTAGTATGAATAAGTTGAAGTGGTGCAGTTGCTCTTGTCACCACTTCTTTTGGAAAACTTCTTAAATGCTTGCCAAGTAAACATGCTTCACATAAATGATGTGGGTGGTTAACAGAAGGCATTCCTTTCACCATGTATTTATCTCCCAATGCATTGAGTGCACCAAAATTCAAGTGGCCAAATCTCGTATGCCAATGCCATGCTTCATCTTTCACAACCACCTTTAAACATGTTGCTTTAATTGTCTTGATATTCAACATAAGCATTCTATTCTTCGACATAAACACCTTAGTAATCAATTGAGCATGTTGATCTCTAAGCCAAATACAACAATCTTTTATGTGGATTTTTCAAAAAGTTGCCCCAAACTTAAAATATTTCTTTTTAATTTAGGCACATAATAGACATCATTAATAAGTCTATGGCTTCCATCTCTTGAAGAAATTAGAATGGTACATTTTTCACGAATTTGAATCTTTGACGAATCTCCAAAAGAAACGTTGCCTTCTACCTTTTCATCAAGTTCCACAAATTTGCCTTTATCTCCACACATGTGATTGCTTGCTCCATTATCTAAGAACCATGTACTTTCATGCTTACTTGTATTATCTTTGAGTGCTAGCAATAAAGTGGGCTCTTCATTTCCTTGCTTGTTATCAACAATATTGACTTGTTCCTTAACTTAATTAGGCATAGCATAACATTCCTAAGAAAAATGTCCAAGATAATTGTAGCATTCAACATTAGACTTATCATGCCTCCTCTCATTTTGTCTAAAATTGTAACCTCCTTTACCTCTTCCTCTTGATTTTCCTTGGCCTTCGCATGATTGATTATTTCCATCATTGTTGGTTTTGTTATAATCTCTTTTACTTCTTCTTCCATAACTTTGTCCTCGACCTCGACCATGACCATGACCATATGCTCGACCACATCCTCGTCCTCTTCCTCTTTAATTGCTTTCTTCATCATCATCTTTTAACGTAACCCTTACTTTAAGTGCTTGCTCCAAAGGTTCTTCTTGCCTTTTCTTGATCTTGTCTTTGTGAGCTTATAAAGAGCCCTCTAGTTGTTTAAATGTCAAAAAGTCTAGATCTTTAAACTCCTTAATGACGCAAACCATATAATCAAACTTTGGGTTCAAAGAACAAAGAATCTTCTCTACTACTCGAACATCTTCAACTTTCATCTGATTCACAATGGCCTTCACTCGTGAACAATAATCCGAGATTGATTTCATCATCATCATCATACCCAGTCTGAAGTTTCGCAGTGAAGCAGGGTCTGGAGAGGTTTGATAGTACGCAGCTTTACTCCTACATAATAGAGAGGCTGTTTCCCGATAAATTTGCATATAGATGTTGACAGGAAAATAATGATACAAGTTAACAAAATAAATACCGTAAAAAGAAATCACAAATAATAATAATAATAGTACAACAAACTTAATACAAATAATAAAGCTACAAATACAAAATACTAATAATCACCTAACCTAGGGAGCAAAATCTCACATAAGGAGCAAAAATTAGAACTTTAACAAAAAGAAAAATTTTCAAGAAGATACAAATGTGAAAAGTTTTTTTTTACACCAAATCATCGATAAGTCAGCTATATGCATCAATTTATCGTTAAAAAAAACTGCAATATTTCATTGTGAGAAGTAGAACAAATAACCATTTATAAGATTGTACCGATCTAAGCCTTACCAGCGCCATGGCGACATAGCAGACCAATGGGATATGTTGAAGTGAAAGAACAAAAGAAGATTTCCGAAAATAAAACCATAAGATCAATTCCTCGCAAAGATTTAAAATCACCTTACGATGATTGGAGTCAAATCTTTTTTACCTTATCAATTCCTTGAAAGGAACTTTCCAAAATCTCCCTTGCTTTTTTCGTAATGATTCCACCTTCTTAAACATTGAATCATCTAGACATTAATGGATGAGAGTGAAGGCTTATTGATCCTTCTTCTTGATCTTTGCCAAGGCAACTTTCTCATTTTGAGACAAATCGGCTTCACTTTGAGGTTACATAAAACCTTTCTCTACAATCTCCAAAGCATCTTGTGAGCTAAGCACGACTTTCTTGCGAAGATGTCATGTTTCATTATTTTCATTTGAGCAAGAGAATTGAAAAGGGTATACTCCACCATTGTTTGCCTTTTCTCAAAGAACTTGGCTCTAATACCACTTTATTAAGAAGTGAGGAGGTTTAGAGAGAAAAGAATTGTTTAAAAGATGAGGTTATATTTCACTTGAATAATTAAGTTCAAGTGCAAAAAAGTATTTATAGGTACAAAAATGACTCTTTATATCTAAATATATGATAATGAACCCAAATAAATAAACCATACATGAACTCAAAACTATACATGGACCAATATTTAATTATGTAACTAATACATGAACATAATTAAACTCCTAACAATGAACTTAAACATCCATGTATCTAGACTAATTTTCAAATTACTCTTCAACATTGTATACTGCTGGATGTTGTTTGCTTGGGAAATAGAGTTATGGACATTATATAAGCTGCTGCTGCAGAGTGATTACGGTATGTTTTAAAGGCATATGAATTCTAACCAAAAGTAAAATTAGTACAAAGCTATGTCATTCATATTACTCTCAATAATACGTTTGAAAGATATGTGCCTTCTTGGTAGGATGGATCAATTGGATGGTCAGAAGCTGCTCCTGCGTGTCGAACAACAGTCACTTTCCTTCCTGCCATTGATGCAGCCTTCTGTCCTTTGAAAAATTTAAGGCGTTAGCAACAAAGCATCAACAACAGGTTAATGTAGATAACATTTACTTTTCCCATCTGAGTTTATGGTTGCTTTAATTCGAATAAAACGAATTCAGGAATTTACATTTAAACAATACCCACGGTAATTATGGAGCTGATGATGGAAAGGCGATTTGACAAAAACAAGTTATATAAAAAATCTAGAGCTGTTGGA
Source organism: Erythroxylum plowmanianum (assembly GCA_025531925.1). Lineage (NCBI taxonomy): Eukaryota > Viridiplantae > Streptophyta > Magnoliopsida > Malpighiales > Erythroxylaceae > Erythroxylum > Erythroxylum plowmanianum. Next base: position 33,034,740 of record JANVCQ010000002.1, read on the forward strand.
AATTTATTGTATGCTGGAATCTAGGATTTCAGATCTGAGCTTCATATAATAAACAGTTATAAAAAATACATATGAGAATCACTTACATAGGATGTGTAGAGAGCAATAATTGCACCTTGAATCAAAACAAATAAAACTATTCAAATGTCATTTTTGGAATCTAAAATGGCTTAAAATATAAGAATCCTAGATAGACTAGCTCTCACGGATCAAAAAGTAGTCTATTTTATTCATTGAGCATTGGAATATAAAAAACATAATTGAAGTCCTCAATTTCTAGAGAGATTAGAGTTCATATAAAAAAGGGAAACAACAAAGACATGGCATTAAATATTCAAAGACTAGGAGATTAACTATTTTTTAGATAAACAAAAGTGAAACTAGAATTGAGATGGACAAAAGCCTGGACTAGGATGAGCTTAGACAAAAGAGTCAATTAGAACAAAAGGCTTTGATACCATGACAACTTGAGAACTTTTAGCCTGAAAATCCTGTCTTCTCTTGATGGAGAACTCTCATTGTATACAAAGTGCATGGTAAATTTCAAGCCTTAAAAATAGCTAAATTATCATATGCATATCTGTCTAAAACATATAGATCCTACTCAAGGAAAGATTTTCAAATTGATAACTGTAAAAAAGGCACATAATCTGCTTCTGATGAGGCAAAAAATCAACCTTTGATAGAGATGTATTAATGCATAACCAAAACTGAAACCAATTCCTTACCCATAATTGACAAATTAATGTCGTTAACATAAACAAGACGAATTCACTACCTAACATAAAAGAAAAGGGACAAGGTGCCAACCTATGACCTTACTCTAATTGGATGGGAAGTCATACCATATAAATCCATCTTAGGATTTATCAAGTACATTATAGCATATCACACATGTCAAATAGGACCTAAATGTACCGCAGGAGGAACAACACTTTTAGCTCACTAAATACATGAAAAGATATTAGCATCATTATTCAATATTTTGCACTTTCTTTCAAATCTTACAACAATTATACATCATTAACTAACAACATTTCAAACTAAAGGAGAATTGAGGCAAACACATAAACTTTCAAAAAGAAAACGTATAATTAATGACTAAAAGGCAATATTAATGGCTTTCTGAGATTCCCACCAAATGGAGCATGGGTAGCTGTCTCATTTAGACAACAATAATTCAGATATAGCTGAAAATACCACTTGCCTGTAGGACATTCAAGAACATTCCACTCTGGGTCATTGCTCCAGAGCATGAACAAGTCATGAGAAGACCACCCCTCTTCGTCAATTTCATAGCTAAAGAGTTCAACCTTTTGTACATGCCTGATGCATTTTGCAAAACCTAAGTAACAAGAGTCTCAATATTATGGAGCAACCTCCAAGAATAACTTAGACAACATAAGTACAACACCAAAGCAACAGGTCATATGCCTAGGCAAGAGAAAAAAGGCAACAGGATTATCACAATCACAAAGACAAGGAACATTCAAATGGCATTGGAGTGTTTAGAAGTGAGGTAAACAAAGATTCTTTTGAACCATATATCAAGAATACGACATTTTCCAATATGACATCAGTGGAATATCCCCAGACAGAGCTACAAAAGTGAAGAACACTATCTTCAATCAACAATGCTAAATTAGTAAGTCTACAAATTGAGCGATAACCACATATTACAGATGCTAAGGGAAATAGGTTATCACCTAATGAAATCTTCTAAAGAGGAATGGAGACCACTATACATAAAAGAATTATTAGATATCTGACTAATGTGCAAGCTACAAAAAATTCCTCAAACATGAGTATGCCGTAACTAATGCCAAGTTAACAATACAAACTTTTATGTTTTTATCTGTGCATCGCATGCTAGAAGCTACATAAGGAAACTAGTCAATCTCAAACAATTGCATATTAGGTTAAACTAGTGAGATTTTTCTGTACTAATTTTTACTCAACATAAGTTCTATTGAGCAAGATTGTAAATACGTGTTATGATACCTTCTTATTTGGAGCTAATTTAGGAGGATCCAAAATAACTATATCCCATGATTCTTTTCTTGAAAGTGCATCCTTCATGAATTCTGTTACATCTTCCCTCACGAAAGATATTTTTCTTGGATCAAGGTTATTAAGATTAATATTCTCTTTAGCAAGCTCCACAGCAGGACATGATGAATCAACACCTGAAATTTATGAAGTTATTTAATTAGTGTTGACAATACATGGAATTTCTAGAAAAGCAATTTTTAATAAATTAAGAAACTTTGGAGCAATTAATTTAAACATAAATAGAGAAGGATTATATGACGGGTTTTTAATACAAAATTTCACCTTCAGTGGAAAGCAAGCAACCATACTTTCTTTATTTTTTGCTTTTCCACTTTTCATAGTTCAAGTAGCTCCAACGTAGAATATCAAATTGATATGTATACTTAAAAAATGGAACTTGTAATTCATATCATGATAAAATAAAACCGATAATAGTTCCTTTTCTAGTTCCCAAGCCATAAATAACAGTAGTTAGCACAAACAGTTTGCTTTTTCATCATTTCTATAGAATTTGATTAACCTTCATTTTTCTAGTTTTTCTTGTATCTAATTTTACTGAAATTCCCACAATTAGCTTTCAAGGTTCAAATTTAACAATGAGCATTAGATATAAGGTATATACACAAAAATTAGTATATATTGGAATTAAAAAAAGGAAACATAAATGGACCAGATAATCCTGTAATTCTCCATTGCAACGGAATGTCATCCTTGGTTAGAGCAATGAGGTTACAAAAAGGAAATGCAATTGCTCTTAATTAATGCAAATGCTTGGGGGCAATAGCTTCTTCCCCAATTTTGTAGTTGAATATCCTCTAGCAAAGTGTTCTAAAGATCAAATTTTGTCTATTCTAAGTAGTAACAGTGTATTTTTTTCTACAAATTCACATGAACAGAACTAACTTCCTATTCAATCTCATAAAAAAATGTTAATGATGAAAGAAGAAAAGGATAGCAATGTAATGCATTAACTCTATTTCAGTTGTACAAGTTATCTGAACAAGGAGAAATCGAATAAGGAAAGTTAACAACAAACTAATACCTGTGACATTTATGGCACCTCCATGTGCTGCATTAAGAGCAAAGCCACCACTATAACAACAAAGGTCAAGAACTTTCTGATCTCTTGAAATTGTGGATAAGAAGTGTCGATTCTCTCGTTGATCAGCATAAAATCCAGTCTTCTGGCCCACCAATGAAATTGCATAAGAAATACCATTCTCAACAACCTTGAATATACAAATTAAGAAGGAATCAGTTGTATTTCATGCACTAGAGAATTCAACAAGGAATTAGAAAGCATTTTATGGCAATAGGTTTCAATAGGCAACATACTGTAATACCATAAGGCAAAAACTCAGAAAAATATTAGCAATAAAAAGCATGAAACTCATTGGCCTACTATCATTTATCCTTTTTACATCACAATTAACTGTTACGTAAACTACAATGAGTTATTAATGGACATCAGACAAACAATGTCATATGTCTAAATGGAAATAAAACGCAACTGGATCAAAGAAAAAGTGGAAGTATAAATCATAATGAAAATAAATTTGAAAGATCATAAACACATGATTAGGAGAAAAGAAATTTGTAAATTTGTGCAACAAAAGTGGCATTGGCATCATCACAAGCATATCATGCTATTGGTAAATTACAATTAATTGTGCAAATGTTGCCATGTAGTTTCAATGGTGTATTCTACCTTTATTCTTTCAGAAAAAGTTGATGCAGGCCTTTCTACCAAATCTGACAAATCCACTCCTTCTTCCTTTAAAATTTCAATTGATGGCCTCCAATTTATATGGGTAACTTCCTCAATTCTACTAATGTAAGCCTCAATTTCTTGTTTGTACTTTTCAACCCAAGCAGCAGATGATGCAATCACAGCTAAATCTCCAAAAACATCAACAATTAATCCAGACAACCTGCAATGAGGTATTGGCAGGCAATAGGAAGACCAAGCAGATTAGTATGCACAACATAGTGAAGTCTTTGATATTCACCAGTGTAGCAACATTGTGCATTACATATGATAGTTCTAATGTTAGTATCACTAGACATATATGTAAAGAATTAGATAGCCCAACATTCAACAGTAGGGGTCATTGTTCTACTTAAGGTCATCTACTAGTGACAATTCAACTTACGTTGATTAATATCTAGAAGGTGCCATAAATCTATTCAGGAACTAGATTGCATTAACATACAAGTCCATTTTAGGGAAATATGCATGTATCTGTACATGATAAAACACCTAGATCTAACATTTTAAAAAGTGAAATAAGAATTAGGTTGTTATACATAGATCACTTGTGGTTTGTGTAAGTGAAAAGTAATACTAGGTGGTTTCAATTCAATTTTAAAAGCCTCTATCGTATTGAAATTTTTAATCAACTCCATTAAAAAAAAAAATCGTTGGTGCAAGTCCATATGAGCTGAAGTTTGAGTATGAAGGAGACAACGCTATGACAAATATCTTGTTTAACAATTAATGATCAATAAACTTTACAATTTTATAGGTGAAATTTGTTAAAAATATAAACAATAGGACTAGAGTTAAATTGTTATAACTCGAAATTTTATTTAGCTCTACAAAACACATGAAATCCCCTGTGTATGCAATAGGTAGCAACTTCAAATATAAAGTACCTGTCTCCTTCACTATTGACAAGGCGATATGCATTTGTATGGGTAGATGGTAGACCTAATCTCCTACGCAACTTGACAGCTGCTTCAATTCTTGTTTCAAGAAGTTTCCCCATGTTCAACGCACAAGATGGATCTCTAAATGGCATGCATAAAGAACTGAGTACCCTTATAAAGAAACAAAACTAATGGGAAAGCTTACACTAATTACACACCTTGTAGCTTCATCTTCAAGCTGCATAAGCCTAACACAAAACATTGACATTGAATTGTATAAACCCCACCCAATAGGTTTCTCTGTCCCATCGGTGACCAACACAATATCCCCAATTTTAGGTGGTGGTTTACCAATTATCCTATCAACGGCTCCACTGTATACCATTGGGTTTCCCTCCTTAAAAATATGTGTCTTCCCCTTTTTTAGTACAACCTTTGGTAGACCTGCTCAAACCAAACCTAAAAAGAAAACTTTACAATCACAGTAGATCTAATAAATAGTAACAACATTTTTTTTCAGTTGATGTTCTTTACTACTTTTTCTTCAAATGGCAACATATAAGACACAAATATTAGTGAAATAACCAATTAAATGCAATCTAAGGAAAATAAACATTTAAAGGAAAGTCCTCCATAGTTTACTTGTAATCTTTTCCCGTTAATGGAGTTGTCAATTACCAAAAGAAAAAGAAATCTGCCATATTTCACTATTTCGAAGTAATGTCCAATAAATCGAAAGAAGCTATAAATCAACCATGTATAACAACCAAGTGATCGAGCTGCACATCTTAAGGATAGAACCGCAACAACAAATAAGAAGTGACTTATCTTTAAACCCCAAGACAGCTGCTGTACATCTCCCAAGAAGCAACTTCACCATATAACAAATCTAGCATTTGCTTACCAATGCATTCCTTCTATACTCTTTAATAAAAATATTGGAAATAGCACAACCAGTGACAACTGAAGCCACGACATTCCAAACCATAGCCAAACATACAAATCACATTTCCTCTTAAAAAAGAACTTATTAGAAAGTGTTGACATAGAAATGCATTTTGGCAATCAAATTTCAACAGGAATCAGATAGAACCAATAACTGAATGATAAAACAATTATACCTTTATAACTATAGTAGGCCTAGCAATTCAAATATGCTTACCGACATTGTTGTTATGATAGACGGCATGAACATCAGCAAATTGCTTGAGCTCAATTATTGGGAGTTTAGTCAGCAACTTCTTTTATCCTTTCAACTAGAAAGAAATCTAAAATTTAAATACCCCTTTTATCTTTGAAGAATAGGAAGGCAAAAAAATTGAAACGCAAAATTAAGGGGACCCAATAGCGCCCGAGCACATAATGTGAATGAAACAAAAAAAAAAAACAAAACTTTGAGATCTAAGCAAAGAGATCAAAGAGCGAGAAGAGGAAGTGACCTCTTGGCTGAGAAGAAGCAATCTGTTGAAGATGAGAGGGGGAGGCAGATGGCAATGAAGAGAGAGGAAGCAACATCATGAAGCGCGCGGGAAGCTTCATCTCCTGCATGTGCAAGTTATGAAACTTGCTAACACTTTCTTAGCTTGGTTTCTGTATTTTCAAAAACAAAAAATTAAATTATTAATTCCAAACTAATTTTATTTATTAATTAAATAAGTAATTTTATTTTAATCTTTAATAATATTTATTTATTAAATTAATAATATTTATTAAAAATAAGCAAATATTTTGTAAATTTTTACTAATAAACAAATAATACTTTAACATTCACTGTAATGATTAAAACTATTTATAATTAAGTATTAATTATTCAAATTTGTAAAGATATTTTTAAAATAAATATATTTATTAAATGAAAAAATTGCATCAAAATCAAATCAAAGTAAATGAATATTGATTAATCAAGATGACAATAACTGGACAATGGAGTAAAATTGGCAAGTAGTCTTGGTTAGCGGTTAGTCTTTACCGTTATAGTGTGGTAGCTATGGACTCGACGGTGTCATTTTAGTTTGGTTGCTTATGAAGTGGTCATTGATGTCGCTTCTAGTGTCTCCAACATTTGCGTAACAACACTTAAATTACAACGTTATGTTTCTAAACATCAAGGGGCTGTGCCTCCGACCAGCTATATAAGCTGGTTTTCTCCACCTATGCATACTGTCAAACTTAATATGGATGGGGTAGCTCGAGACAACTGTTGATATAATAGAAAAACTATTCACATTGTAAGTTGTTAATTCAATAGATGAAGACGGTCAGAACAGAGAGAGAGAAAAACACAAAGAATTGCAGAGATTTAGAGAGAAAAAAACATTTTTATTCTATTTCGGCATATTTGTGTATTCGTTACAGATTCCTATAATACATGTGATTCATTGTTCAGTATGCGCTAGTATATGCTTACAACTATGAGTCCTTATTTAAACACTGCGTTAAAAGAAATTCAAAGCGAGCTTCCATTGCTTCCTGTGTCAACGTCTTTTTCCTCATATGTTTATGCAACAATTCCCTTTCCCTTAACATCCTTGTCTGTCAAGTTAACTTTCTGAAAGCATTTTTGGAGAAATAAGTATTCCCATGTCGCTCAGGTGTTCTCACCATCCAACCATTGAATTAACCACTAAGTGACTGCACAATTGTTTCTTCTTTTTATGCGTCAATCCATCACTGCTATTGGTATTTGTTCTACCAGAGTGAGAAATTCCAGTAAGGCTGAAGAAATACTGCCTTGCTCCATATGTGCCTTCTTAAGTTGCAACATATGAAACACGGGGTGTATTGTAGTCTCTAATGGAAGTTCCAACTTTTATGCCACCTTCCCAACATGCTGAATCACTTTGTATGGTTAGTAATACAGGGGTGACAACTTCTGGTTGCTTCTTTTCTGAAGGAAATGCTACTTGTAAGACTGTAATTTCAACAACATCAACTCGTCAACCTTAAATTCATGTTCTAATCTCTTCGATTCCGCATATTTCTTCATTCGATTTTGGGCCTTTTGTAAATGAAATCTTGTGATGCTGGTCATTGCTTCCCTGTTCTACAAAACTTGATCGACTTCTAGCACCTTGGAGTCCCCTGCGATATAAGGCGTATAAATCAGTGGTGGATATCTATACAAAGCTTCAAATGGTGTATAATTAATAGAAGGCCGATAGGTCGTGTTATATCATCTCTTCGTTAGAGGTATCTATTACTGCCATTTCTGAGGTATCTCACAACAAAAACACCGTAGATAAGTTTCAAGAATCTTGTTCACTGCTTCTGTCTGGTTATCTATCTGCAGGTGGTAGGCAGTGGAATATTTCAACTTAACTCTTTGCAAGCACAGGAGCTCTTGCTGAAACTTACTTAAAAATATGGGATCTCTATCACTATAATTGATTCTGGCATTCCATATAGTTTGAACACATTATAGAGGAATACCTTCACAATGTCACAAGGAGAATAGGGATGTTTAATAGGATTGAAATGAGAGTATTTCGTAAATCAATCCACCACTACTAAAATAACTAATTTCCCCTTCAACATTGGTATCCCTTCCACAAAATCAACACTCACCTCCTTCCAACTATACCTTCTGGAATTTTAATAAGTTACAACAGACCAGGATAAGCAGAACTATCATACTTGTTCCTTTGGCAACTCATGCATAGCTGGATATAGACTTGAACATCCCTAGCCATTCCTTTCTAGAAAAACATGTTCTGTAGCTTCTTCAGTGTATCTACTACGCCTACATAACCTCCCAAGGTGTCATCATGGCTAATTCCAATGATTTGCTGACACAGTTTCTTGTTTGCTACTACCACCATCCTCCCCTTCCATCTCAATAACCCATCCTTCCATTTATAAACACTAGACTTCATATTGGTTGATTCCAACCTTTTGATGATATCTTGAATTCCTTGATCTTCTTGCTAACTCTATTTAATTTCTTCTAACAATCCGCCTTATATTTGTGTCATAGACAACATCAACATTTTTGCACTGGTAATTCTGGATAGATCATCAGCAGCTTCATTCTCTTTCCCACTATAGTAATGCACTTCAAAGTCATACCCTAAAAGTTTCGATAACCATAATGTTGAAAAGGTGTAGAGAGACGTTGCTCTAGTAGGTATGTAAAACTCCGATGGTCAGTAAGAACAATAAACATTTTGAGGCTCAGATAGTGATGTCGGTGTTTAATTGCTTTGATCACAGCCAAAAACTAATTTTCATAAGTAGATAAACCATGATGCCTGTGAGCTAATGATTTATTGAGGAAGCCAATGGGATGTCCTTCCTATTCTAACACTGCCCCGATTCCTTGTCCACTTGCATCAGCCTCAACCACGAAAGTTTTTGAAAAATCTTGTAATGCCAGCACTAAAGCCGCCACAATTGCTTCCTTTAATCTCCTGAAGGTTGTCTACTCTTCTTGGTTCCATTCCAAGTGGGTTATTCATTTCTTCTTAAGCATCTTTGTCAAAGGTTTAGTTATCATCCATACCCTTTAATGAACCTCCTATAATAACCTATGATCCCTAGAAATCCTCTCAATTCCTTAATTCCTTTCAATTTAGACCATTCCTCAATCGTCTTGACTTTTCGGAAGTCTATTACTACCCCTCCTTTCAAAATCGTATATCCCAAATATTCCATTTGACGCACCCCAAATACACATTTGTTACCTTGTAAGAATAATTGGTTATCCTTCAATTTCTAGAGAGCCACTGCAATATGTTATATATGTAATGATAATGATGAACTGTAAATCAATATATCATCGAAAAACACCATCACAAAATGACCCAAGTATGGTCTAAATAATTCATTTATCAATCTTTGAAATGTTGAAGGAGCATTCGTTAAACCGAAGGGCATGACCAGAAATTCATAATGCCCTTCATGTGTTTTGAAAGACGTCTTTAAAATGTCATGCATCCGAATTTGGTGGTATCATGAACATAGGTCTAGTTTGGTAAACCAACCGGCATAGTGTAACTCATCTAGCAACTCTTCAATAAGTGATATTAAAAATTTATCCTTAACCGTGTGCTTGTTCAACTCCCGGTAATCCACACATGTACACCAGGAGTTGTCCTTCTTCTTGACAAGGACCACAAGAGATGCAAAAGGCTCGTAACTATGGCAAATGAATCCCTACTTTAAGAGTTCCTGCATAGACTACTCTATTACATCCTTTTGCGTCCCTAAATATCGATAAGGGTGCACGTTAATGGTATCAACTTTGTCCTTCAATTTAATCTGATGATTGTGCTTGTGGTCTGATGGAAGCTGATTTGGTTCCTAAAACACCTCTACATACTCAAACAAAACAGTGTTCATCTCGTCGAAGGCGCTCCCCTGCCCATCCAGTATTCTCACCTGTTGCAATTGATACTCGATAGGAATCATTAGTCGCATCATACATAACTGGTCATTGGTTGAATGTCACAGAGTCTTCTGGAACTCTTTGCTCAAAATGACTTGAGGTCTCCCTTCTAGGTTTCCTTGCAGCTTTATTATGCATCCTTTCCAGTTAATCGTCATCGTTCTATCCTTAAAGTTACATAGTACATCGTCTAGACTAACCAGCCACTAAACTCCTAAGATGATGTCACACCCCCTATTGACAACACCAACGCGTCTATGGTGCATTGTGTCCTTTGCATCGTCCAGATGAAATTCTTACAACACTGTCTACATTCTAGCTTTCTTGAAGATCACAACCCCCTTTCCTGACTAAAGTAGTGTCCACAAAATTATGTGTACTTCCATTATCAACCAAGATAATTCGTCACTACTGATGCATCCCGACTATCCTCATCTGTTTTAACTCAACCTCTCTCGACAATCCTAACATAGATTGCATAGGCACTATTAAACATTCTTCTTCACCGAACCTTTCTTCACTCTCTTCCTCCTCCAATTTCGATGATGTCTTCCCACTATTGTCCTCTCTCGATATTACATAAAATTGAAGATGTCGCTTCTTACATTTATGGCCTAATCTGTATTTCTTGTCACACCAGAAACATAGACCTTTTGCTCTTTTCTCATCGAAATCTCTATTGTTGATGGGTTTTGAAGGTTAAAGGATCTTACTAATGCTGAACGGAACATTGAAGGAGGTGTGGGTAAGATTCCTTCTGTGTTGGGACTTCAGTTAATGGTGGCTGGTGGCTATGGTTATGGGGTTGTATTTCTCGCCACACCAGAAACATAGACCTTTTGCTCTTTTCTCATCGAAATCTCTACTGCTGATGGGTTTTGAAGGTTGAAGGATCTTACTAATGCTGAACGGAATGTTGAAGGAGGTGTGGGTAAGATTCCTTCTGTGTTAAGACTTCAGTTAATGGTGGTTAGTTGCTACGGTTATGGGGTTGAATTCAAATGACCTCCAGTACTCATGTGTCCTAGTTAAGTTGGTTCGATTAAGCATCATATTGCTCGTTGATAACAGGATCACCTCTTGCTTTATAGATAATGTATATGCCTGGTGCATAGAACGTGAGTTGTTAGAATATATTTTATATATTCTTTATTTGGTTTTGGCATTTTAATTGGACATGAGAATTTCCACAATACTTAA
>JANVCQ010000002.1:33050824-33066698 GCA_025531925.1 Erythroxylum plowmanianum
TAAATGCATATGCAATAAACCTGTTCCTCTATAATTAGAGGCCAGTGACATGCTCAATCAGTGAATGCAATAAAATCTTAACCCGTCCCAATTTACCAAAATGTCCTTGCTAACAGTAACGGGATGCTACAATAAACCTTTTTCGAATACTTAATCTAAACTTATGTCAAATCCTTCTAAACAAGACTACAATTTGTTCGAATTCATTTCTTCTTTATATAAGAGCTAAAATAAGGCCTAAAAATAAAATATATAAGAATGGCAATTTCAACCTGACCAACTTAACTCATGATTAATGGACCAAGTTTAGGTTAACTGAGCCTCAGACCAGATCTCAAGTCTAGTAGGAAGAAAAAAAAATAGGCCGCCCTAAGACCCAAAGTGTCTAAATCGATAAAACAACAAAGTAGTAGATTCCCTTTTTCGTAAAACAACATTGTTTTGCATTAATTTTATTTCTTTGTTCACCCTCCCTCTCCGTCTTTCTCACTATCTCGTGTCTCAATCAAACTCTCATCTCTCACTGTCTCAGTCAACAATCAATCATCACTGTGTCTTTGCCTCTCTCACAACCACGTCACCAATATCCAGCAGCCACCTTGTCGCTGCGTCACCAATCGCCAGCTGCAGCAGTCGCCCCTGCCCCTTTTGCCTCGTACCAGCTAGCGTATTAAGGTACTCTCATACTGTTCGAATTTGGTTGATTGATTGTAATTTGAATGAGGATTACATATGGTACTGGTTGATGGTTGTGATTTGACTGAGGAGTAGAGAGGAGTTGTGGTTGACTGGTTGTAATCTATGATTCTGATTTCTACTAATGGCGTAATACACTTTAAGTATTTGATGAAATGTCTGTTAAACATTTTTTTGTCCTTAGGGACAATTTTGTCCTTCTCCCATAGAGGTGGATAACATTAATTGTATTTTTTAGTTTTTAAATAAATTATCAGTTAAGTTATGTAATTTGATCTAGATAAAGATAATAAAGTGACCCAATAAATGATCTAGATTAATGGGTCAAAGTTAAGATAAAAAATAAGTCCCAATTAGTGTGGACTGGGTCCATATCGATCTTGTAATAGGGAAGTCCAATATGGAAACTATATAAAGGTTAAGGTCTCCTGCAGTTGCTCATATCAATCGTAAGCACAAAGAATCCCTGACCCTTTAGGGGAGCTTAAGTATTGAGAAAACTATAGAAAGACCTAGCCTGTGTCTCGGTGAGCACTTTCCGTAAAGGTCTTCAGAGATTTGTGATCGTTTGGACTTCGGAATCGGCATCAGAATCAGAGATGGAACTGAAATCTAGGTATTCCGCATTACCTTCATTTTTTGATCTTTTCATGTAGATCCAGGCTACGTAATAAGGTTTATGCTATGTATTACAATGTCCTCAGCATATGTTAGTTTATATCTTCAACCATCATGTAATAAACGATATATACTTTTTGCCTTATTTGATTTGTTTAATTGTATAAGGATAGAAACATTATTGTAATTTAACAATTTTGATTCAACAATCCTTTTTCTTTTGATTCATATGGTGTTTTATTTTGCATTTTGAGTTTGTCATTTTGTAATTTTAATCATGCCTCACTCATTCCCTTTAAACATCATGTCGCTAATTTAGTTCCTAGTTTTCTTCTTATCATAGAATAAATAAATGGATCAAATGGGAGCTATTTAGTTGTTAGTCTTTCTGAATCTTTATTTAATGAAATTCTACTTCTTGATAAGCTTCACTACACTACACTACACTACACCATCAAAATGAGCACTTACAAAAGGTGATGATGATAAGTGATTAGGGTAATCGTAGACATTGGAATAACTAAATCTCATGCAATTATCATTTTTAAATAATTTATCATAAGTTGTTTAGAAAATGTCAAATTCCAAATAATTTTTCAACGTCTTTCTATTATATGAAATTCTAACCCTTTTCTATTATAAATTTCTTTAAACCAAGATCCAGACTAACAACTTCCTTAGTTATAATGATGTACATTAGAAGTTGAACTTGATAATGAATTGTTATTATTGAACTCTTTACCTATTATTAATGACATGAACTTGTATTAAAGATTAATCACCATATAATTTACAAAAATAATATTCAATTGCAATTAGCTTGTATGTCGAATCAATCAATAACATTAATTGACATAGTATAATGGACTACATTCTAATAACTATAAAAGATTTCCACCATCACATTTGCCACTTTTTGAATCACTTCATTAGGAGATGCTACTCATTTATATATTGCTATTTTGATCTCATATATAAAAAAAAAAGAGCAATTGGATATTTAACTAGTTCACAAACATCACATTTGAGTTAGTTACTTGATAAAATAAGTGTCTTTCTTCTCAAGAAGTTGTTCTCTTTTTGCAAGATTCCTTTCTAATTTACGATATCTAGAGTTAAGTGAATGGGTGCTTTTAGCACCATGGAAACCTTAAGATATTTTAACCTCAAGCATTTATATGTTTTGCCTCCTGTTGTGTCACAAAATTGATCCATCTTTGTTTTTATTGTCCAAATATTCTATTTAAATGAAAATTTAGGTTTCTGGGTATATACACGGTTTGATACATGGTCATGTATCAAAACATATAATTCATAAAAATGTGAAATCCGTGAAGATACACAGCCGTGTATCCAACCATGTAAGTCCAAAAATGATTTTCCGAATGTATACACGATCATATAAGTATATACATGGCCGTTTATCTCTCAGATTTTGCTGAATTGTTGTTCTTCTTGTGATTTATTGTTCAATCATCACCCTAATCTATCTCCTTTTTATTCTACAAGAGTAATTGAGTTTGAACATCAAAATGCTAGCTCAATAAATGTACTCTTGACTTATTTTAGATTTTATGCTTCTTAATTATACCTAAAATCAAATATTAATTGAAGTGAGTGTCTTATGCATTTGACAACAATAATCACTAAATGTTAAAAAATAAATGTATAAATAATTAAACACATATCACTTTGCCAATGCAGTTTGCTTTGCTCAATGTGTTGTTGATAGCTTTAATTTTCCTATAAAATTTCCTCTTTTCCCATAACTTGGTGTGCCAATTACCTCTACCAGAATATCCTATAATGTTTGCAATAAGCTTTATGACATGGTGAGAAATAAAATTGGCCTTTGGTGCAACAAATCATTATCTTTTCAGGTAGGCTCCAACTTATATTCTCAGTGCTCAATGATTCGTACATTTACTGGGCTACACTTATTTCCTTACCTAAAAGATATACAAGGACGATAGGAACTTCCTTTGCACAGGGAAAAGCTTTTAAAAGGCCTTGTGTTAAGGTTGCACGCAAAATGGTTTTTCTAGCTAAAAAGGAAAACAGTCATGGGATTGCACTCGATAGGGTGACGCAAAAGGCGCTTTTAGACCCAAAAAAACAAAAAAAAAAAAACTATAGAGATTGCTTCTTAAATGGATTCATTAGCACAGAGAAAACTTCTGGACCTTCAAACCTAAGACAGACTCTTCCTTAATGCTGATCCAAATCCTTCAACAAAGTGATTAGTTGTTCACACATATTAATAAAACATAGCTCTAGTTTAACAATTCATGTAACCTGAGACATCTACACACACAGGCGCCTATCTCAAGCTTCTTTTTTCCGCTCTAACGCCTCGTCTCTTCTTCTTGGCTTATTACCCGTCTTGCACATTAACTAGTCCTATTCTGCTACTTCGTAGACGAAAATGAAATGGAATTAGATGTCCTCTTGTTTGCTCCCCTGGCAGGAATTGACAAGCGCAAAGGAAGAGTTAAAACTCTTTAGACGAAAAAGAAATGGAATTAGATGTCCTCTTGTTTGTTCCCCTGGCAGGAACTCACCAGTGCAAAGGAAGAGTTAAAACTCTTTACAGAAGACTCTCGTTTGCTTCCTCCTCTTCGATTTCTTTTTCTTAAGACTCTGGACACTAGACCTCATTTGTTTCTTCCTCTTCAATTTCTTTTTCCTTTTGTTTGGAGTTCACCACCAAACCAAACTTCTCAAGTCTGTCTTCGTTGTTAAATTTCCACTGGAAGGTCGCAAAGAGCCACAACCATCTCCCACTAACAATTTTCTATACAAGTTTTGTTCAATTTATAAAGATCTTTCATGTTAGCATAACATAGAAAGAAAGCAAAAGGGTTCCCGATAGACTTCACTTTCATCTCACCACTGAAGTAAAATTGCTCCTTTATTAGTTTATTCGTTAAGAACTGAACAATCCTGGACATGTACAGTCCTGAAGTAATTGAAAATATATGGCCAATGTTAGATGCTACTGCACGAGTTGATAGAACAATATCATCTGCAATTTAAAAAGCTGTTCAAGTATATGTTATATTAACCACCTGTAGGCATGCTCCACATCTCAATCCATCCCCTATTCCAATTAGTTGGAGCAGAGATTATCATGTTCATTACCAACCAAGAGTTGTGGACAAAATGAGCTTTTGATGTTTCAAAAAGACAGTGGACACGCCCAACAACAAAATGTAACTTGAGCTTAATTTCAGTTCCATCCATCAGGTACTAATTGGCAGAGTATATCAGAAGCTATGTCACCAGACCAGAAAGCTTTTCAATAACTAATTTAGTTGCCACTTGCCAAACATCAGGGTGAACATAGAAGGAAACTGAAAGACATTGGAATCTAAACTTAGTTACAGCGTAACTTGAACATGTTACTCAGCTTGAACAACAAAAAGACAAAAATAATAATAGGCATTCAGATGCTAAGAATATTTGATGAAAAAATAAACCTAGGTTTTTGCGCTCGACTTTGTTTTTTTTCCCCCAATTGTACCCGAGAGGTTATGCCACCGTTTAGTAACTTCTGTAATAACAAATGACTATGAAAATGAATTCTTACCCCTTTTCGAAGTGACTGTTCATTTTTTCTCCATCTCCACCACCCTCTTTGGTTAGGTTTTACCTTCCAACAAAATCCCAAAAAACAGGAAATTATTTACCAAAATCTTCTGTTTTTCAATACCTAGGAGATCGGAAAATTTTGTTTTAGTTTTGCTGAGCCACAAGCTGATCAATCTGCAATTGCTCCACCCACGCCGCCATTGCCTGATCAACTGCTTCCATTTGAGCATTCAAATTTGAATTCTCACTTGGGGAAGCCCCAACAGAGACATTTGAAGCCAGCTTTTCTTTCATCTCAGTAGGAGATTCTTTAACCAGAGATTGAACCCATGAGAAATCAGGCTCCTCTCCATTACCAAGCTCAAATGAATTTGATCTGCGCAGCTTACCCAACTCTTCCGCACTGACAGTCCAGTCAAGTTTACCATTTGAAGAACCCCATTTTGACCAAGAATTTACAGAGCCAACAATGGCTGCCGAGTTGGACCCTAGTTCCCGGGAGCTGAGGCTACGAAGCTGCTGATGTTGCTTCTCTCGTTGAGCTAACATGGAGACTCGAGAGTTCATCGGTGAGATGGGTTCCACATTTCTAGGGGACATTCTTCCAGATGCAAATGAGGCTTGTAATAGAGGATGATCAACAGCTTTCGGGGAAAAACTAGTGTTGATTGGCGACAACATGCTTTGCTGCTGCTGGAATTGATTGAGAACGGCAGATTTGTGAGTAGGGGAGAAAACAGCTGAAGCTAATGCTTGGTCTGCATAGCGGGGTGATGAGCTCTCCGCAGAAAAAAGATCATCAAGATTTGAAGGTGTTAAGACTTTCAGCCGACCTGAACGGTTCAGAGAGTTGTTGCTCAAAGATGGTTGACTAAGATTTGACAAGTCATTTAGGAGCTGTTGTTGCTGCACATCAAAATCAGACAGCAAAGAATAGTCATCTGTTGGAATGTCTCTTGCGTTAAGGGAAGATCTCAACCGACTAGACTGAAGATTGCTTCCAGGAAGATGTAAGGCTGGAACATTTTGCTGAGGCCAAGGAACAGAAGAGTGTGACATTCCATTAGCAGATGGGGACATGGGCGGAGTGAATGGTGAGGGAGACATAACAGAGACAGAAGAAGGCGAGCCTGGCAAGAGATTCATGGCAGCAGCAAAATCCATTGCAGTAGCACCAGAAGTGCTTGACCGTGGAGATAGTACAGCAGAACCAGTGGAAAGATATAGTGGTCTAAGTTCTTCAACTGTGTGGGCAAAAAAGCAAACCCTCCTGCCACAATTTGTACCATCTTTGCAAAGCCTTGTTCGGTACTGGGCAGGATGTAGCCAGCATTCAAAAACACCATGTGCATATTCACACATATCTCCTCGTCGGCACGCTCCTTTACGAAAATCAGGACATGGAACACAGCTATAATGGAACTTTCTAGGATCCCTTCTCCGGGCATTTTCCCCTGGATGAACGAAAGGGCATTCAGTCCAATCATGAGAATAGGCACGAGAACAAGGTCTCACCTTGAAAGAATACATCCTGAATTCATCAGTGGAATAGATACTATTTTTAATGTCTGGAAGAGATGGATCCACAGGGTATTCTTTCTTTTCTGATGCAGGGTAAAAAGGTGCATCGCTAAACTTTGATTTCATAGGAGAATCTAAACCAGACAAAGGAGACCCATTTTCCATGGAAGGTGAAAGCGGCGGGGAATTCGAATTTCTTGCCAGAGTAGAGATCCTTAGATTACATTCAGTGACTGAATCATCAGTGGCAAGGAGCTCTTTAAGAGCCATCTTCAGATGTTGAAGTTTTGGTGGCAAAACAATAACATCAATTGGACGATTACCATTTGCATCGACCAAATTAGGATCTGCACCTGCGGATAGAAGCAACTTCACAACACCAACAGCATTCACTGCCCCACCTGAAGCAGCACAATGCAGTGCAGTACTATTATCCAGGCCACAAGCTCGATTGACATCAACATCAGATAGAGAAAGAATCAGTTTAATAACATCAGCACTTCCATATGTGGCTGCCACCATCAAGGGGGTTCTATGCTCATTAACCATTTGCCTGGAACCCTTCTTACGGCCATACCATAGGCCAACCTCATCAACACAGGAAGGATCACGCTCAATTGATTTTTTCAAGTTTTCCACGTCATCATTAGCTGCAAGATCAAGCACGTTTGCAAAAGCATCTTCCGTCTCAATAGTCAAGTGATTCATATCTATGTTGAACAGTTTACTTCTGCCCAAAATAAATTATGGCAACAGCAAGTAATGAAATTGATGTGGGCTTTAAACCCTCCACTCCTCAGCAAATACATTCATTTGCCCAAAAGCACAACTGAAAATGAAATACCACCACATTAATCAATCTGCAGATAAGTCCAATTATCATCTCATCAGTAAACTAAGACCAGAAAAACATAAAAACTCGACAATGTTTATAGTACGGAGAAGTAATAAATATCATAATGGGACAACCATCGTCCCACCCATACAACAGGGGACAGCAACAGCAAACTACTCCATCACACCAGTGGCATTGGAAGGTAAGCAATGTTCTGACAGTTTCGGGAGGGAGGTAGAAGAATGAAAAGAAAGCAAGACGCAAAGTAGGCACCAGGTGGGGTGTTTTAACTCTAACTCTAAGTTGTACTCTTCGGTAATGAGGGGAGTAAGGACAAAAAAGTTGCATAAGGGATTCCACTTCAAGGTTGTAAAACAATTTGTTACGAGAGGATCCACGCAATCTCAAACTCACCAAATGACAGAAATCAGTATATTAAACACACAACACAAATAATCGGAGGAAACCCGGAGAAGGGACATAGATTCTAAGCCCCAAGCTTGTTAAAATTCCTAGATTTATCAATCAGCGAGTGCAAGAGAATTTACCAAAATCTTTATAAGCATTTTTTTCCTTCACTTGTAACACAGATATGAAGAAATAACACTCTTCACCGGAAAAACGATATTAAAAAAATGAAAAGCAGTATCTTTCCGTTTATTGATTTTTTTTCCAAGTTTTATCAGCAAGCGAAAAGAAAGTCAAGGAACAGTAGACATCAAATGCATGACCTTTAACCATTAAGAAAAGAGTGTAATAAAAAAGGAAACTATAAGAAATTGAAAAGACAAAGAAACAGAAGTGAACGCCATCAGATTAAACATAAATATCAAACAAACAAGTCATAGTGAAAATTTTAAATCAAAGGGGAAAACCTAAAGAAAGAAATAGAATGAAAAGATCAAAGAAGATAGCAAAAAGATCTAGTCTTTTGGATCAACCCACAAAAAAAAAAAATCCATGCAAGTGATCACAAGCACATATAGCAAAAACCAAAGTGTTGTCCAAGTGTTTGAGAAGAGAATCTTCCCAGTTTCCTTGGTTCCAGCTAAGAAAGTAAAGTGTTGCTTCAAAGATCTACTCAACTATGATGAAGGTAGTAAAAACCCACTTCACAGAGCATGAAAGCTAAGAGGCTTTCAAGATATGAATGAACCAAAAAAAAATTTACCTGAGGAGAAAAATTCTTGCTCTAGTGAGAGAGAAGAAAGAGAAGTGTTTTGATAGAGAAAGAGAGTCTTCTTCTTCCATCTCCAATTTCTATGCGCTCTCCCTGCTTTCTTTCGTGGAAAACAACAAAATTATATTCTTTAAAAAAGAATTATTAATTGAGGAAATAGTCACTCCAAGCCTTTTTATATTCATTTATTTGGGAGACTTCAACTTTATTAATTATTACGACAAATCCTACAAAAGCGAAAATCGCACCAAGAAGAGATTGTGAATGGGGTGGTGCTTGCTACTTTTCTTAAAACCGCCATTGCTCTCTTGCCACGTCATTTGCCGTCTTGACATATACTGTAATTTTGGCTAAAAGTTGGGTATACGAATGTCATTTTACCGTCACCCCATTGCCCCGATAGAGGACGTGGCTTAAATTTACTGGCTTCTCCGTTTGGGTGGGGTACAACTTGATAAAGAAGCTAATATGCCCTTTGTAATAATTTAACCCTTGTCCTACGGGATGGGAATTCATGACGGTTAAATTGTGGGAGATAATCATCTAGTGCACTCACAGCTATATGAATATCGTTGAAGCTGACTTCAAAGTAGCCAATTACACTATCCTTAAAAGCAAGTTTTTGAAACTTGAATCGGACGATAAATCGGAAACTTTATTGATCACTAATTTGACTGATTTAACCGATTCAAACATTGGTCGAATCGATATAACGTCATAATTACATAATAATTATATTTAATTATATATAATATTAGTAATATTAAAAAATAATAGAAATATACTAAATAATATAAATAATAGGTTGAGTCCTTTAGGTTTTGTATTTCTATTAAATTTTTGAAGAAAAGGGGAATTTTATTTTTGAAAAAAATCAAAAAATGCATCAACGATTTAGAAAAAAAATTAAAAAAAATTTATTGAACCAGTGATCAACCGGTTTGATCAGTTCTAGTTTAATTGATCAATTGATCGATTTATACTGATTCAATTAGGGATTAATTTTTAAGAATTACTCGAATCGGATAATCTACCAATCACCGATCAAATCGGTTAAACCGATCGGTCCGGTCTGAATTTCAAAATTGGCGTTACTATTTCCAAGCCACGTCATGATTACAATGGTGATGCACGGCAGAGAAGATGAGCCAAGGATCGAAGACCATTAGCGAAGGAACTGGGAGCCTATTGTAGAGCGGCAGAGGCAACCGGTTTGGCGGTTAAAAGTAAAGCAAGGTGACAGAAGAAGCCGGTTAACTAAATTTCCACGTAGAGACGGGGTCCACCAATAAGAGAGAGACTTAAAGGGTCTGATCTGGTTTCTACGAGCATACAAAAACGGACGCGAAAGCGCTAGTCAATTCCAGTTAAATGTTTGGGTCAAATCACAAGTTAAAAAAGACGTGAGGCACCAACATCAAAATTTGGTGATCAAAAAGCTTATGCATCGTTGGATAAATGAATTATCTTCTCTCGCATCTCAAACTCCTCCTTCGTTGTCGTATGTGATTTTCTTTTCAATATCTCTGCGTTTTCTAAATCCCACATTTGTATTCTGGTGTCATTATGAATAACACAGTAATATTCGATACTAAATTTAGTTTTAATAAAGTAGTATTTCAATAATGATTAATGTCAAGTATCATTTCGAGTAAGGTTTAAAGTTTACAAAATAATTCTTATATTTTTTAAAATTATAAAATAGCTCTTATATGTTCGATAATTTATAATTTTACATTAACTCTTTCTTTAAAAATAATAATAATATAAATTTGAAATAAAATAATCTATTTATTTCTATTAATATTATTTTCATATATAAATAACAATCATAGTTAATATAAAAAGATTGTTTAATCATCATATAAAATAAAACAAGGATAATATAAAATATTTGAAATATTATAATTTCATTATATAATAAAGAATAATTACATCAAAATATCAAATAAAAAGAATAATAAAGTTTCATGACTTTATAAATATTACAACAAGAATTAGTGTTGAGGAATATGACCAACTAGAAGTGAAATATAAAATAAAAATATTTACAATAAATATTTTTATATTTCTATTGCATATATAGACTTTTTAACATATGTATCAAATACAAGTGAAATTAAAAGAAGAGAAGAATGAAAAACTTGAAGCTTTATTCAATTGAATATTTGCTCAAATCATATTGACCTCAATTCTTATTTAGTACCAAAATCATCATTACTGAGAAGAACTTCATCTTTACCATCCTTCAAATTTATTACACTAAATAATATGTTAATACTTTTTCATCTAAAATTATCTTTCAAGTCACTCTCACCTATCAAACTTAGTTCCTTAAAAGTCCAATCAACTAAAAGATCGATATGTTCAAGATAAATTGAATCTTCAGAACTATTTGTTATATTAAGAGTCTTATTAAACAAATAAAAATAAATTATTAAGAAATTACATAAAATATATATTCAACTTAATAATGATAATAACATATCTTTGTCAAAGCTTTTAGTTGTATTGAATAAAAAAACTAAGTTATTCAATCTTTTGTATTTTAATCTATTCCTTTTCTTAGAATGGATGAATTCAAATATGCTCAAATTTCTTTCATATCCTGTTGTATTCATACATTGACTTAAAATTTAAATTGCAAATATTTCCAATTTTAGAACACCTCTTTCGAATTGGTCTTACAAAATAATTATACAACAATAAAAATAACATTATAAACCAAATAAAGTGATTATTATTTTCCAACAAGTAGCAAAGGTGAAAAAATTATATACCGGAATTAACTTTGTCTCTTTGATGAATAGTAATGAACATCTCAAAATCACCGAAAGCATTCTTATAAACCTTCATTTGTGAGATTAGTAGTTCTTGATCATCTTATGAGTAGCAATTGGTGTAATAATTAATAGCATTCCTTATTAACTTTATTTTTCTTTGTAAAACTTGGCCTTAAAAAGCCATTAGGATTAAAAAAAACGCCTCATCTACATTTGCAGCCGACGAACACGTTTGAGTATTTCCTAATCTATTAGTGTTGTTCTCGCTCTTTTTTGGAATTGATTGTGTTATTCTTTGCTTAATTGTAACATCTCATTCCCATATCAAGAATTAGAAACCAAAAATATGGTACATGAGAAATCAATGAGATATTAAGAAAAATGCTTTTTCATGCTTATGCATATTATTAGCATATAAACATGCGAATTTGAATTTTTGCACACATTAAGATGATTGTACATGCACTCATTGACATTCCGAGTATAATTGATTTGTTAATGTGATATTATTGAGAATTGAGATTTTTTTGCATTGAAACCTGAATTGGAGAATATAAATTGTTGATTTAGAATTTTTGGTAAATTTTAGGAATAAATTCTGAAAATGTAGAATATTATTAGACTAGAAAAAATGCCACTTGGTGAGTAAATTGATGGAAAGAAATAGAAATAAAGGTTTAATGATATTGAAGAAATTTCATTGACAACTTTAGAATTTTTTAGAAAATGATATTGAAAATTAGGAGACAATTGTAGTAAAAATATTGGAGTTGGTTGGACTAGTTAAATGAGAATTAGTTAAAGCCCTAAGAGATGAATGAGTGACAAGTGTCATATGCAAAGTTGATCTTACAAAATTTACTATTATTCTTTTAACTTTGAAAGACAAAGACACTGTTTGTCTTGTCTTAAAAATATCTTATTCCTGGTTATCTTCTTCAAGCTTATTCCTTTACACAGAATTTTTCATCAAACCTTCACCAAAGAAAGATCTTGTTTTCATCTACCTTTTTCTACTTCCAACTTCGATTTTCTTTCATTTTCCTCAAGAAAAATCGAAACTTGCCAACTTTCATAATGATGTACGTGAGTTGCACGGAGATTAAGGCTTCTTGAGATTTTGACGAAGTTGAAGATTTAACAAGTATTAAGTAAATCATTATGAGTTGTTGATATATGTATTAAATTTGGTGAATTAGTTGATATTCAATATTCATGAGAAAAATATACTCTTTTCATGTTCTTCGTGAATATAAGATGAAATGTGGATTTGTTGATTTTCGGTTTTGATGATAAAATGTTCTAAGAAGTTGTAGAAATGATTTTTGGAGTTGAAAGATCTTAGAAAATAGGTATAACTAGGTGTAGAAACTTTTTGAAGAAATCAGACATGAGGGCTCTGTTTTCACTGTGTATATATATGCATGTACGTGAGTTTTAAAAGTTTTAGAGATGAATAAAAAATGAATTTTGAATTGAAAAATAGTTATAAGATGATGTTCTGAGATGAAAAAGATTGCCTAAATGATTGTTAGAGGAAGAAATTTAAGAGAATGCAAAAAATGGAAAATGTACAAGATATGAAAAAGTGCAGCAGTGCAGAAAAATGAAGAACATGCGTGAGAATTTCTAGTTTTTGACATTGGTGTTAAATCTAGATTTTTTATTGATTTTGAATGTTTGGAGCAAAATGGAAGTCTAAAATGGAGGTTGAAATAAGTTAGAAATGATTTAAGTGAAAGAAAAAGAAGAGAAGAAAATCGCAACATCTGAAGAGAAGAAAGATCGCATTTTTAGGAGAGGAAGTGGAAAAACGCGATCGTGTAAACTTTCCTCTTTTGGCTTAGCACAATCGCGACTTTGACAGGTGAGTGGAAACTCACGATCGTGCATGGAGGCTGACGCAACATCCTTCGATCTTTTGGCTATATCTCCTTCTTTCGACCTCCAAATGACATGGGACTTGAACCATTGGATTTGTAACACATTGATTTGCATTTCTAAAAAAATATTAGCCATTTGAAATCATGTGAGAGAGATTGAGTGATAATATTGAGACGGAAACGATGAAGAAAAAGCTGAGAAAAAGGGGTAAAAATGTGGTCTGAAATTTCCATGATTAAACTATATTGATCTAGGAAGATTTCGACAAAATTATCTTTAGGAAAGTTGTAGATATTTCTTTTAGCTTTTTAATGATATAAAGTCTGAACTTTTTGGGTTCTGAATTGAAAGTTATGGGGGCTCAAAGTGAAGGTGAGTGACTGGGAAGTCGCGATCACGACGAAGCGTGATCGCAACTCCCTTTTGTTTTTCTTCTGTCATGCTTGTGACTCTCCCTCCCACCTGTGATTTTTAATTTCTCACACCACTTTTCTATCTCACGCCCATGAGAGTCGATTGTTGGACCAGTGTGATTTTAATTGTCACATCGTGACACTGTGCTCTCTAATACTCGAGTGCATTTTGCAATTGAACAGTCTTACTTATTTTGATCATAACTTCTTCTCTAGACTTCCAAATGACTTGATTCTTAAACCAGATTCCTAATACATTATTATACTCTCCATAAAAATTGGTAGCGTTATGAATTGATTTGAAAAAGATTAGTTGAATGAAAGAGAGGGAATATGTGGGAATAGTATTAATTAGAATATTTTACTGAACATACTTCTGTATTTTAACAATATCTTATTCTATAATCGTCCAAATGAGATGATTTTTTATTTGGAGTAAACTAGAGATATAGGGATACAAATTATATGAAGAATTGGAATTTTTATTTAATCTCTAAGACTTTCAATTTCTGGATGGAATTTGACTATAGTGTATTATTTCAGTATAAGAACAGTGAAAGTGTTGCTAAATTACTTCGTTTGCATTGTCTAATTGATCATGGAAAATAGACCCAAAGGTCTAGAAATTTGGAGAAATTTATATGAAGAAAGGAGAGTTTAGATAATGTGTAATCTTGTAATGTTGGAATAACATTAGTGAATGAATTGTTGATATTAAAGTACCAAAGGTATGAGTTTGTTTGGGAATAAAGATATTTACATAATTGAGGTTGTGGTTCAAAGAAGAGGAGTAAAGTGTATCAAGTTAAAGTGAATGAGAATTTGATAATAAGAGCAAATAATGCTAGAAAATAAATGATGAGTGATTGAACTATGATATAAAAAGGAGCATAAGATGTGAAATTGGATAATATACCCGAGATTGTCATTGAGCTTGTATCATACATTACATACTACATATGTGTAAAATTGAATGTTATGTGATTGTGCAATTATTAATAATGTGTGTGCAATGTGCGTATTGCATAATTTTGATATGTAGCATAAACATCCACGTTTAGACGATTCCAGATCTTGGAAGCAAATGCTAATCTGGAGCATACTGTGAGTAGACCTAGATGGTCTTACTTTATTGTTTGTTTTGTTTAAGTTATGAATTGACTGATCATGAATGAGATGCGAATGTGATTTGATTGTGTGATTTCGGACAATGAAGGTCTGAGGTTTCTGATGCTTGAATGCAATATTGAAGTGCTACTTTTATGTGAACATGATGAAATAAGTTCTTCTAAATGTGATCATTGAATGTTAGACCTAGTTCTGAAGAAACATGCAAATATGCATATGATTGAAAAAGTGTTACTCAACAATGATGTTGAATGTCGGACTTTGGGTCAAATGGAAAATGTGAATATGTAAACATGTAACCGATTGAGCATATGATATGTGATGCATTCCATTACATGAATGCATGAAACATAATGGTAGTTATGACTAGAGTATCCACTGAAAAAGAGCTTAAAGCTCAGATAGTGAAAAAAGAGCTTAAAGCTCAGAAAGTGTATAAGAGCCAAAGGCTCACTATATAAAATGAGCCTAGTATCCCTAACGAATACGGGACAGTTATCAATGAGCCCGATATTCACAATAGATACAGAGCAGTTCAGGAACTTGGTGAGTCTCATGTGCACTACATATGTATGATATGAATGATTATAATGCATTAAATGTAAAATGTGAAATGATTGATCAACTGTATGTGATTCAATGTGATTATTAGATAAATGATGTGAATTATGTGTTATGTGACTGAGTAAGCCATAGAGGATGGTCACTCACTGAGTTCGCAAAACTCACCTAAAATTTACAATTTTTTTAGGCTAAGAAGAGTTACTCATTGGGCAAATGAGAGTATAACCACTGCATTCAAGTAAGAGGTAGAGGTCGGGATCAGTTTGTGTTTGCATTTGTATTTTCTTATTTTTGTATAAAATTCTATATTCTGCGATTTCTGTATAATATGTATTCAAATATTTCTATGTGTAATAATTGGTGAAATTTGGAAATGTTGTATAAAAGAGATTGATCAAAGTGTCATGATGATTGTGATTTCAAGTTTTACAACTAAAAATATGAGCCCAATTTGAATACTGATTTTCGCATATGCGTATAATAAATGTGAAAAATTTGTACTGAGTTTCAATGAATTTGGATTTGTAACATCCCACCCCCTACTGGAAGGGTAAAATAGGAAATTTGTCATAGGATGGGATTGACCCAC
Source organism: Erythroxylum plowmanianum (assembly GCA_025531925.1). Lineage (NCBI taxonomy): Eukaryota > Viridiplantae > Streptophyta > Magnoliopsida > Malpighiales > Erythroxylaceae > Erythroxylum > Erythroxylum plowmanianum. The sequence continues at coordinate 33,066,627 of JANVCQ010000002.1, forward strand.
CCCCTACTGGAAGGGTAAAATAGGAAATTTGTCATAGGATGGGATTGATAGGGAATAATTAGTACTGTTCAT
>JANVCQ010000002.1:33066798-33078490 GCA_025531925.1 Erythroxylum plowmanianum
CTTAGTTTTGGATTTGTTTATGAATGTTTTGAGTTAAATGAGAGTCAAAAATGGGGTTGAGATGAGTAAGAGAAGTTAGTTTGAAAGAAAAGTAAGAATTTAAAAGAAAAGAAGGAAGAAGATAGGCTGCAGAGTGTCGAAAGAGGAAGAAGAAATGCAATGTTTTTTAGGAAAAAGGATAGGAAAGAGAAGAAACGCAACGTTTTTTAGGAAAAAAGGATAGGAAAGCAGGGTCATGCTTCAGCACTATCACAACTTTCCTATTTTGGGCTGAAAATTGCGATCGCAACTTCTGAGAGGCGTGTGAAGCATGATTGCTACTTTTGAGTTTTAGTTCCAAACTCACGATCGTGCAGACGCACGATCTCAACCACCTTGATTTGTAAAAACTTCAAATACCCTTCGATAATTTGGCTATATCTCCTTCTCCCGACCTCCAAATGACATGGGACTTAAACCATTGGACTCATAACACACTAATATACATCTCAAAATATCTTAGCCATATGAAATCATTTGGGAGAGATCTGGTGAAAAATGTGGGATGGGTTTGGTTGAGTGTGCATAAGTGTGAGTCACTCACACCCGTGCCTTTTCTTCCTCACAACCGCGAGTCACTCACACCTATGAATTTTTTCATACCCATGAGTTGCTCACACCCATGACTTTTCTTCCTTACACTCGTGAGTATTTATTGGTTATATTTGTCACATCATAATACTGTGCTCTTTAATAGTATATGCAACCGAGAGCATTTAGTAATTGAATTGTCTTGCTTCTTTTGATCATAACTTCTTCTCTAGACCGCCAAATGACTTGATTCTTAAAAACTAAAACATTATTATACCTCTCCACAAAAATTGGTAGCATTCTAAATTGATTTGAAAAAGTTCGGTTGAACGAAAGAGAGGGAATCTATTGGAATAGTATGAACTAGAACATGTTACTAAACATACTTTGGTATTTTAACAACATTTTGTTCTATAATCAACCAAACGAGATGATTTTTGATTTGGAGTAAATTAGAGACATAGGGATACAAATTATATGCAGAAGTCTAATTTTCATTCAGTCTTTAAGACTTTCAATTTATGGATGGAAGTTGAGTATAGTGTACTATTTCAATATAAGAACAGTCCGAAAATGTTTGAGGTATAAATTTCATATTACTGAACTAAATTGAATGATTTTGGTGTCATTAGAAACTTAAGACAATGGGTAACATTAAGAAAAGTGTTGCCAAATTACTTCATTTGCATTGTCTAATTAGTCATGGAAAATAGACCCAAAGGTTTGGAAATTTGGAGAAAATTATAAGAAGAAAGGAGAGTTTGGATGATGTGTAATCTTGTAATGTTAGAATAACATTAGTTAATGAACTATTGATATCAAAGTACCAAAGGTATGAGTTTGTTTGGGAATAAAGATATTCGCATGATTGAGGTTGTGATTCAAAGAAGAGGAGTAACATGTATTAAGTTAAAGTGAATGACAATTTGATAATAAGAGCAAATAATGCTTGAAACTAAATGATGAGTAATTGAATTATGATATAAAAAGAAACATAAGCTGTGAAATAGGATAATATACCTAGGATTGTCATTAAGCATGCATCATACATTACATACATACATATGTGTAAAACTAAATGTTATGGGATTACGCAATTATTAATAATGTGTGTGCAACGTGTGTATTGCATAATTTTGATATATAGGATAAACATCCACATTCAGACAATTCCAGATCTTGGAAGTAAATGCTAATCTGGAGCATACTATGATAGACCTAGATGGTCTTACTTTATTGTTTTTTTTTAAAGTTATGAATTGAGTGATTATGAATGAGAAGCGAATGTGATTTGATTGTGTGATTCCGTACAATGAAGGTCTGAGGTTTTTGATGCTTGAATGCAATATTAAAGTGCTACTTGTATGTGAATATGATGAAATAAGTGCTTCTAACTGTGATCTTTGATTGTTGGACCTAGTTCAGAAGAAACATGTGAATATGCATATGATCGAAAAAGTGTTACTCAACAATGATGTTGAATGCCGAGCTTTGCGTCCGATGGAAAATGTGAATTAAATGTGAATCTATAAACATATGATCAATTGAGCATATGATATGTGATGCATTCCATTAAATGAATGCATGAAATATAAAGGCAGTTGTGAGCGGAGTGGCTACCGAAAAAGGGCTTAAAGCTTAGATTATGAAAAAAGAGCTTAAAGCTCAGAAAGTGTGTAAGAGCCAACGGCTCACTATATAAAATAAGCCCAATATCTCCAACGGAAACAGGATAGTTATCAATGAGTCTAGTATCCACAATGGATACGGGACAGTTTAGGCACTCGGTCACAATAAAATAATAAATAGAAAATGAGCCTCATAAGCACTGCATATGCATATGAAAGTATGATTTAAATATTTAACTGATTTCTAAATTTAATATGTGTTGAATGTGAAATGCAAAATGAATGATTGATATATGCTCAAATGATTGTGTAATGTATATGACTTGATCTGATGAATTGTACATATTATGTGATTGAGTGAGCCATCGAGGATGGTCACTCACTGAGTTCGCAAAACTCACCCAAAATTTGCACTATTTTTCAGGCTCAGAAGAGTCACCTCGTTGTGCAAACGGGAGTATAGCCACTGCATTCAAGTAAGAGGTAGAGGTTAGGATCAGTTTGCGCCTGCATTTGTATTTTCTTATTTTTTAATCAAATTGAGTCTTTGGCAATTATTGTAACATGTATATTTGAATATTCTGTTTGTAATAACTTTCCAAAGTGGAAAGGTTTGTGAATGAGAATGATATGGACTGTAATAATAACTGTGTTTTCGATGTATATGAAATAAAAATACGAGCTTGAATTTGATTACTAATTTTCACTTATGTGTATGAAAAAAATTGTACTAAGTTTTTAAGAGTTTGACTGTTCTAGCATGCCACCCTTGCGGGGTACGCACTCGGACATCACTCAGGATGTCGGGTACGTATCTTGAGAGGGTGGTGTGTTACAATTTGGTATCAGAGCCCAAAATTAGTATCTTAAATGGGCGTTTTTCGAAATATGTGTTTAGTTACATGCATTTTACTCATTTTATAGTAGACAATAGCAACTAATCCCTAGTTTGAGTCGTATTTGTATGAGTCACATGTATGAGCATGTGTTAAGAGTTTGATTTGATAGAATTAGTGAGAAGAGTGATATTTTTTTGAAACGTAAGAAAATGAAAGTTATGGATAATTAGAAATGGGAAATAGTACATAGTTAAATATGATAAATAATGATTCAATGCAATTGTATTAGAAGATGTATTATTGAATGCGACATCAGTATTGTACTGTGAAAGCATATCCTTGAATGTGATATATGTGTGAATATATTGTCGTGGATTGTTTGAGGAAAATAGGGATATAAGTAGAAATGATGAGATTTAAGTGTATAAGTAGAATGTAATGAAAACAGATATTGTTATGAATTTTAGAGGATAAATTAGGAACCGAAATGGTTGAATTGATGAATGTGACAAGAATTACAATCCGCCATAAGAATATATTAATGGAAATTGAGATCAGAATTTATTGATGATTATACATCTGTAATTCTGAATTGATTGAGAATATACATATGGGAGATGAAATAAATGACAATAGGAAGATGAGATAGAAATGAGATAAAGAAAAAGATGATGAATCAATTAAGAAGAGTTGAGGCACCCAATATGGTAGTTGAATCATTATGACCTTGTAAGAAACAATAAAAATTGATCTTGTTGAGGTACTAAGAATGTCTGATAAATAGTGATGGAAACAGTGGATTGATAAAGGTTACATGAATAATATACATGATAGAAATAAGAAATCTTCTTTCAAACAAGAATTTCACCAAATTGGATTAAGTAGACTAGATAGTTTACTTTAAGAATGATCAATGAAAGGAAAAATTAGAAATGAATCTGTAATGAATCAAAAGTGAATATTGGAGTCCTAATCCTAACGGAGACTCAAGCATAAGATGTAGAATATGCTACTGAGAGTGTATACATTTTGTTGATGTAAAGTATCCAACAAAGTGAATAGATTCTTAAATTTGAGGTGACATTAAGTATAAGAGATACAAATCAGATTTGATGAGTGTGTTACAACACAAGAAATTAAGATTTCAAATAAATTGAAATGTGTGGAGAAATTAGTATGAATGAACAAACATTAGAACAAGTCAATATGAAATAAAAAAAAATCGAATGAATGGAGAAAAATCATTCGAGAAAATAAGTTAATTAGGAAATAGAATTAACATGAGATAATATTACCTCATTGAGGAATTTGTTACCCAAGGAATTATGAGAACTAATCATGGGCTCATAGAGTTTTGACTATATTTGTTTACGTAACAATGCCCCCGACAGTATCATTAAATTGAAAATTAAAGTGATCCAAGAAAAATCAAATCAATTAGTGACAATGATTATAGATGAGATATTGAATGTATTAGAACAGTTAAGAAGAATATTTTGAATACTTAAGGAAATCCTACATATCATGAAGGTAGAAACAATTCTATGCCAATTTCAATAGAAGTGAATCTTAACATGATCAAATAAAATATTGGGTGGCATAATATCTAAATATGGCATGTTGGGAGACCCAAAGAAAATACAGGAAATGATGAAAAGAGAACCTACAAGGAATATATATGAGATCCGAAGTTTTCTAGAATTGCTGGAAATTGGATACCAACAAAGACTGTTAGGGAGTTTTTATTGATCTTAGTCCTTTGACAAAAATGTTTGAGAAAAAATGTGTAAATCGTATGAGTGATGAATGCAAAAAGAATTTTGAGGAATTATAACACCGATGTTAATCATATCGCTTTGATGTGGAGATTTTTGCTGTGTATAATGAAGTTTTACACCAGAGATTAAGATGTAAACTATTGCAATATTATAAAGTGATTTGGTGTACATAGGGACAATTCAAGCCTCATGAACTGAATTTTGATACATGAATTAGAATTTGTTGCAATAGAAATTGCGTTGAAAACTTGGAGACATTATAAGTACAGTGAAACATTTTGAATTTTATATAGATTATTAGAGTATGAGATAATTATTGAGTTTGAAAGAAATGAAAATGAGACTGAGACAATGGATAGAGTTACTGGAAGATTATGATGTACAAATTAGTATTTCCTAGGAAAGCTAGTGATGTAATATAATGCCTGAACAAAAAATTCAATGACAGAATAGCACAAATTTAGATATTAAGATTATCAAATCCAGTTTAATAAAGAGAATAGAATATCGAGTTGAATTTGGGGCAACATGAAATATTATTAGCTACATTGGAGTTTAAATTTGGTTTGCATGAAAAGATTATCAAAGCCCAAATTGGGGATCCAGAATTATGATTTTTATTGAGGAATTAAAAATGAATATGAATTATTGAGTCCTAATAGGAAAGATGTTACTTTGTGATTGAAATTAGAAGGATATGTGCCCAATAAAGATGATTGAGCAAAGATATTATTAGAGAAAGCATAAGTATCAACCTAAGCTATACATCCTAGCAAGAATGTGTCGAAACTACATTTAGCATTTAAGGATATAGAACCAAGTGACCGTATGTATGAGTTGCCAACAATTTTAACTGTTGGAGATGTGCTTAACGCTTATATTTTGGAGTTCATAGGAATATTAGGTCAATGTATAGCATAACAATCATTATCATAGTGATATCATGTATGAGGCATTATACGAAAAAAAGAGTCATTCGCCTTTACATTGAAATGAAGAGGGCCTAAAAATGGATAAAAGCCAGAATCAATTTAAGATACTATTGATTAGTGAAATTGATCTGTATCGGGAACTAAGAGATTCTAGAAAGACAAATGAAATTGGTGGATCAACATCAAAGTTATTGAGAACATAAGATCAATAACTTATAATTTGTGTTATAAAAAAAGATAATTCAGATTCATAATGGGTGATAGGTGAATATGCTAAGAAATATTCATATGATCTGACAAAGATGTATTGTTGACTCCGAAAGTGAAATAGTGAATGATCTGACATTTGTATAATGAGAAACAGTTAAGATAGTGTGATATCTGAAGAAATTATTAGAGGAATGATTGATTTCATTAACTATAATCAATTAGAATAAATTATTTTAGTGATGAAGTTAAATGGGGAATGGAAGAGTATTTGGGGAAACAATACCCCAGCCTTCCTGGTCAATCAGATAAGAATTTCGAGGATGAAATTTCTTTTAAGGAAGGGAGAATTGTAACATCCCGATACTCACGTTCAGGCTAAAATAGTAAATATGAGAGAGATTATTGAGTGATTAAAAATGCATTTCATATTCAACATTATATTATACACACATACACGTGAACATTGTATTTTTGCACACGAAAATAATTGTACATGCATTCATTAATAATTCCGAGTATAATTGAATTATGATGAGATATTATTGAGAATTGTGAGATTGTTATATTGAAAATTTATATGAAGAGTGTATTTGTTAAATTAGATTTTTAGAGAATGTTTAGGAATAAACTCTGAAAATGATGAATATTATTAGACTAGGAAATATGCCACTTGGCGAGTGAATCGATGAATGGAAAATAGAAATAAGAAAGCAAATGATATTGGAAAATGGTGGTGATAATTGAAATGAAAAGATGACAGTTGGGGAACTAGTCTGATAGGAACTAGTTAGTTGGAAAACTAACTAAAACCTTAGGAATAGGACAAGTGTCCAAGTCTAAAGTTAAGTTTCCTTAACTTTGAAAGACAAGTTACTGTGCTTGTCTTCATCTTCCTCATCATAGCTTCTTCTTCTTCAAAGTTTCCTCCCTTACACAGAGTTTTTCGTCAAAACTCCACCAAAGTAAAACTTTGATTTCCATCTACCTTTTTCTACTCCCAACTTTTGTTTTCTTCCTTTTGCCACAAGAAAAACTGAAACTTGTTAACTTCCATAATGGTGTACTTGAGTTGCTTGAAGCCTATGAATTTTTTAGTTTCTCCAGATCTTAGAGCTATATCAAGTCAGTATCTTGATAATCCTTCAAAGTTATTATTTTCTGAAACAAAAATGGTGATTAGTTTGATATTTCATATTCATAAGAAAACTGAACATTTTTATGGAAATCGTGTATAGAGTGAAAATGTGCAGTTGATGGTTTTTTAGATCTGATGATTATTATGTTATAAGTTAGTGTAGAAATGATTTTTGGGAGTGACAGAACATAGAAAATATGTATAAGTAGGTGTAGAAATTTATTGAAGAAAACAGAAGTGAGAACAAAGTTTTCACTATGTATATATATGTATACATGAGTTTTGAGTGTTTTTAGAGAATGATAAAAGACTGAATTTAGAGTTGAAGAATAGTTGTAAGATGCTGTTCTGAGATGAGAATAAATGTTTTAAAATGAAAGTTTGAGGAAGAAATAAAAAATAATGCGGATGTTGAATGTGCAGAAAAATGAGTGTAGCAGAAAATGTGAAATGCAGAACATGAAGAAGATGTATGACTGATATTTGGTTTTTTATGATTTTGAAGATTTTGAGTAAACTTGTATATTTAGTTGTACTATGAATTTGCTGTGAATGAGTTGAATAGAAATGGACTAGAAAGAGTAGAAATGAAGTTAAAGTGTCGGATTTAATGAAAGAAGGGAAAAAAGATGAACAAATGCAAAAAATGATGACATACGTAGAGAATTTCTGATTTTTGAAGTTAGATGTTAATTCTTGGTTTTGGATTTGTTTATGAATGTTTTGAGTTAAATGAGAGTCGAAAATGGGGTTGATATGAGTTAGAGAAGTTGGTTTGAAAGAAAAGTAAGAATTTAAAATAAAAGAAGGAAGAAGATAGGTTGCAGAGTATCAGAAGAGGAAGAAGAAACGCAACGTTTTTTAGGAAAAAGGATAGGAAAGTGCGACCGTGCTTGAGAATGATCGTGACTTTCCTCTTTTGGGCTAAAAATCACTATCACAACTTTTGAGAGGCGTGTGAAGCACAATCATGACTTTTGGGTTCTGCACGATCACGATCACCTTGGTTCGTAAAAACTTCGAACACCCTTCGATAATTTGGCTATATCTCCTTCTCCTGACCTCTAAATGACATGGGACTTGAACCATTAGACTCGTAACACACTAATCTACATCTCCACAAGATTCTTAGTCATCTAAAATCATTTGGGAGAGATCTAGTGAAAAATGTGGGATGGGTCTGATTGAGTGTGCACAGGTGTGAGTCACTCACACCCATGACTTTTCTTCCTCATGACCGTGAGTGTTTATTGGTTTATTTGTCGCATCATGATACTATGCTCTCTAATAGTATACGTACCTGAGAGCATTTTGCAATTGAACAGTCTTGCTTCTTTTGATCATAACTTCTTCTCTATACCTACAAATGACTTGATTCTTCAACCAATAGATCCCTAACACATTATTCTACCTTAAATAAAAGTTGTTAGCATTTTGAATTGATTTGAAAAATATTGGTTGAACGAAAGAGAGGGAATCTGTTGGAATAGTATGAACTAGAATATTTTATTAAACATACTTCAGTATTTTAACAATATATTATTCTATAATCATCCAAATGAGATGATTTTTTATTTGGAGTAAACTAGATACATATACATATAAATTATATAGAGAAGTCAAGTATTGATTCAGTCTATAAGACTTTCAATTTCTGGATAGAATTTGAGTATACTGTACCATTTTAGTTTAAGAATAGTCTAAAATTGTTTGAGGTATAAATTTCAGATTATTGAACTAAATTGAATGATTTTGATGTCATTAGAAATTTAAGACAATGGGGGATATGTTTTTAGAAGAAAGTGTTGCCAAATTACTTCGTTTGCATTGTTTAATTGATCATGGAAAATAGACCCAAAGGTCTAGAAATTTGGAGAAATTTATAAGAAGAAAGGAGAGTTTGGATAATGTGTATTTTTGTAATGTTGGAATAACATTAGTGAATAGACTGTTGATATCAAAGTACCAAAGGAATGAGTTTGTTTAGGAATAAAGATATTCATATGATTGACGTTGTGATTCAAAGAAGAGGAGTAAAGTGTATCAAGTTAAAGCAAATGAGAATTTGGTAATAAGAGCAAATAATGCTAGAAAATAAATGATGAGTAATTGAATTATGATATAAAAAGGAGCATAAGATGTGAAATAGGATAATATACCTAGGATTGTCATTAAGCATGCATCATACATTGCACACATACATATGTGTAAAACTGAAGGTTATAGGATTATGCAATTATTAATAATGTGTGTGCAACGTGTGTATTATATAATTTTGATATATAGGATAAACATCCACATTTAGACGATTCCAGATCTTAGAAGCAAATGCTAATCTAGAGCATACTGTGAGTAGACCTAGATGATCTTACTTTATTGTTTGTTTTGTTTAAGTTATGAATTGAGTGATTATGAATGAGAAGCGAATGTGATTTGATTGTGTGATTCCATACAATGAAGGTCCAAGGTTTCTGATGCTGGAATGCAATATTAAAGTGCTACTTGTATGAGAATATGATGAAATAAGTGCTTCTAACTGTGATCTTTGATTGCTGGACCTAGTTCAGAAGAAACATGCGAATATGCATATGATCGAAAAAGTGTTACTCAACAATGATGTTGAATGCCGAGCTTTGGGTCCGATGGAAAATGTGAATTAAATGTGAATCTGTAAACAAGTGATCAATTGAGCATATGATATGTGATGCATTCCATTAAATGAATGCATGAAATATAAAGGCAGTTATGACCGGAGTGGCTACCGAAAAAGAGCTTAAAGATTAGATTATGAAAAAAAGAGCTTAAAGCTCAGAAAGTGTATAAGAGCCAAAGGCTTACTATGTAAAATGAGCCCGATATCTCCAACAGATACGAGACAGTTATCAATGAGCCCGGTATCCACAATAGATACGGGTTAGTTTAGATACTCGGTTATAACAAAGTAGCAAATTGAAAATGAATCTCATAAGCGTTACATATGCATATGAAAGTATGATTTAAATATTTAACTAATTTTTGAATATAATATGTGTCGAATGTGAAATATGAAATGAATGATCAAGTGATATATGCTTAAATGATGTGTAATGTATGTGACTTGATCTGATGAATTGATGAATTGTACGTGTTATATGATTGAGTGAGCCATCGAGGATGGTTACTCACTGAGTTTACAAAACTCACCCAAAATTTTCAATATTTTTCAGGCTCAAAAGAGTTACCCTATTAGACAAACAGGAGTATAGCTACTGCACTCAAGTAAAAGGTAGAGGTCGGGTCAGTTTGCATCTGCATTTGTATTTTCTTATTTTTATAACAAATTAAGTCTTCCGCAATTATTGTAACATGTATATTTGAATATTCTGTTTGTAATAACTTTCCAAAGTAGAATGGTTTATAAATGAGAATGATCTGGAGTGTAATAATAAATGTGTTTTCGATGTATGTGAAATAAAAGTACGGGCCCGAATTTGATTACTAATTTTCACTTGTGTATAAAAAAAGTTGTACTAAGTTTTAGAGAGTTTGACTGTTTTAGCATGCCATCCTTGCGGGGTACGCTCTCGGACATCACTTAGGATGTTGGGTACATGTCTTGAGAGGGTGAGGTGTTACATTTCAATTTATTAAATTATATGCAATTTTGTTTTACTTATTTAAAGATTAATTTAACTTTTACTTGTTGTTCATAGATGAAGTTGAATATCGTTGATATCAACAACCCTGAGATTTCAAGTTGTGTGAGTTCATTGTTGAAACAAAGAGCCAGCCAAGGATCATCGTTATCGACTACATAAATATTATAAATCTTTTTCTTTGGATGAGGAGGCCAGGAGACATGTTCTCAAATAAGTGACACCAAAAAATTGGAGCCAATAGTGTGATTATTAGGCCTCTGAAAATGTTAAGGTTTATTTTCTTTCTCTTATCATTTGCTTCTAGTAATCTTGTTTAACAATTTATTGACTTTTATTTAGGAAAAATGTGATAAAGCAAAAGTTAATAGAGGAAAAATGAAAACTTCTAATAATACCGACTCGAAATCTTTTGTTGTCGTACGAAATGAATTTGTAAGTTATTTGTTTAAAAGTTATAATTATATCAATAAATACAATATCATTTATTATGTTTTTAATTCTTTTTTCATAAAAAAAGAGTCAAAATGAACTACACAGACAAGAGTGTGATAGGATCACACTCACAAACTGACACACTACAAAGAAGGTCAAGGTTGGACATTTGAAGAAGCACAATATTTAAGTATAAAAATTTATTTGATGTTTAAGTTTATGTATTTTTTTAGTACTAACTAATAATATTTGAATTAGATATCGATTTTTTAAATTTTAGAATAAGATGCAGGAGTTATTGCAGGCCTCATTGTCTGAAGGAAATGATCCAAATGTAGATGACATTTGTAACAACGTGCTTGGTACAAGATCTGGTTATATCAAAGGTCTTAGGTTTGACCCTAAGTCAACTGGTTCATCCTCCTTAAGACCACCATATAGGGATGGCAATGAGTTTTCAACCCGATTAATATCCGTACTACCCGACCCTAAAAAATAGATATGGAGGCTAAAAAATGGATTTTAAATGG
>JANVCQ010000002.1:33078590-33091968 GCA_025531925.1 Erythroxylum plowmanianum
TATGGAATTACTGTACATGCATACATGCTATTCCCGGTTTTTGTGCCTAAGGCAATTTTATTGTGATTAATGTGGTTTGCTCCGCGTAATGGTGAAATGACTGGAACTATTTCTTTTTAGCATGGAATGAACGAGTTTTCAAAAAAAAAAAGTATTACCGAGTTTTGAACTGTTTTTATTGCTCTAGCATACCACCCTCGTGGGGCACGGGCTCGGATATCACCATTGATATCGGGTTCGGGTCTTGCGGGAGTGGGGTGCTACAGGATTGTTTTAGCATGCCATCCTTTTGGGGTACACACTTGAATATTCCTCAGGATGTTGGGTACGTGTCTTCCAAGAATGGGGTGCTACATGTTTGGTACCAGAGCCCAGAATTAGTATCTTACATGGGCATTTTCGAAATATATGTCAAGATACATGCATTTTTGTTATGTCATAGTAGATAATAGCAACTGATCCCTAGTCTGAGTCGCATGAGTATAAGTCATACGCATGAGCATGTGGTAAGAGTTTGAGTTGATAAAATTAGTGAGAAAAGTGGTGCTTTTTCAGAATGTGAGAAAACGAAAGTTTGTGGATAATTAGAAATGAGAAATAGTATATGGGTAAATATGACAGATAATGATTCTACGTATTTGTATTGGTGGATTTATTATTGAATATGATACCAATATTATACTGTGGTGTTATATCTCCGAATGTGATACAGATGTGAATGTATTATCATGGATTGTTTGAGAAAAATAGGGAGACAAGTAGAAATGATGAGATTAAAGTGTACAAGTATAATGTAATGAAAACAGAAATTGTTATGATCTTAAGAAGATGAAATTGGAACCGAAGTTGTTGTTTGATTAATGTGACAAGAGTTATGGCCCACCGTAAGAATATATTAGTGGGAATTGAGATAATAATTTTATGATGATTATACATCTATAATTTTGAATTGATTGAGAATATACATACGGGAGATGAAATAAATGACAATAGAAAGAGATAAATATTGACTAGGATCAATTAAGATCAAAGTAGTACTATTGTAAGATAATTGGTGATCTGTTAGAAATAAATCTCTGGATAGAATGGGATGACCTTGATGATACACACCTAGGTATATGTGACAATAATGATGTCTACTACTTCATCAGGTTTTGGTAACTAGAACATTATGTTCTTGTAAAAAATGATCAAAGGTGATCTTCTTGAGGTATTAAGAATGTCTGATCAGCAATAATGGATACAATGGTTTGATAAAGGTTACATGAACAGTATAGATGATAGTAACAAGAAATCTTCTTTCAAAGAAAAATTTCACCGAATTAGATTAAGCGGACTAGATAGTTTATTCTTAAGAATGATCAATGAAGGAATAAATTAAAAATGATATTGGACTCCTAATCCTAACGAAGACTCAAGCATAAGAGGTAGAATATGCTACTGCGAATGTATGCATTTTGTTAATGTAAAGTATCCAACTAAGTGATGGATTCTTGAATTTGAGGCGACATTAAGTATAAAAGATACAAATCAGATATGATAAATGTGTTATCAACACAGGAAAGTAAGATTTCAAATAAATTGAAATGTGTGGAGAAATTAGTCTGAATGATCAGACATTAGAACAAGTAAATATGAAATCACAGGAAATCGAATGAATGGAGAAAATCATTCAAGAAAATAAGTTAATTGGGAAACTGGAATTAACATGAAATAATATTACCTTATTGATTAATTTGTTACCTAAGGAATTATGAGAACTAATTATGGGCACATAGAGTTTTGGCTATATTTGTTTGCGTAACAATGCCCCCGACAGTATCATGAAATTGAAGATTAAGGTGATCCAAGCAAAATTAGATCAATTGGTGACAATGATCATAGATGAGATATTGAATGTATTCTAACAGTTAAGAAGAATATTTTAAATACTTGAGGAAATCCTACATATCATAAAGGTAGAAACAATTCTATGCCAATTTCAATAGGAGTGAATCTTAGCTTGATTGAATAAAATGTTGGGTTGTATAGTGTCTAAATATAGCATGTTGGGATACCCAAGAAAATAGAGGTAATTATGAAGTGAGAAACCCTAAGTAATATATACAGAGAATTTTGAGGAATCATAACACCGATATTAATTATATCATCTAGATTTGAAGAATTTGTAGTATGCAATGATGTTTGTATAAGGGATTAGGATAAAATCTAATGCAGCATCATAAAGTGATTTTGTATATATAAAGACAATTAAGCCTCATGAGTTAATTATTTGATATATAAATTGAAACTTGCGACCATAGTGATTATTTGAAAGTTTGGAGACATTATATATATATACAGAAACATTTTGGAAATTATAGAGATTATTAAAGTTTGAGGTAATTACTAAGTCTGAAAGAATTGAAAATGAGACTGAGACAATGGATATAGTTTCTGGAAGATTATGATGTACAAATGTGTAATTCCTAGTAAAGCTAGTGTTGTAATCTGATGTATTGAACATAAAATTCAATAACAAAATACCACAAATTTAGATATTGAGGTTACCAAACCTAGTGCAATCAAGATCATAGAATGTCGAGTTGAATTTTGGACAAATCAAAGTATTGTTAGCTATTGAATTTAAGATCAGTCCCACATGAAAAGATTAACAAAGCCCAAATTGAGGATTCAGAAATTGTGAATCTTAGTGAAGAATTAAAAACGAATATGAATTTTGAGACCAAATAGGAAAAATGTTACTTTGTGATTGAAAGAGGAGGTGTACCCAATAAAGATGAGTGAGCAAAGATGTTATTAGAGAAAGAATAAGAAATAACCTTAGCTATACATCCTTATAGGAATATGCCGAATAGTACTTAATGGCAAAGGATGTAGAGACAAGTGACAGCATGTATGAGTGGCCAACTGTCTTAACTATTGAAGATATGCTTAAAGCTTATAAGAACATGAGATCAATGTATAGTTCTAATTGACTATAGGCATAACAATCGTTATCATAGTGATATCATTACAATACTGTATGAGGCATTGTATGACAAAAAGAGTCGTTCGCCCTTACATTAAAATGAACAGGGCCTAAAAATGGTTAAAGGCTAGAACAAATTTGAGATACTGTTAGTGAGTGAAATGAATCTGTAATAAAAATAAAGTGGCTTATGAAAGATGAATGAATTTTGGTGGATCAACATCGAAGTTATGAAATATAGTGAGACAGACCTAAGAGTTAACCGTATTAACACTGAAGAGAAGTGAAAAAATGAAAGGCTTCCGACGGTATTACCTTAGTAAGATTTGCTCAGATTAGGAAAAAGGATAAACTAAGCTTAAATTGTATTGGTCCATATGAAGTCATTAAGAGCATAGGACCAATAACTTATGAGTTGTATTATCGATAAAGATGTCTTAGAATTATAATGTGTGAGATGTGAATATGCTAAGAAATAATTATATGATTAGACAAAGATGTATGGTCGGCTTGTGAAGTGAAAATTTTGAGTAACCTAAATTATTGAGGAAACAATTAAGATAATGTGATATCTGAAGAAATAATTAGAGGATTGCTTGATTACGTTGACTATGGTCATTTGGAAGAAATTATTTGACTAATGAAGTTTAATGGGAAACAGAGGAGTATATGAGGGAAATAATACCCCTACCTTCCTGATCAATCAGATGAGAATTTTGATGAAAAAATTTATTTAGGAGGGGAGAAATGTAATATCCCGTTCTCATATTAAGAGTTAGAAACTAAAAATACAATACATAAGAGATCAATGAGAGATTAAGAAAAATGCTTTTTCATGCTCATGCATATTGTTAGCATACACGCAAGCAAATTTGAATTTTTGCACACATTAAGATGACTGTACATGAACTCATTGACATTCTGGGTATAATTGATTTGTTAATGTGATATTACTGAGAATTGTGATTTATTTGCATTGAAATCCGAGTTAGAGAATATACATTGTTGATTTAGAATTTTTGGTGAATTTTAGGAATAGATTCCAAAAATGTAGAATATTATTAGACTAAAAAAATACCACTTGGCGAGTAAATTGACGGAAGGAAATAGAAATAAAGGATTAATGACATTGAAGAAATTTCATTGATGACTTTAGATTTTTTGAGAAAATGATATTAAAAATTAGGAGACAATTATAGTAAAAATATTGGAATTAGATGGACTAGTTAAATGAGAATTAGTTAAAGCCCTAAGAGATGGATGAGTGACAAGTGTCATATGTAGAGTTGATCATAAAAAGTTTACTATTATTCTTTTAACTTTGAAAGACAAAGACACTGTTTGTCTTGTCTTAAAAATATCTTCTTCTTGGTTATCTTCTTCAGGCTTGTTCCTTTACACAGAGTTTTCCATCAAACCTTCACCAAAGAAAGATCTTGTTTTCATCTACCTTGTTCTACTCCCAACTTCGGTTTTCTTTCATTTTCCTCAAGAAAAACTGAAACTTGCCAACTTTTATAATGATATACATGACTTGCATGGAGATTCTTGAGATTTTGATGAAGTTGAAGATTTAACAAGTATTGAGTAGATCCTTATGAGTTGTTAATATATGTATTAAATTTGGTGAATTAGTTGATATTCCATATTCTTGAGAAAAATATACACTTTTCATATTCTTTGTGAATATAAGATGGAAATATGGACTTGTTGATTTTTCAGTTTTGATGATAAAATGTTGTAAGAGGTTGTAGAAATGATTTTTGGAGTTGAAAGATATTAGAGAATAGGTATAACTAGGTGCATAAACTTTTTGAAGAAAACAGACGTAAGGGCTCTGTTTTCAAAGAAGAGGAGTAAAGCATATCGAGTTAAAGTGAATGAGAATTTGATAATAAGAGCAAATAATGCTAGAAAATAAATGATGAGTGATTGAATTATGATATAAAAGGAGCATAAGATGTGAAATTGAATAATATACCTAGGATTGTCATTGACATGCATCATACATTACACACATACATATGTGTAAAACTAAATGTTATATGATTGTGCAATTATTAATAATGTGTGTGCAAAGTGCATATTGCATAATTTTGATATGCAGGATAAACATCCACATTCAGACGATCCCAGATCTTGGAAGCAAATGCTAATCTAGAGCGTACTATAAATAGACCTAGATGGTCTTACTTTATTGTTTATTTTGTTTAAGTTATGAATTGAGTGATTATGAATGAGATGCGAATGTGATTTGATTGTGTGATTCCGAACAATGAAGGTATGAGGTTTCTGATACTTGAATGCAATATTTAAGTGCTACTTGTATGTGAACGTGATGAAATAAGTACTTCTAAATGTAATCTTTGAATGTCGGACTAGTTCCAAAGAAACATGCGAATATGCATATGATTGAAAAGTGTTACTCAACAATGATGTTGAATGTCGAACTTTGGGTCCGATGGAAAATGTGATTTGAATGTGAATATGTAAACATGTGACTGATTGAGCGTATGATATATGATGCATTCCATTACATGAATGCATGAAATATAAAGGCAGTAGTGACCGGAATAGCCACTAAAAAAGAGCTTAAAGCTCATATTGTGAAAAAAGAGCTTAAAGCTCATAAAATGTATAAGATCCAAAGGCTCACTATATAAAATGAGCCCTGTATCCCCAACGGATACGTGACGGTTATCAATGGGCCCGATATCCACAATAGACACAAGACAGTTCAAGCACTCGGTTACAACAAAGTAACGAATGAAAAATGAGCCTCATGTGCACTGCATATGTATGAAATGAATGATTATAATACGTTGAATGTAAAATGTAAAATGATTGATCAAGTGTATGTGATTCAATGTGATTATTAGATAAATGATGTGAATTATGTTTTATGTGACTGAGTGAGCCATCGAGGATGGTTACTCACTGAGTTAGCAAAACTCACCCAAAATTTGCAATATTTTTAAGCTTAAAAGAGTTACTCCGTTGGGCAAACGGGAGTATAACCACTGCATTCAAGTAAGAGGTAGAGGTCGGGATCAGTTTATGTCTACATTTGTGTTTTCTTATTTTTGTATAAAATTGTACATTTCGCGATTTATGTACAATATGCATTGAAATATTTCCATGTGTAATAATTGGTGAAATTTGGAAATGTTTTGTAAAAGAGATTGATCAAAGTGTAATGACGATTGTGATTTCAAGTTTTATGAACTAAAAGTATGAGCCCGATTTGATTACTAATTTCTGCATATGCGTATAATAATAAATGTGAAAAATTTGTACTGAGTTTCAATGAGTTTGGACTATTCTAGCATGCCACCTTTTCGGGGTACACACTTGGATATCCCTCAGGGTGTTAGGTAGGTGTCTTGTGAGAGTGGGGTGCTACATTAATGTTTTAGGATTCATGTATAAATGAAGCACTTCAAATAGATTATTTATGTATGAATCCATTGCCAAAATCTATATTGTAATATGTAATAGTTATAACTCTGATTCACTTGTGATGCACTAGTGGTTGTGCATCATTAAGGATAACATAACATTGGTTAAATGACCTAAGCTTGTGTGGTTGTTGGCTAGATTAACCTATTTTCTTATTATCTAATGCGATTGCCACATTAAATCTAGGGAGCTTATTCTAGGTTGTCTGATAACTACACCTAATTAAAGAGCTTATTTCAATTAGATATAACCTAAAGGAAAATTGGGATTATAGAGCCTTTTATTAACCTATAGTTAATAGTTTCAAAGAGAGGTATGAGAACAATATGACGATTAATTATGCAGACTTGTGTGAAGGTTGAGATTGAACTAAGAACTGGGTTTGAAACCTATTTGTTAATTTTTTTTCACTTTTATGTTGTTTGATTTGGTTTACCTTTAATAGTTTACTTTTAGTTTATTTTGTTTATTGATTTCAATCAAACCCCCCAAACCCTAATTTTTTCATTACAAAAGCTAGAAACACACTCTCTGTGGATAATGTCTTTGTTCACTACTACTACAAATTTAGTTCTGCATTGTTAGGTTTTATTTTTTGGTATATTCGATGCATATCCCTAAGGTATCATCTCAATTAATATTCTTTCCTGCATACTTAAGTTCTTAAAAACTTTGTAGAATTGTTCTTATTAAACCAATTATAATGAAGTTGATAAGCATAATTGCTAAATGACTCCCTCACACTTAGGTTGTACATTATCCTTAGTATACAAAACAAGCAAGCAAAATTAAAAATTAAAAATAAAAACAATGTTGAGGGTGTAAGGATAACTAGTACTCCCTTAGTAATTAATGATTACCAACTTTATCCAATTCCACTCATATATATCTAGTACTAGTGAAATCTAGTCTCTATCTAGCATTTTGAGGTAATGTATTATAGCCTTCAAAACCCCATAAAGTGTCATCTAAGCAAATTTAGAATAATAAGTCTAAAACTACTAAAAAAACTAAACTACTATTAGAGATCCTACAAGTTACTAAATTAGAGCAAAAACACCTAAATTTATGGTTACCTCTCAATTGGCTCTCCTTTATAAGTCTTTTAGCTAGACTTCTACTCAAGCCCCTTGTTCATCCTAAATTTATAATCAACATATGTTTAACCTTCTTCTTAAGCGATGATTTATTAGCTTTCAGATATACCACATACTGTAATAGAATAATATCATATGATATCAAAATATTAATCCCAATAATGCTTGCCAATGTATTTTAACCCAAAACAAATACCAAAATAACAAGGAATAATAAAAATCCCTGGATCATCAATTGGATGTAATAGCTTGTTATATAGGATATAAAATCCATACTTAATTAAGATGATTGACAACAATTTCTCGATAAGAATGAATAATAATAGGTGTTTAATAGAATTAGGTTCTTGCTTATATACTATACATGAATCTGTTAATTTTTTCTTTCCTTTAAGTCTATCTGTTATGCTCAACCTCTTCCTTATAGCAAGCCATAGGATAAAAGACACTATAGGTTTTACTTGCTTAAGTTGTACTTTCTTATGACAATTTACCCTTAGAGCTTCATTTCTTAACAACAACTTATAATAGTACTTTAAGAATAATCAAGAGGGATTTTTGAGCTATTCAGTCGAATCCTGTTTGTTAGAATTAATATTATAGTGAAGGAGATGACTCATGAATGTTTCTCTTTCTAACTAGTCAAATAAGCTTTAGTTGTTTCTCATAACATCTTTCACTAAAGCATAATATGGAATGTTGATCCAGGTGTAAGCTTAGTTATTTAGCTTAAACGTCTAAAGGTGATCCAATTATCATGCCAAAACCATATAAAAGCCCCATTTCCAATCTTATGCTTGACTTTTAACTTAACTTTCTCCCTCAACTTGAAAATATGTACCATTATCTAAGAAGATTTGGATTTATGTTGAATACTCTAAAAATTTGCAATCCTTAAGAAATGGGTATTGATCCATCTCACCTAAATGGCCTGCTTGTTAGTGAAAAACTTCTATATTCTTTTGATCAATAGGACTTTGCTGGTGATTATGATGGGAATTATACTCAAACACGCTTCCTTATTTCGTAGATATATTTCACACCATTTAACTTTAGCTAATGATCTTTTACAAATATCTCCAAAACATAGGAATTTCTTTATAATATACTCTAATATCTTAACTGAACTTATTATACATATAACATTAGAAGACCAATAGACATGGAGGCTATCAAAAACTAAGTGGATGAGTTAGATTTTCCTTTCTAAAGACAGACTTTTATTACACCAGTTGGTGATTCTCCTCTAAATTCTTTCAATCAATGGCTGAAATTCATTGTAAGTAGGTCCTTCAGAGGATAAAAGAATGCCTAAATAATTGGAGGAGGCTTTATAACCTTTAAACATTTCAAACTGGAGATCTAATTAGAACTATGTAAAGCTCCTGAACAAATAAACATCTGGTTATTATCTTTATCTATATCAAAACATGCAAGCTCTTAAAAGTGAGCATTAACCTTTCATCAACTATTGAGAAAATAATCAAATTATCCATAAATGATAAGTTTCATATCTTAGCTTCTTTCATTTAGAATGAAACTTAAGGTTCCTATCTCGGTTGGTTGCAAATCCAATACATATGTTTAAAACTTTTATGCTTTAAGCGAAGAATTATAGGGATAAGGGATCATCATGCCTCAAGATTCTTGCATTTTTTATATAATTAAAAAGCTCCCTATTGACTAAAAAACTATAAGAGATAGATGTGATGCATTGTTTAAGTATAAAATTTGATAGGAAATTTATCGATTTTAAGGTATTCCAAACGAAGTTCTAATAAATGGAATCAAAAATTTTATGGAAGTCTATCTTGAGTGCATACTCCTTACTAAAATGTTTTCTATTATATTTCTTGATTAATTCTTGAGCTAATTATTATCACCAATTTGTCTTCCTTTAGTTAAAGCCCCTTGCAAAATATTTTTGTGAAGAGCTATAACAATTTCAAGTCTATTAGGTATAAGCTTGAAGATGATGTTATAGATAGTAATGTAGTAGAAAATAGTTCTAAAACCTAGCTGAAAATTTAAATAGTGAACCTTGTGAGGCTAGTAAAGGTCTTATAAATTTACCTCAACAACTTACCAAGATTGAAAATTTCAAATTTTCTTATGTAAACAAGAATAGTATAAGATCATACAAGGCTTCCTTTATAACATTAGCATTAAAAATTCTAATTAAGAGCTCAATCTCTTAGTTAAAGATTTGCATATGAATGAAGGATTGAAGAGCCTACATATATGAGAAACTATTAAGAGAAGTACCAAGTGTATTAGAGAAGTACGAAAAAGCCTCCTGTAATAGGTTAGCTTATAAGTCAGTTTGAAGACCATTTGCTTAATAAAATAATTATATTATTATTCCTCCTTAAGAACATTGGTATATGGAAAAAGTTGATGTTTCTATATCCCTACTTAAGCCACTAAATTAATCTCTTCTTTAAAAGGGAGTAATTTGCATTAATAGTGGGATGGTAATTAAGTAAAAATAGTTTTTTTATTCTACTTGTAAGTCCTTAGTAGAAGGAGAATGTTAAAGATTGGTTTGAGTCTTTTTTAGCTTCTCCTTGACATGACATCTAGCTTGATAAATATTATTAAACTTCTTTCAAATGAGAATCTTGAGCTTATTCTTGACCTTCTGAAGTTTTTTCATTCAAGTGTATACTTTAAGCTCCTAAAGTTAATAGCTTAGCCCTTTGGTGATTGATTCTTGAAATCTCTCCACTTAGGCAGAAAATTGTAAATTTGAAAAGTCTTTTCCTTATTTCAGCAGAGAAAAGGATGTGAACCATAATAGGCAAGGATTTAAAAATTGGACTGGATCGATCGATCTGACCAAAAAAAGTTTGAATCGGCTAGTTATCTGGTTCAGTTCTATGTAATAACCTTTGAGTATAAAAACGGTTGGTTTACCTCTGATTACCAAAGAACTAGTCGGTTTACCAGCAACCGGCCTAATCGGTTTGTCAATACTCACCATCAGGATATACCTAATGCTATTAAACTTCATATTTCATTTCAGAATCTCTCACCTCTTCACCATCTTCTCTTTACCATCTCTCACCTTCTCTATGCATGTAGGTAAATATGACACTTATGGGTAACCATAGATGTAGAAATCGATTTCTATTCGTTATCTCCTTAGCCGACTGTTGTGAAGTTAATCATCTATTCTTAGATCTGTCATAGCTGACCTAAGATAACGAAATTGTTGAAGCAACTTCGAACTCCTTCTTCTGTGACTAAGTACTGCGATCGAAAAGATTGTCTCTAATCCATCTCATGTTCCTTATGCTCATGTTTTGGTTTATTCAGCCACGAAATGATTATGTTCTTTCTATTTGGGATTCGCCATTCTTATTATATTTTCTCTTAAATTTGACCTTTATTTTTTTTATTTCGAAGAGGTATTGCTCTTTTTCTTTGGTGTTATTGCTGATGACTTACTGGAGAGGAGGACGGTATCGTATAGAGTTCCAATTTGTTTTGTTTTATTTAAGTTTCAATAAGTTAAGAGATAAGGATAAGGCAGTGATAGTTTCAATGTTATGTTTTATTTAAGTTTCATTGTTATTGTGTTTTCTGTAACAGTTAGAACTTTATTGCATTTCAATATTTGATTTTGATACTTGATTATATATACTCTGTGAAGTCTTGAATTTGTTGATCTGAAACACCAACGAGAAAACATAGCTATTTTTTGGAGCAAAGTTTAATAAGTGTGAGTACACCATTCTGCTGTTGTTTTATTTCTGTGTATATGTATGGTGGTCATTCTGCTGTTGGTTTTTCTTTTGATCTATCTTTGCCCACTCTGATGTAGTTTGAGTGATTACTTTCGCACTAATAAAACCTTTTCTAAAGCAAAGACAAGCTATTAGATACAAATAAGCATACAAACAACATAACTTGAGAAATAGTTTTCATCATTTTGTCTTCACTTTTCATGTTCTGTGTTATTCAAGGTTAATAAATAAGGAGTAGTATTGATCAATTTGTTTTCTGTAACAATTAGAAATACATTAACACTGGGTTTAAGTTTTTTGTAATACTTAGAACGCTATTTCATATTAATTTCTGTAATATTTATAACTTTATTTCATATCAATTTCTGATTTTGATAGTTAGGTTATATATATTTTGATTTAGAACTCTATTTGTTGATCTGAACACCAAAATTGAAAGCTATTAAAATTTCGATTAAGCTATTTGAAGTGGAGCTTGCTAGAGCAAAGTTTAATAAGTGAGTAACATCTGTTGCATTTTTGTGTATCCAATATGCTACTGTTCCATTTGTGTTTCCTGATAAGTTTTTACTTTGATCCCATTAGAAACACAACCAAAAAATTTAATCTTAAACTTCAGCCATAAATCCTGAAAGGTAATTGATGATAGCTTAGGTTTGTGTTTCATTAAAATTTTGTTTGTGTTAACCAATTTTGTTCACTCCTATGGCTGAAGAACCTTAACTTTCTAAAGTAGTAGTAGTCTCTTTTGTCTCTTTTTGGATGTATGTGTAATAAAAAAGCAAGAAGTTGTAGGACAAGCTCTTCACCACACATAACTCTAAAAAAGAATATAGCAAAATATAAGGCGCATATTCCTTATGTGTAAAGGGAAGAGACCAATTTAAATCAACACCCACTTTTTAATCCCCACCAATAAAAAAGATTGAAAGATATTTTTTTTAAAAAGGAGAGAAGCTATATATATATATGTGTGTGTGTGTGTGTGTGTGTGTGTGTGTGTGTGTGTGTGTAAAGGGAAGAGACCAATTTAAATCAATGCCCACTTTAATCCCCACCAATAAAAAAGATTGAAAGATATCTTTTTAAAAAAGGAGAGAAACTATGTGTCTGTATATATATATAAGGGAAATTTTATACTTGTCATCATCATTCTTTATTACAATTGATAATGATAATTATTTAAGTTGTATACTTTTGCCCTGACAATAGTATACCCAATTATTTTTTAATACTTTTTAGATTAAATCATAATGGAGAATATGGAAACATCCTTTACTTGTGGTAAGTTTGATCTAGCAAGAAATTATTTTTCTTATTCTCAAACATCTGATAGGAATATCCAATATAACTATATATTTTGTGGTAGAATATTTAAAGAAGAAAGAATTTTTAGAATGAAAGAACATCTTGCTTATTTAAAGGGTAATCTTACTTCTTGCGAGTATCATTTGATGTTCATGATATGATTGGAAAATGTTTGTAACAACAAGTAAAAAAGAAAAAGGAAAGTAAAGAGGCTCATGATACATCTTTTGGAGATGATGAAATACCACAAGTATTAGATAAAGGAAATAGAAAAGCTACTATTGACATAGATCCTTATTTTTCACCAAGAACTACTCTTGGTTCTCAACCTAGTTTAAAAAGTTTTATGGTTGATAAGGATGCCGTTTTGCGATGTAAAAGAGCATGGGCTAGATGGTTCTATCATTCATGTATTATTTAAGGTACTATCTTATTATGAGTTGCGTGTGCCTTTACTTCAAGATTTAAAAAAGGAATGTCAGCTAATTGTGAATACATATTGTTGGGCCCCGAATTTCTTTTAATTGATGTTATTAAGCATAAATTGTCCTAACTGTGAGTTTATTGCTTAGTTTGATTTAAATTGGGAGTATTAGTGGATAATTGAGATTAAGTTGAGTTTTTGTGGTTTAAATGAGATTTATAGGGTAAAAATAATATGAGGGCATTTTGGGAAGGTTACTTAAGTTAGAGAGGCTAAGGCTTTGCCTAGAAGGATATTTTGGTCTTTGTCCATCCCTTTAGGCTTAAGTGGAAGAATTAGAAGGAATTAGAAAAGAAAGAGTAAGAAGAGA
>JANVCQ010000002.1:33109768-33120555 GCA_025531925.1 Erythroxylum plowmanianum
GTCGGGACCGGAGAAAATTATTATTTAATCGAGATTATTAATTTATCGAATATTCATTTATCGAGGTTTTACTGTATGTAATTAATGTTTTGGGATTAATGTATGAATGATTTAGATACTCCAAACTAATTATTCGTTTATGAACCCATTGTTAGACTCTAGATTGCAATATGTACTCATTATAAATTTGATTCACTTGTGGTAAACTAATGGTCACATATCATTAAGGGTAATACAGCATAGGTTAAATGACTGAGTTTATATGGTTGTTACCTAGATTAACCTATTTTTCTATTTCAAAATGCAATTGTTATACTAAATCTAAAAAGCTTATTCTAAGTTGTCTGATAGTTAGACCTAATTAGAGAGCTTGTTTTATAACCTAAGGAAAAATTAAGATTAACAGAGTTTATTATTAATTTATGGTTAACAGTTTAAAGGAGAGGCACAAGAACAACAAGACAATTGATTGTGCATCTTCGTATAAAGGTTGAGATTGAAACACGAACTAGATTCAAAACTCATTCATTAATCCTAACACTAGGTTATTCATTAAAAAAGCTAACACACATTCTATGTGGATATGATCCTTTCTCACCACTACTATCAATTTTTAGTTTTATAGAGTTAGGTTTTATTTTTTGGTGTGTTCGATGTACATCAAGAATTTTGGTGTTGTTGCCAAAGAGTGCAGTGATTTACTTTTTGTTTTTGACATTAATTGGTGTTTTGTATATATAATTGTTATAATTGGTTTTTGTAGTTGTTTATTGATCTTTTTACGCTTTTTAATGTTTGGATATGGTATTGACAAGATCTCCTCATTAAGAACCTATACAATTTGATCCCAATATTGAAAATACATTGCAAAGGTTGTGTAAAGAAAGCATAGCAACTCTGTGATTGAAGCAAAGAATCAATTTGGAAAAAGCTATGGTCAATCCAAAAACTCTAAAAGAGTTGGTTGCCTCATACTTGACTTAAAGGCCTTTACGCATCACTTTTCAAAATTATGTTGAACATGCTTAAGTGTGGCTTAATCCATCTTTTGAGTAATTTTCATAGTTTTGCAAATGAGGATGCTCACAAGCATCTCAAGGAGCTCAATGTGGTCTATATTAGTATTAAACCTCCAAAGGTAAATAGAGAGCAAATTATGTTAAGAGTGTTTCCATTTTCACTTAAGGATACACAAAAGACCTTTTTTTAATTTTCCGGCAAGAGTATTGAGTGATAAATGAATATATGACTATAGTTATATACCTATATTTAGTGTGATTTGCTTGTTATTTAACAGTTTTATAGTGTTTTTAGTACTTTATTTACTCCAAGTGCATTTATAGGTAATAAATGCAACTGTTTTTAGTACTTTATTTACTCCAAGTGCATTTATAGGTAATAAATGCCTTCATGGACAAAGAGGAGAAGAATTCGGATGAAATCGTGGCATGAACAAAGATTTGAAGCAACAAGGATATTCATGGCTGTGTATTTTTCTTACGTAAGTCTCTGTGTCCTTATGAAATTGTGAATTTAGGTGTTTCTAAATATACATGATCCCCTACACAATTATGTAAAGGACCGTTTATGTCCCAAAAATCCTAATTTTTATTATAAAAAGACATGAATGGAGGCAATATAGATGGAAGTCAAATTTTAGAGAGTTTTAAGTTGTAAGAAACATATAGAGGTGACAGTTTTAAGAAGCGGATGAGGAAAATATGAAGAATACGTGAACAAATATGATGGATAATAACATCCAATCCAAATTGTAAGAAGATCCATTAGAAGAAAAAGGGAGATTTAAAATTATGATTCTTTTAGTTTCTATTTTTTTTCCTACATGTTTGTCTTTGATTTCGTTTTCTGTAAGTAAGATCTATACTTTTTTAATGCCTATGTATGATGAACCCTAAGTTATGATAACAATATGACGTAGTCTTTTATTTAATGCAATTTTATTTATTGGTTTATTGAGATTAAATTATGTGTTTTATTCTTGTTCCAATATATTTGAAATATTATTCCAATATTTGATTTCATATAATTAAGATTGAGAAATCCTTGTAATTGAATAGTTCTACTATAATTAGAAGGGGTTGGGTGCAAACATAGAGACAAGTCGACAGAAATCCTATAGATTATGGTCAAACTTAAAAATAAAATTCACGAATCGATAATGCAATATTGTGGTTTTTAACTAGAAAGGGTTTTGCTAATCAACTGATGGATTAGTTGTTATTAATCTTGAGAAAGATATTAAATAAGAGTTTCCACAGTCCAATAATCAATAATACAATTACATAATAAAGGGTTAATATTTAAGAATTCTTAGGGGGATTCATCACCTAAGTACTATTTATTTGATATAGACTTTTCAAGTATCTTCCTCTGTCTTAAGTTCATTAGTTTAAGTCTTAATTTAATTTGTTTAATTTTTGATCCAATCCACAATCTAACAATTAGATAATTGAAAAAGAGTAATTACTAGTACTTACCGTCTTCATGGAATTGGCCTATACTTACCTATGGTAGCTACTACTACACTATACACTTGTAATTTTTAACATTGATAATTCGTATAAGCTTAAGAAAAATTCAATCAAGTTTTTGGTGGTGTTAATAGGGACTACTAATATTAGGAAATTCTATGTTTCATTAATCTAGCCATTTTTATTTTTTAAATTTATTTGTTTATTTTATTAATTGTTAATTTTCTTGTTTACATAGACATTGACTCTTTAGTCAGTTTATAACCCAAAGTGATCTAACAAGCTTATTGAATGAAGATACAAAGATTGAGAGAATAACTCAAAAATCTCTGTAGAATATAGCTTATAGATTTCAAGCTAAATCGACGAATAGAGGACTTGGAAGGTCAAATCGACACTAAGGAATCACACATCATAGAAGATCAACTAAGCGCAATGTTTGATTATGTTAGATTGGACTTGACAAGAGCACAGTCTAGCATTATTAGACCAACTATGAATGCCAAAAACTTTGAGATCAAGCTAATTATTATACAAATGGTGTAGCAGTTTGTCCAATATGATGGACTATGAGATTAAGATCTAAATGTGCATATCTTAAATTTAAGGGGAAAGGTGAAGCAATGGTTGAATTCATTACCAAGATATCATCCCTCACCATATTTGAAGTGAAGCATCCTAATTCTCACCACTAACACCATCATCTTACTCAACTTCATCATTAGCACTAGTAGTTCCTCTAAAATTATTAGAAACTCCTTTAGACCCAAGTAAAGTTCCCCCAACTTCACCATTAATTTCAACAACCTCAATAAAAACTCTAATAACCTCACCAACTCTCTTTAAACCATATCCAACCCATTCATCTCATTCACAACACCAATTTAGACATCGAGACATGGTATAATATTTTAAGAAATGTCATTGCATGCTTTATTCTTTCTAAATAATAGATAATTAATGATAACTGAATATGCTTCAACAATCTTATAATTGAACTTCTCAAGTATGTTTAACATGTTGATGATGTGCACATTACTTTATAATATCCTTAAATGTCTTATGAGGACCTTGTAACTAAATTTTGAAATCTCTTTATGTCTAAATCAACCGTCGAGAAAATAAACTACAACATTGTCAAGTGATATAATGCAACCTCAAATTGTACAATTTTCTCCTTCGTAGCTTATGCTTAGACTAAACTTAAATGTGCCTCCATATTAAAACTAAATCTCCAATTTATAATTGCATGAATATAATTTAAAATTATTATAACAATGATAAGATTTAATGAATTATTGTTTAATATTGAAAGCCATAAATTAATTCATATTAACAAAAGTAATGTAGATAATATATAGTAGATTCATTTATAATTATTCTAGCATTTTTTATATTACTTAGTATGATAGATACCATAAAATCTCTTAATTTCAAAGACATACCCCCTTCTAAATTTTATAAATCTTAGCAAAGAAAACTCCCATAATTTTTATAATTTTTCATAAAAATTATAAAGAAAAACATAAAATTTTTGCAGAAACTAACAAGGAAATCCCTAAGTCTTTTTTCAAACTCTAAAAGTAGTCTTTGAAGATTTGCAAAACCTAAAATGTTAACATAGACAATAAGCATGGCAATAGACTAGACTTGGTCAGGTTTGATTGGGCTTAAGCTCGATCCAAAAATTATTGTTCAAATGCAGACCCGACCCAAAGCTTAATCAAACCTAAGACACTACCTTGAGCTCGATCCTCGTTGGGCTTAGGCGATATAAAGCTCAGCTTGTCCTTTTTATTTTAAAATAAGAATAAAAATAAAACCATTTTACTCAAAATGACATCATTTTCGTATAATTTTCCAGTTTTGATTCGAGTCAAGCACTCAAATAATTTATAAAAAAAAGCCCAAGTCTAACCAAAGCCTATTAAACCAAGTCGGCCCAGGCCAAACTGTCATATTTAAAAGACAACCTTTTAATCTAAGATATATGATTTTTAAGAGCACTTTTTAATTAGCTTTACCTTTTTACAATAGTACTTATTATACTATTTCTCTAATTTGAAAGATGGAAACATTATAGAAATAACATGAGTTGTTTATATAAAATAATAATTTAAATACGCTCCCTAAGTATTTTTTATCAATACCAAACTAAAGGTTTAGTAATTGATAGTTGTAGTTTATTTAATTTTTTAGTACGTATTTTAGTGTGTTTTTATGTGTTAATTAGAAGAATTTTGCATGTTTAGAATTAGAATTGTGTAATATGATTGTGTGTTTATGTTTTGAGTTTTATGTGGTTTAGAACATGTTACTGGACTTTAATTATGTGCACTTGAGGTATTTTAATGTGTTTGTTAGTGTTTGAAATCAGATGAAGAAGATTGAGTGAAGTTGGAGAAAGAGCTAGGCCACAATCAAGACATCCCTGTCACAATTGTGAAAAAAGTGATCCAGCCAAGGGTCATGATCGTGAAAGAAGCTCATTTTCAAGGATCACAATCATGACATACCTATAACGATTGTGACTAGTGCGAGACAGACGCAGGGATCTGTTTCTGTTTTCATTTTTGGAGGGTCGTTTTAAACTTTTTGTTATGGTTAAAACTTAGTTTCTTAGTTTTTACCATAAAAGGCAAAAGAATTATAAAAGGAAATAAGATGATTGTAGCACCCCACCCTCTTGAGACACGAACCCGACATTCTAAGTGATGTCCGAGTCCGTGCCCAACAAGGGTGGCATACTAGAACAGTCAACCACTCGAAAACTCAGTATAACTCTTTTTTTTTCAAAATATCAAATGCGTATGTGGAAATCTATCACCAAATCGGACCTATTTCAATGATAAACTTCTTCAAACACAAAGTTACAACTAGTACATAACTCATCAGAATTTCACTAGTCACCTGGGCCCAAATTCACATACAAAACATTTTAGTCATAATGTCTTTACATTACAACATCATTCATATACACAGTGTACAGTATTTATGAGTACATAATTTGATACAAAATTTATGGAATATACAATTTAGTATGAAAATAAAGACATACAATGCAGACGTGAACTGATCCTGACCTCTATCCATTACTTGAATGCAATAGGTATACTCTTGTTTGTCTAACAGGTACTCTTTCGAGCATGAAAAATATTTGCAAATTTTGGATGAGCTTTGCAAACTCAGTGAGTGACCATCCTCGATGGCTCACTCAATCACAAAACACATATAGATCATGCAATCACTTAATTCACATCATTTCAATCATGATCAAATAGCATCACATATCATTTTGATCACATATTTCACAATTCACATTTAGAGCGGTCACACAGTTCATTTTGTTCATTTGAAACATAAATATCAATTTTATATGCAATGCAAGGGAGAATCATTTTCATTTATTACTTTGTTGTGACCAAGTGCCTATAACTGTCTCGTATCTATAGTGGATACTAGGTTCATTGATAACTGTCCCGTATCCGTTAGGGATACCGGGCTTATTTTAAATAGTGAGCCTTTGGCTCTTAATCACTTTCTAAGCTCTAGGCTCTTTCTCACATTTTGAGCTCTAAAGCTCATTTTTTATGGCTACTCCAGTCACAACTACCTTTATCTTTCATACATTTATGAAATGAAATGCATCAATCACATTTGCATATTCTCATTCAATCACATTCACATATCATCAGATCTTAGTTCGACATTCAACATTAAAGTTGAGAATCACATTTTTATTCATATGCAAATGCACATTTAGAACACATTTATCATCAGACCGTGGTCCAGCATTTAACAATCAATTTATGTACACTTATTTCAATCAAATTCACATACAAGTAGCACTTCAATATCCCATTCATATATCACAATCATCGGACCTTCATTGTCCAGAATTCAACAATCAAATCATATTCATAATCATTCAATACATTATATAAACAAACAAACAATAAAGCAAGACCATCTAGGTCTACTCACAGTAAGCTCTAGATTAGTACTAGCTTCAATGATCTGGAAACATTTGAATGCAGACGTTTATCTTGCACATCAAAATTATGCAATACACACAATGCACACACACATTAATATTTGTACAATTATAAGCATTCATTTATGCACACGTGTGTATATAGAATATGTACAATGCATGTTCATGACAATCTCAAGTATTGCTCTATCATTCACATCACTTAAACATTCATATTCCCAAACTCATTTAAGTACCATTTATACTTGTGGTTTATTCCTCAATAAAATCATTAGAATCTAATTTCATAACCCAACGAATCATTTCAAATTTTTCTCCAAACATTGACTTTTGGGTATATCGTTCTTGAAAATGAAGTAATTTGGGAACACTTTCTTTTGAAAATTGTCCTTCTATCTTATAAGTTTCTAATGACACCAAAATCATTCAATTTGGTTCAATAGTGTGAAAGTTATACACCAAAAATTTTCAGACTATTTTTATTCTGAGACAGTGCCCTATACTCAACTTCCACCCATAAATTGAAATTCTTATATTCTGATTCAGGATTTGATTTCTTCAGATCATTTATATCCCTATGCCTCTAGTTTACTCCAAATCAAGAATCAGTCTATTTGGATAACTATAGAAGAAGATTGGCCCAAAATACTGATACTTGTTCAATGTAGAGAAAAGTTCGCCGCGGCAAACTCCTCCTGAGAAGAATTTTCATGTAATTTTTGCAAGTTTGCTGCGGCAAAACCTAAAGTTGGCCGTGGCGAGCCTTACCCAAAAGAAATCTTAGCTACCCTTCAAGTTCATCACGGCGAACTTCCATAGATGCATACCCAGTTTTTCAACTTCAGGTCATATTTTGAGACTCTTATAAATAGAATTTGATTTTGATTTCTTCACAAAAAATGTAGCCATATGTCTCTAATTTACTCCAAATTAAGAATCATCCCATTTGGATAACTAGAGAAAAAGATATGGCTAAAGAACTGAAGCATAATCAGAAGGAAAATTTTACAACCAACATTTTTCTAGCACCCATTAAACACCATTCACTCACCCAAAACAACATTTTGTCATTCCTTAATCTATTATCCATCAAAACACAAAAGCAAGACATGAATCTATTCCCATTTCTCATCCACATTTCATCATGAACCCATCCTCATATCATGAACATTTAACCTCTAACTAACGTTAAATCATGTTTCAATCATCAATTCAAAAAGAGGGATGCTTATACTTACTTGATTTACCCAAAGCTTCTTCAATCACCATGAAACCCTAGCTCTCCAACATACACGATCATCATAAATGGAGGTGGAGTAGGTTAGGTTTCTTTAGAAATAGGAAGAAGATAACAAAGTATTTAAGTGGATAGTGATGGAAGAAGGCAAGGTTCAACTTTGAGGCTTTAGAGAAGAGAGTGTCGTGAGAAGAAGAGAAGGAATGAAGAAATGAAGAAAATGGAGATGAGGGAAGCATGAATCATGTTTAGCAAGTGAAAGACCAAAATATGGTTTTTCACTTAATGAATTTCGTGACTTATATATATGGTGTGTCACTTGCCACATGTCACTTCCCTATGGTTCCATTTGGGCCACTTTAATAACTAGCCATTTTGTCTCCAATTTTTACTCCAGTTGTCTCCAAATGTTTAATGACATAAGTCATTAAATCTTAGTGTAGCATATAAAAATTTCTATTGTCATTTAACTCTTATTTCTACTACCATTTAACAATTGTTTTTTCACTTGGTAATTTTTCTAGTCCAAAGATACCCAGAAATTTTAGAAAATTTCCCAAAATTTTCAAAAATTCTAAATCAAAAATTATAATCTCCAGATCAAATTTTTAATACAATCAAACCATAATTTCCAATAAAATCACATTTACAAACAATTATACCTAAAAATGTCAATGAATGCATGCGCATTCATTTTTATATGCAAAATTTAATATTCATGTGTGTGCGTATGCTACACTAAGCATGAGCATGAAATATACTTTCTTCTAATCTCTCATTGCTATTTTCTCCATTACCGAAATCTAGAGCTCCAACCCTTAGAATTGGAACGGGATGTTACAATGACCTTAATGAGCTAAGCCTCCATCTTAGCATTTAGAGAAATAAGCCAAGGAAGAGAGAAGAAAGAGAGAAGAGAAGAAGAAGAAAAAGAAGAAAAGGAGCTACTGTTAGCCACTCCTTGTCATTCCTTTCCAAGTTATGTCTTATTCCTCTTGTTATTTGCTTCATATGATGTATGATTTGGATATGAGGATGGTGAATACTTTGTTAAGGATGCTCTAAATTCATTTGGGATTGATTCTTGAATCAATAGTGATTTAATGGCTTTCGATGTTAATATGTTTGGGTATTATGATTGTTTATGATTTTTGCATATGATTGTTTATGATTTTTGCATACTTCGGTAGCATATTGAGAGATTGAACCGATAGTAACATGATCAGGTTGGGTGATGAGAATTAACAATCTAATAAATCACATAAACATCAAATTGATAATTACACAAAGAGAGATCTTATATGAGAATCCGATTGTCTATTAGAGTGCTTAAGAACTAATTAAAACATGGTCTATTTTTTCAATTGAGAAATTGCAAAATCGAAAATTGAAATTCAATTAGGGATTATGATTTAAGGTTTAATGATTAGGTCTCAAGGCAGAATAATCAACCTTTCAAAATTCTAGGACCGATACCAATTAAATCAAAAGTAATTAAGGTAGCAATTGATGATAGAATGAATCCCCTCTTCCCATAATTGTTTCATCTTGTCTTAAGTGATTTCTCGATTGTTAAGTAGTTGTGCTCTAATTTGATTTCCTTATGTTAATTTCATGATTTCATTTTTTAATCAATTGTTTAATTTTCTATTTTTTATTTTTATCACATTTGTTGCAACCTTAAAAAATATTAGGATTCAATTAGTTTACTAATTCATCGAGAGATCGACACCTTAATACTACTAGTTATGATTCCGTATGCTTGCGGATTATTAAGGGTTTTATAGAAGTAAAATTTGCTTAACAATAACTGACTTTATGCTTTCCTCTTCGAGAGACATATGAATAGTCTAAAGTTGCAACTATAATGATTGAAACAAAGAAACATTAGCCTAAATTGAAGAAATAAAGTGTGGGTATTTAATTGCCTAAGTCCAGTCTATTCTTTGTGCTTTGCAATCAACCTTTAGTGGGACACTTCTTAAAGAACACTAGAAGAAGAATTGGCACATTTTTCATTCAATGGAGTTAAAGGGAAGAGAAATTGTTGATGTTAAAAGATGACATCATTGCCTTTTTTCCTCTATAAAGAACTTCAAATTTGAAAGTCTCCAAAAATGTCACTTTTCAAACATATTGCAAAATTTATTATAAAATGGGAATTTGTTTATGAGATGAACTAGGAAATTTGGATTTTAATATTTGTTCTTTGTTGGAATAATTGGGAATTGGGTTTATGATTGGCATTGTGGAGTGTCGATAGTTTGGAAATGGGAGCTTTAGAGAGAACTTCTTTAACAATTTCTTCTTCAAGAGATGATAATGGTTGTGAGGTTACAGTGAAATGAGGTTTTGATTGATAAGAATTTTTCTTGATGGTGATAGAGTTCAAATAACAACCCATTAGAGTGTAGAGAGTCTAAAAAGTTGTGTCAGTATTTACTAACTTGCTTACCTCCTCTTTTGTAATTACTTGCAATAGCTAAGGTACTTCGGAGTTGGGATTAGGGGTTTTCGTGCGTGGAGAAAGTCACGGGGCCTAAAGGTAAAGAAAACGAGATAAGGAGTGTTTCTCGAGCTCTTATGGGCTTCAGGGAGGACGTTAGGTTTGTGTTGGAAGTAACCATGCTGCCTGTTAAGGATGAGCAAGGAGGATAAAAGACTCCCTCTCATTTTCTGAGAAGTATGGCACGGTTGCCCAAATTTTTTTAGGTGCACAGCTAACAGGTTGTTTGGAACGCCGTGAATTGAATTCAATCGTGGGATTGAATTCAATTCAATTGTTTGGAACCAAAAAAAGGCAAGGAATTGAATTCATGTGTGGGTTCAACTCCCACTGTCTTTGTAAATTGAATTCACGCCCTAATTCACGTGAATTCAACTACAAAATCTGCTGCTCTTCTGTTCACGCACAGAATCACTTGAAATTTTTTTATTTCGGTTTTGGTTTTGTTTCTTTTGATTTTCAAAAATTATAAAAATCCTGATCTTTATTTTTTGTTTTATAATATAATTTCTGTTAACTAAATATATATTATTAAATTATCTTCAAAATATATAAATT
>JANVCQ010000002.1:33140772-33167425 GCA_025531925.1 Erythroxylum plowmanianum
GTTTATTTATTTTTCATGGTAATGATACAAGAGAGCGGAGAAGGCATGTAGTAGTGATCTGCCTTCTGTTGTCTAAGTGCTTAGATATTTATAGTGAACAAAAAGTAAAATACTGTTCTAGATATTTGTACAAGCCTTATATTACACCGAACACGTACATACTTCTAGCGACTTCTGGTTCCACTGTTATGGGCTCATTGGGCTTTAGTCGCTATCATCTTTTACAAGTGTCTTCTTATCCTTTTCATCTTTTTGTGGGATTGTGCATGCAGGACAGATATCTTTTTGGTGTTTTCGGAAAAGACAAATTTTTGCTGAGCTTGTGGACTCGATCTTATGACTCCTGATTCGAGTAACTTCATTTTTGTCCGAAGGAAATTATGAGCAGCTATCGGGGTAGTTTTAGCAGGAGAAATCATTACTGAAGAGAATATCTTTTGACCACCATATGTGCGAAATCCTTTCTTAAAGCTGGCTTCCATGCCTTGAAGAACTATCCTTATTCCAATTGCTCTTCGATAATGGATATCTTTTTCTTCAAATTTAATAAAATCTTTAGATTTAATCTGATTTATAGCTATCGAGAAAGATTCAGCCTTTACCATCTTACGTGTGTACGGCGTACGGTGTACGGTGTACGGTTGTTGACGTGTGTACGGTGTACGGTGTACGGTTGCTGACGTGTCAAAGCCTGGTATCAAAGCTTGGCATCTCAATCAGTTTATTAGGTTTGTTTATTTTATTTAAACTGATATGTTTATGTTGTTGGATAGTCAGTATTGAGTTAGCTTTTATTATACTACTGTTATATTATTTTCTTACAAGTTCAATGATATATGTTGTTTAAGGATGGATATAGATTTTAAAATATTAAAAGAACAGGAAGATGCTTTAAAAATAGATAAAGAAATAATAGAAGTACAAAAAACGATAATTTATTATGGAGAAAAAATTATACAATACTGTGAACAACTGACTCTTAATATAAAAGCACTTATAAATAATAAAAATATAACCAAAGATAAACAGATAATAAAAATAGAAGAACAAGGAGAAAGAGACGAGATAAGTAAAAATCCTTTTATTATCCATCTAGAAAAATTAAAAGATGTCAGAAAATAGCTCAGATAATGAAAGCTATATTATACCTGAAGTAGATAATTTAATAACACAAATTGGGAATTTAGATCTTCAAGATAATTTTATTAATATTAAACCCACAGGAATAAAAACAGAAAATCCAAACATAACAGATATCCCTAGCACAAGTACAGAACCTAATATTCGATTTAGACAGAGTCAAAGTTTTAATAAACCTGTAACAGGATATGCTGGTTTAATGTATGCTGGAACTAATTCTGATAAATACACACCTTATGAATATATATATATATATATATATATATATCAGCAATTTAAGTATTCAATAATTTAGCTCGAAAAATTTATAACACATCACACTCAAAATGATTCATACTTAACAATTTAATTATGAAATGCACACACAAATGGGTCGAGAGTTCCGTGGAACGAAACAGAGTAATCGAAATTTATTTCGTGAACAAAACGAATCCAAATTCTCAAAATCTCGTGATCTCAATCGGGCAGCCGGTAGAAGGCTATGGATCAACGTGCGCATGACTAACGAAACGAGTTCCTCTCTTGCTCAAACAAAAGCACATAATCATGCTCACAAACATTTTATCAACTGTTCAAACTTTCATGTTTTTCTTCTTTTTATCTAACTCAAAGGTCACAACCTTTTCCAAAGAATAACATAATCACTATATATTTCCAAACATTCACAATGATTTCAGTTTCTTACAAATTAATTTCAAGCAAAGAATAACATACACATACATAGGTAAGAATTTGTTCAATTACACGTTAACTATAAATACATTATCCACTTAATTAGCTCGCGAATAGCAAGTCAAGCTTGCCTTTCCCTTTGCTCTTGATTAGGGTTTTCTTGGTTCTCTACAATAACCAAGGTTCCATTCAAAACAACATTCCAATAAAATTCAAAAACTTCAAAAATTACAAATATTTCAACCAAACACAAACTGAACACATATCTAACCTACCCATAACCCATCTAGGTTAGAAACTCAAGACCTAGTTTAGGAATCCTAAAATTAATTGGGTTCATCTTCTTCCCACACCAACTTTTTCATTCTCTACACTAACTTTTTTCCTTCAATAAAGCAAGAAGGAAAGATAGTTAACCTACCTTAACAAGTTTGATTTCTCTCCTTTCTTTTTTACTCCGAAACCCTTCTCCTCTCTCTATTAATTTCATTTTCTGTCTCTTCTCCCTCTTCAATTCACGATTTTCTCCTCTTCCCAAGCAAAAAAAACACATTCTTATCCCATTTCTACCTTTAATGAACCCAAAAAGTCCATTTTACCATTTCTTATAAGCTTATGTTCTTCTATGCTAAAGTGATCTCTCAAAAATATCCTTGAACATCCTTATTATATTAACACTTTAATTCCACTTACCCATTCCACAAATTGTACTACCCTTGACATAATTATAGCTCCAAAATTTAAATCTATCAAAACTCCAAAATTATTTTAAATCATGCTTATTTTTAAGAAAAAATTTTCCAAGATCCAACACCTTTAGATAGTAGCACCTCAACAAGCCCTTTGATATACCAAACTTTATGAGCCCTTCTTCAGATAGCCAAGCAAGGTGGCTTGTTGCCAAGAAAGAAACCAAGGAAGGACGCATCCCAAGAGCTAGCTCCAGCTTCTAGAATTTCAGTATCCCAGGCAACAATTTTCAAAACCCCCTCATTATTTGGCAGGCAGTAACGAAGCGAGTGGTTACTACGATCACTTGAGACTTGTTTCCAGCTCAGAATGTTCTCGTTAGAAGATTGTGTAAAATCAGAGAGCTTGTTACTGGCCGGGAAGGGAGCAGCCGGGATAGAGGATAGACGCGGAAATTTACCAATTTCAAAAGCCGCAGAAGGGGAGGACTGGTCCAAGGCAGCTCTATTGTCAAGAAAGTAAGGCTCGGGTTTACAGGAAGTCATAATGCAATTCAATATTAATTTTTAAGTTCTTGAGCATACAGACCAAAAACAACAATATTTTGATCAATTTAACCGAAAGGCTCGAACCAAGAAATGCTACCCATAAAATAAGTATAGTTGACAATGATGTAGTACATCCCGCTTTATGATAAAGGTTTTCCAATGCCTAAAGGTGAATTATATTATCGGCCGGTTGGCCGCCATAACTCCATATTTCGAGGCATGATATACGTCTGCACTGCAATGATTTAAGATCTTGGTTTGTTTATCTTTTCCAAAACGATGTGACATATGAAAAACTCCAAAAGAATTCTCAGGTAACGGAAATCAACTGGGACACCACTTGAATGGTTTAGAACAATTATAAGTTTCCTTTTAACGCTGGAAAATCAACAAGGACCCCAACCTCCGCCTCCAGGGGTTAGAATCTGAAGAATTTCACCTGCCTGCACCTCGACTGTGTTCTTACCTCCAAGATATATCTTTCTTTTGTCCTTTGTAATCAAGAAATTAGCCCCACGGGCCCCATTTCTTCCTCCTTTCAAACCTCTTGGAGCATGAACACGTCTCTCTGAAAGAATGCTCACTACGACTGGCCTCCTGAACTCTATCTCCCTTACCAGACCATCACCCCCTTTATGACGTCCAAATCCCCCACTATTCTCTCTCAATCCAAATTTATGCAAAACAACAGGATACCTTTGCTCGAAAATCTCAGGATCAGTCATGCGAGTATTCGTCATATGGCACTGGACTCCACTTGTACCATTCCAGCAAGGGCCAGCTCCACTGCCACCTCCGATGGTTTCATAATAACCAAAAGTATCATCCCCGAAAGTGAGATTATTCATACAACCCTGAGAACAAGCACAAGCCTGAAATGCTGTCAGAATAACATCAGTTATTCTCTGAGATGTTAGCACATTACCTCCAACCACAGCAGCCCTGTCACTTGGTGACAGAAACGACCCTTTGGGTATATGAATTTTCACTGGGGCTAAACAACCCTGATTAAGAGGTATATCAACATTCACCAAGCAGCGCAGGCAGTATATGACTGCGGCGGCTGTTACTGCTTCTGGTGCATTCCAGTTGCCATAAACCTCAGGGCTTGTCCCACTAAAATCAAAAAAAGCTTCCCCTTTATCCGAATCAATTGTGAGCTTCAGGTGTATAATTGATCCATCATCCATGTAATCCTCTTCCTCAATGATTACATCATTATGATCTACAAACTTAGCTGATTCTGATGAGACTTTAGTAGCAACTGACTTCAGCATTTCCCTAACTGCTTCTTCTGCATTAAGTTGCACATATGCCATGTAAGCCTGAACAATGTCCAAACTGTACTGGTCAATAAGTTCTTTGATAAGGTATATTCCTCTCTGGTTTGCAGCTACTTGTGCATGTAAGTCGGATAAATTATCCTGAAGGCGGCGGGTTCCGGGAATTTTGTAAGCTGTTGCTTCATCAGAACAGGGGAACTGGAGAAGTTTGATAATTGATTCTTCTTGAAAAATCCCTCTTTCCACAAGCTTAAATGCTCTAATTGCGGCGCCTTCTTCCCATATGGCCTTTGAGAACGGGGGCATACTTCCAGGAGTTATACCTCCAATCTCTGCATGGTGTCCTCTATTTGCAACAAAAAAAATAAGCCTCTCGTTATCAAAAACAGGTGTGATGACAGTTATATCTGGAAGGTGACTACCACCAGCACAAGGATGATTGGTAATCAGCACATCTCCTTCATTCAGATTCTCACCCCAGTAATCTATCTGCCAGCGTACAGTACTGGACATGGCTCCAAGGTGCACTGGTACATGAGGAGCATTGGCGACTAATCCCCCATCAGGACCAAAAAGAGCACAAGAAAAATCTAATCTTTCCTTTATATTGGTTGATATTGACGTTCTCTGCAGGGTCCGCCCCATTTGTTCAGCTATTCCCATAAACCTGTGATTGAAAATTGAGAGTTGCACAACGTCTGCTACTTTTTCAGCTACTTTTGTGGTGAGAGTGCTGGACTCTAATTCAATTTTGATGTTTCCGTATTTAGTTATGGTGGCTTTACAATATGGTTCCACTATCACTGTACTATTTCCATTCATGATGATTGCTGGGCCAAGTATAGTATTGCCAAACCCCAAATGTTCAAGCTTGAATAATGGTGTTTCAACCCATCCGGTGCTGTAGAAAACCTTGTAGAGGCCTTCCGCTTTTGGGCTACCAGAAGCAGGCTCCAAGACCTGTGGTTTCAATATGTTAGTGATTCCAACACCATGAACTCTCACATCGCAGATCAGAACATGTCTATTCTCAAGCTTGAACCCATACTCCTGCTGGAAAAGCTTCACAAATTCCACAGCATAATCAAATCCTGATCCATCTGTATTTAAACGTCTCTTAACCATGATAGCGGTATCTGTTCCCTCGTATCTTAGATTTAAATAATAGTCTGTTTTAATGTTCTCGTCGCTGAAACCTTGATCCTGTAATTTCTGTTTCACCTGCTTCAGCAACAAATCATGCCTGCGGGAGGCCTCCAAGACTGACTCAGGATTATAAATGGCAGAATATGGTTCTTGTGCCTCTTCGACGACATCTGCCAATCCCATGCCATAAGCACTTAAGATCCCGCAGAACCTATGGATGAATACTTCAGTCATACCCAAAGACCTGGCAATAGCACAAGCATGCTGCGGCCCAGCACCTCCAAAGCAGGCAAGAGCATGATTTTTTGTTTCATGGCCCTTCATCTCAGTTAACTGCCGTATTGGACGGCACATTGTCTCATTTGCAACATCAACAAATCCCTGAGCAATCTGCTCAACTGTCATGTCCTTTGCAGATGAATCTTGAGTCTTCCTGTAGAAGTTTATTTGCTTCGCAAGCTTCTCAAATTCTTCTCTAGTTGCTTTGACATCTAATGGCTGATCTTCTTGGGGACCAAAAATGGATGGGAAATAATCAGGAATTACATAACCAAGAATAAGGTTTGCATCAGTAACTGCCAACTCCCCTCCTTTCCGGTAGCAAACTGGACCGGGGTGTGCTCCCACTGATTCTGGTCCTACTCGGAAGGCACCAAATTGGAACTTCAACTTTGATCCACCACCAGCAGCAACAGTGCTTATGTCAAGTTGAGGTGCTTGTATAATGGTACCAGCAATCTGAGTTTCAAAAACTTGTTCATAAGTTCCAGCAAAACGACTGACATCAGTAGATGTACCACCCATGTCAAATCCAATTAGAGGCTTCTCCGTTTCAAGCCCAAAAAGAGTCTGCGAGTAACCAACAACTCCACCTGCAGGGCCAGACAATACAGCTTTGTGTCCAGAAAATTTGATTTCTGGTGCAAGTCCCCCATCTGACTGCATAAACAGAACGTTCAGCTTCCCCAGCGCTTCATCAAATTTAGAAATGAACCCTGATAAGTAATCTTTGATAACTGGGCTCAAGTATGCATCCACACTAGCAGTTAGACCCCGGGGAACAGCTCTGACCATGGGTGTCAGAGTCGAAGATAAGGAGACATGTCTAAAACCCAAGCTCAAGGCAACCTTTTCCAAAGCCAGTTCATGATGTGGGAAGGTATAGGAATGAATCAACACAACAGCCAAACAGTTGATACCTTTTTCCAGTAAACATCTCAATGAAGGCTTCAACGCCTCTACATCAAGTGGCTTCACAATCCTCACAAGCTCACCAGAGATCCCTTTGACTAAGGATGCTCCGAGAACTTGACTGGGCACCTCCTTATCAGGAGCAAGCTGAACTCTCTCATCAATTTCAAGAACTTCCTCATAAAGATTAGTGGGTCTGGATACAGTGAGATCGAAGATGTTCGGTCGAGCCTGGTTACCAATCTGCAACAAATCCTTGAAGCCCCGAGTGACACAAAGCGCAATCCTTTGTCCCTTTCTCTCCAAAAGGGCATTGGTTGCAACAGTAGTACCCATCCTAATCCATTCAATATTTTGAGTAGGGATTTTGGAAGATCTTGGGATTTTGTCTCCCGTGTATTCTTCAAGAATTCTGCGAATCCCTTCAACAGGAGCATCATCATAGTTAGAAGGGTCAACTGAGAGTAGTTTCAAGACTCGACCATGAGGCTGTCCAGGAATTTCCGCATAGACATCAGTGAAAGTGCCTCCTCTGTCAATGCAAAATCGTAGTTTGTCTTCATTGTGACTCCCCATTCCTACCAACTTCAAACTCGAAATATTTCAGAGAAAAATGAAAAACCCAAGAATCAAACGTGCAGTAATATTGGAGAAATAAGAATGACATAACTACACGGAATAGATATAATACATCTCTCACAACTATTACTAGTATCTATCACACGGATGATGAGTTGCGAAAGAAAACGAAAAGAATAGGTCAGTGATACGTGCAACTGATGAAAAACGAAGAGAAAGAAGCATGTCAGCTTAACTACTATTTAAGAGGAAATACCTGAATTCAGAGAAAGAGAAGAACTTCGAGCGGTGTTGATCGAAAATGATGAGAGGCTTACTTCGCTTACCCGCCGTTGTCTTCCGATTCCATGTAATTAAAAATATTATCTCTATTTCTTTGATGAAAGTGAAACATACCACGTTTTCAAGCGGCAATAATGTTAAACCAAAAACTTGCTTGCACACGGATACGTTGCATTTCCAGGCCTTTTGTTTTGGTTAGCTTTGGATCCTTCTTTCTAATCAAGAAATGATACAAAGAAATGTTACATGTATCAGTCGCTCTTCTTAAGCTCACAGACACGTGAAGATTGGTGTAGTATACATCCAAAAAGATATTTGGTAATAAATTTCATCATTTTTTTTTATAAGCACATCAAGAAAAACTTTTTTTTGGGGAAAAGCATGGAAGCAACTCCAAACCAAAAGAGATAAAGTTGGGAGGACATTCTGCAACTAATCTTATTAGGTGCACAATAGAGATAAAGTTGGGAGGACATTCTGCAACTAATCTTATTAGGTGCACAATATGACAATCATTTAAGTAAAGACGCATTATTCAATACTACTTTTTAGTTCATGATATTGATGGCGTTTCATAGAAATTAGCACCTTAAAGAGACTATTTGATATTTTTGAAAAACAAATTATATTTAAAATTTTACTCAATTTACAATATTAATTAAAACTGCCAAGAGTAACAATAAATACTTTTCACACCAG
This sequence comes from Erythroxylum plowmanianum, assembly GCA_025531925.1. Classification (NCBI taxonomy): domain Eukaryota; kingdom Viridiplantae; phylum Streptophyta; class Magnoliopsida; order Malpighiales; family Erythroxylaceae; genus Erythroxylum; species Erythroxylum plowmanianum. Next base: position 33,149,003 of record JANVCQ010000002.1, read on the forward strand.
CTACAAACTTTCACACACCATTTTTCGTTGTCAACTATATTTGCACCAGATAAACAGTAGTTGCAGTAAGCATTTGACACAATTTTTCGTTGTTTATTTTGTTGAATATATTTTCTTAATTTTTCTTTGGGTTATGTACTGATTGTAATTGACGGTGTGATAATGGTGGGCTACTAATTGAAGGTGTGATAATTGTGAGTGACTAATTATGTTTATGTGTGTAATGTAGATGGCTTTGGACTTTATATATTTGTTGTCCATATCTATTTTTGTTCTGCAACCTTCTTTTACTCACTATTCTTTCTTGTAATTTTTATAATGATCTTTTGAAAAATTGAACTTGTTATATGATATTCATGTCTTATTGGAAGGTGATAAGTGTAAATTGCATCGTATTTTAAAGTATAGTTTGATATGTGTTTAGTCTTTAATTCAATCATTTAGTATGCGTTTAGGTTAGAATTGTGTTATTTTGTTAATTATATGTATTTTAAGTATTTTAAGGGTTAGTACAATATTTTGAGCTTAAATATTATATTTTTGAGTTACCTTGATGTGTTTGTTAGTATTTCAGGGTCAAATTTGAATTCAGGCTAAAATAATGGCCCACAATTGTGGCTTGACAAAAGCTCCAGGAATGGCCACGATCGTGGCCTGCATGTCACGATCTTGACAGAAGGCTCAGATGTGAGTCACGATTGTGGCTTGCGTCGGGCAAACGTGTAGACGCTCACGAACTTCACATTTCGAGAAATTTTTTAGACCTTTCGGACCCCAAAAAAACCCTAGAATTACCCAAAACATAAAGAAGTATAAAAAGAACATAAAGAGGTAGAGACGGGGAGTTTTTTGCATCAGTCACCTTGAGAAACCCTAGAGAGAGATCATCAAGAGATAGAGGAGAAGTAAACGAGAAGAGGAGAAAAAGTTGACTCAAAGTATTTCCCAGATCAGGAGGTTTCCCGACGTCACTGCCTCCTGTCATCCATTTCAGATTGTATTTCTTGTTCTTTTCAGTTTTATTATTTTTTAGAATTGGATTGAACAGTTGATGATAGGATTTAAAATGTCGAGGATGTTCTAAACTCACCTTCAAAATTTTATTCTTGAATTAATGAGAATCTGATTGTTTATGCGTCTATTGGATATTGTTATGATTTGATTCTGCAATTACATAGTTCGATAATAAATTGAGAGGTTGAATCGAATAAAAATGATTAAATTGGACTAACGAGAGTTAGGTGATTTAATAGAAACCAGAATTAAATAAGATCGATAATTTGTGCGAAGAGAGATCTTGTATATGTTTCCAATAGTTTATAAGAGAACTTCAAAACTAATTAAGGTTTTGGATAGGTTGTAAATTGAGAGATTGCAATCTCTGTAATCTGATTAAGGTTTATGATTTATGGTTAATGGTTATAGCTCAATAGAGAGTAATCAACCCTAAGATAATCTAGAATCAACAATCCAATAATGCATAATTAGTTAGGTTAGCATCTAAAATAGGTCAAATTCCCTTTCTCTCAATTGGTAATTTACTTCGGTTGATTCTAGGGTATGTTACAAATTGCTTAATTATGAGTATTTTCATGTTTGATTCTTAATTTGATTGTCTGAATTAAAATCTCGTATTAGTTTCATTGCATCTTGAATTTCTGTTATTTATTTCTGGCTTTACATTTTAGGATTAGATTAGTTCCCTCCTTGTAGGATTGACACCTTTGATACTACGCTAACAAACTATGCACTTACAGATTATTGACAGTTAATAATTAAAACTTACATACAACCAAACCCTAATCAAGTTTTTAAGGCCATTACCAAGGAGGAGTAGATTAGTTTAATTCTTATAGTCTAAGGCTTTTTCACTATCTTTTGTTATAAGAAAAGAAGAAGAGAGAAGCTGGCATAAAATAGACATCACATCAACTTGGATATCACTAGGCAGCAATGAGGAATCTTAAGAGATGAACGCCAAAAAGAGAAAGAAAGAACAATCATGGAGGATATATATTGTAAGGAGCAAAAGGCTCTTGTAGATTTCAATGAGTCCCAGTTTAGTTGGTGAAATCATCATCCTTATTTGAACACGTACAGTTTAGAGTGGCAAAACTACCAAGATTTTAATTGGTCTAACAATGAAAGGATTCCCGTCAGACATCAAGACTTATTAGGATTTCAGTAATACAAATCCAGTTCATGGGATTCCTAGTTGGATAAAATCATGGATAAGCTCACGGATATGGAAGAGACCTAGAAGAGTTTGGAAGAGAAGTTTAAGCAAGTAGCAGTAGATAATGCCTCTTCTATTTACAACCTAGAGGTTCGAATGGGTCAGTTTTTTAGGGAATTTTGTAAGTAAAGTGTGGAAATTGTTTGCGCAGCTTGAAAGTAAATTCAATAGAGCTATGTCAAGTTATCACACTGAGGAATATGGTAGAACTAGAATAACCAGTGAGAAATCAAGCTACACCTTTAACTTTAGTTATGGATGCGATAACCAGCTAAATTACTTCCTTGATAGTATGTAGGACACACAATAATTCCTGTATAAACTAGAAGCTTCTTATTACGACTTAGGACCATCTTTGAAAGAATTAGTTAACGTTGTTGCTACTAATACTCTACAATTCCAACAGGATGAAAGGCAATTTTGGTCTAGTTTCCAAAATTTAGAGAGCCAACAAAACTTCGGTACATCTCTAGAAGAATTGATTAATATTATGAATGTTAATACTTTGTAATTTCAATAGAGTATACAACAATAACTTCAACAATTTCAACAGGAGACAAAAGTGAGCATATAGATCCTAGTCAGTTAAATGGGTCAGATGATGGAAGCTCTTGACTACCTAGAATCACAAAGCAAAGAGGTGAAACTATCTTAACCTGAGGTGTACCCAAGGGACATTAGTGTAGAGGCCTTACAGAGTGAAGAAAAGCTTGAGAATCTTGAGAATACTACTTAAGGAATTGCTTGTGTAGAGGATGTATAGAAGGAGATTAAAGCAAAAAGGGATAAATCTTTTAGATCAAAGATAAATAATGAGTTCCTAATTATTGTTAAGGCTGACTATTTACCTTTACCTAGCAGGTTAGAGAAATTGAATGCAGAAGAAAAAGGTGAAGAGACATTCGAGATCTTTCTAGAGTGTATGGCCTAAATAAAGATTGATATTTTAAAGATAGGGAAGATGCTAAAGGTGAATGATCATCAAAATAGACCTTATCCTAAACTACCTTATGTGGAGATAACTCAAACTGTGATACTTGAAGACCATAATTTTGTCAAGTGAGGAAAGTATGAGGTTGAGCCAGCGACACTAAACAAAGGTGCTTCTTAGGAGACAACCCAAGGAAAGTAAATTTCTTTTCTTTTATATTTATGCATTTAGTTCTTATATGCATATGTGTTTTTAGTTGTTTTAAGTTTTCATCAAAATAAGAGAAAGAAAAAACAAACAAAACAAACATTTCCTCTTTTTATATTGATTCTAAGATTATATAGTCATGATTAGAGAATGAATTGACTAGAGAAATCTATGGCACTTTTAGTGTGTACTTTTACTCTTATGATTGGTCGATGTGCATTATCTTTAAAAGAGTAATGACTAATGGTAGACAAAAAACCATAAGATTTTGAGCCTTATTAGACTGACAAATCTATATCAGTCTTATTGTCTTTTAATAATGTTTGACCTTCATGATATATACATCCTAACTTTGCTTTGATTTTCTGTTCAAGACCACATTTTTAGCATATGCATTAACATGAAATGATATAGACACTCTTTCTTTTTATAGATCACATTAGCCATACAACTTACCCATTGATATGAATTTTCCCTTTGTTAAGCCCCTTTGATCTTTATTGGCCTTTCTTTTTTATGCTAATAACCACATTACATACTTTAAACCTAACCAAATGTCCTACCTAAGCCTTAAAGCTAGTAAGACATTTATTGATTGTTGATGTACAAAATTATAAGTGTGGGGGTGTGCATATGTGTGGGATGGTTATAATTATTTGGATATTATTTTATGTCTTATCAATGAATTTCCCATGTTGATGTAGTGTCTTTCAATTTTTAAATAAAAAATGGAGAAAAGTAAAAGAAAAGAAAAATAATAAAATGATTAAATAAAAGTATCAAGGAGGAAATTCATATGTTGCAAAGTTATTTATGATTAGTCTTTTCTCCTAAAGTTGTATTGAATGGGTTACTTAAGTATGTTGGATATGAGGTGGACGTTGCTTTCAATGATCACTCCCTATGGTTACAAAATCTTATTTATGATTAATTTTTGTGAGTGATATATACTTTATATGGTTGGTGGTGAGAGAGATTGAGTTTAAGAAGCTGTGAAATATCGTCTTTGTATTCATTTCATAGTTGATGTACACAATTGTGAGTGAATGTTGTTTTTGCACTTTGATGTTATATTGAGTGTTTTTGTTGTTTCAATAACTTTAATGGCTTTTATGGTACTTGACCCAAATACATCTTAACTTACCTTTGCCCACTTTACAACCCTAAAAAGTCCTTTGATTAATGATGATGCATGTGAACCATAATGGTAGAGATATGAAATGATTTGCAAAGTTATGGAATGTCATGATCATGAATGGTATTGAGTGTACTCGTGAATCTATCTATTTAAACACAATTTGTCCAAGTCTACCGTTAAATTGCTTAGTTTCTGAAAGTGATGAATGTTGATTGATCATGATTAAAAGCTTTGAATGTTAAAATTCTTGCTATGATTTTTGAAAGTCATTCATCTTTGTTTATGATTATGTATTCTCGGAAAATATAGGAATTGAGTGAATTTTTTGGGTCTATGATCTTAATTTTGATGTTTTAACTGAGGATAAAAGCTAAATGTGGGGAAAATTGATACGTGCTTAATTGATTATGAATTTATTCCATAACATTTAGTGATTATTGCTATGAGAATGCTTAGGATACTCACTTTAGTTCATATTTGATTTTAGGCACAATTTGGGGGTGAAAGAGCTAAAGTGAGTCGAAGGCACTATATTTGAGACATTTTCAAAGATACACACTCACTTTTCTTTATAGAGCAAGAACAAGAAGGATTAGAGAAAAAGAAGACAAGAAAATGCTAAAAGAATTCAAGAAGTATATGGTCATGGCCTTAAAATATATCTCACGATCATGACAAATAAGTCATGACCGTGAGAGGTATGTCAGGCCCGTGACATACCATGTCATAGATGTGATACTAGTTGCATGGAAATGACAACCCATGTCACGCCCATGCAAGGTGTCTCACGGTCGTGAGACAGTGTCACCTCACCTGAAACCCTGTATTTTTGTATAAAAGCATCATTTTGATTGCAAAAGCTGATGTTTTTGTTTAGAAATATTTGGATAAATGTCTGAAAGGTTTCAAGAGAATGAAGAGGGGCAAACCTCTCATCCTTTTGAGACTCATAAAGGGGTAGGCTTCCTGATGCTAGTTCAGAGGTAACATCGACACCGACGACTCGGTTAAGCATTTCTTCTTTGTATTTGTTGTTTCTTTCTCTTTTTAGGAATTGATTGTGATATCTTATGTTATAAATTTGGGTTTTGTGTATGAATGATCATATTCTCATTATCGTTAGATTGTTTGTATATGAACCCATAGCTAGAATTTCAATATAATCTATAATTGTTATATTTGAGGTTAGCGACTAACAGTTTTCAATCATTAGGGATAACATAACCTAGGTTAAATGACCTGAGCATTTGTGGTTGTTGTTTAGATTGGTCTGTTTTCCTAATTTGTAATGCGGCTATCCAGATAAACTTAGAGAGCTTATTTTAGGATTCCCAATATTTAGGGTTAACTAACGAGCTCTTCTTGATTAACTACGAACTAAGGGAAAATTAGGGTTAATAAAGCTTGTTGTTAATCTACGACCAATAGTTCAAGGAGAGGTAAAAGAACAACAAATAAATAAAATATGTTTAATTGGGTGTAGGATGAGATAAAACCAAAAAATCATACTCTTATTGAATTCATCACTTTCATCATTTTTACATGTTTTCTTTAATTTTTTATTAGTTTAGTTTTTCTTAATTTCTTTTTTTAAACTAAACCAACCTCCTCCCCGGAAATAAAATCTCAACATTGATTAATTTTATTTTGGAAGCTTTACATACACTTTTTGTGGGATCAACCTAGAGTCACCACTGCTATAGTTATAAGTCTACTTTATTTTGTGTATGGTTACAACATGCTACTGTTAACTAGATAGACCTTCATGTCCTAACACCTATACTATGAAGCTAGAATAAATAAGCTACTCAAGGATCTATGATGAAGTAAAAAACAAAGTTGAACTACTTGAAGCTTTATCAATTTTGAAGTTGGATGAATTTGTTGAACTAATTAGATCGAAACTACTCTTATTTTACACTTGGAAGTCTTCCAATCAAATTGAAAAGGTAGAAGTTAATAGGGAGAGTTTTTACCAATATTTTGTACTATAAGCTAATAAGATCTTAGTAGGCTACTCAAAATCACTCTAATTTTGACGCCACCTAAAACTATACACAAAACTCTCCTATTAGTGACCTCTTGTCAAAAGGTGACCTAGAAATAAATTCAAAAAGAGGTGTAGAATTTCAAGCTACTAACCTGGTGACTACATTATTAATGTTAGAAAACACTATGGAGTAACCATTAACCTTAGTCACGGTGTATGCCACTTTAAAGATAGCTAAACTCCCATTTAAGGAGAGGAATGGGAGCCTAGAAAGAAGAAAAAAGAGGTTTCTAATTATCCACCTTCTCTAAGCCTAAAAGATAAGTAGGTATTAGAGCCTCTACATATGGACTTTATAATGGTGGCTTCCTCTTCATCCACAAGGAGATTTGGTTAGAAAGCAAGTAAAGCCATGATAAGGGGTTTAAAAAAATTCTTGAATAATATTACTAGTTTATTCCACCTTTTAGTTCGGATCGCTCCACTATAAAGATTATTAAGCTCAACTCTTCTTACTCCCTCAAACCTACTTTCAGATTTCACAATTATTTATTGAAGGTAAGAGGATTTAAAAACTTGATCTTAACTAGAATGAGGAAAATAATGATAGGCATCAGGGCTTATCAATTAATGAGGAAACTAAAAGCTATCAAAGAAAGGATAAAAGATCTTAACAAATATGTATGTCTTAACACTAGAACTAGCCTCAAAGTTACAAATGAGAACCTCATATGTGCTCATGCTAATTTCCATAGGAAACCTTATGATTTAAATTTGAGGAATCTAAAAATAAAGATGTTCTATAATTCACTGCTCAAGTAGAAAGAAAGGGTTAGTAAGCTTAAAAATGATGAAAACAATACAAAATTCTTCTATAACTCTGTTCTAGCTCACATAAATGGAAATAAAATAACCTCCCTAGGTGATGAGGTGGGTCACTTGTGTAGAGACCATTTTAAGAATTGGAGAAATTACATTCAACTACTATAAAAAGTTACTCGGATAAAGCTCCTCATATATTTCTTTTATTAATGAATTGTGGTCCTTTCTAGGATCCTTACTAGAAAAAGATATGAAGAACAATATCTTAAGATTAGAAGGGCTCTCTAAAGCCTAAATCCAAATAAATCATTGAGGTAAGATGGTTTTAATCCATCCTTTTCTTAGAACATTTGGGAACTTACAAGTGATTAAGTGGTGGATATAGTACATGAATTTTTAAGTAGTAAGGGGATTCTCAGGGAACTTAAATAGGATTTTCATTAATTTGGTAACTAAAAAGAATCTGAATAAAATATAAGAATTTTGCCCTATATCATACTAAAATACAATTTACAAAAATATTTAAAAAATATTGGCCAAAAGGCCCCTTAAAATTGCTTATCAACCTTTACAAAGGATCTTTCATATGTAGAAGAACTATAGTCGATAACATAATGCTTATCTAGGAGCTTTTTAAGGATTGATACCGGAGCTTTCATTAAGAGCTGTTTAATGAAGATAGACTTTTTCAATGCTTTTGATGTATTAGAATAGAGTTTTATTATAAACTCTTTACTAGCTTTTGGTTCCTTGAGTTATTTTTGGATTATATTTAAGCTTACTAAACCTCCACTTATTTTAGTGTTTTGCTAAATAGCTCTCGTTCTATGATCTTTAATAAAACTTTTGTTCTATGATCTTTAATAAAACTTTTGCTAAATAGCTCTTGTTTTATGATCTTTAATAAAACTAAGTGATTCAAATAAGAGGACCCCTTATCCCCTTATCTTTTCACCTTTTCTACTGAAGCTCTTATAAGAATGATCTCTTTCAATATAGAAATTGTTGGATCATTTGTTTGTCACCAAAAAATCAATGGACTCAAAAACTATAATATGCAATTTGTTGATGATCTAATTCCCTTTTTTATGAATGGATATAATTAAACTTCCTCGGTTATTTTTCGAGGATATCAAGATTAAGTGTCAACTCAGACAATATAAAGTTATATATTTCAACAGATGTGTCAAATGTAAGCTTCTTAAATATAAAAAAGTTATATATTTCAATTGACGTGTCAAATGTAAGGCTTCTTAAATTCATTTTGGTTTACAAGTCGATTAAGCTCCTTTAAAATATTTAGAAGTGACAATATTTATTAAAACCAAGGAATGTTGATTGTCTTCCTTTGTTAAAGTCAGTAAGAAGTAAGATCTAGCAGAACAGGTTCCTATCAGATACTAGTAGGTTTCAACTGATTGTTTCCATCCAAAAGAACTTGCACATCCATTGGAGCTCACACATTTTCCTTCCTAAAAAGCTAATTAAGTAGAAAAGTTAATTGAAATCTATCTATAACTCCAAAAGTGATAAGATTAAGTATATAATCTATACAGTACAAAATAGAAGAGTCTCTTAGGGATCACTTCAATCAAAATTATGAATTTAGTGCTCCTTGTAAAAATAATTTGAAGAATATTCAACAATAAGGAAGATATATGGACTAAATGGATGCATAAGTGTCATTTATCAAGGACCAGCTTTTGGTTCTTAAAAACAACAAAGAGCACTTTTGAAGTTTAATCCAAATGTTAAGATGGAGGGACTAACTGAGCTCTTCATTCAAAAGTATGGTAGGTAAAGGTATGAAAATTTAACTCTGATTTCATAATTGTTATGTTAGAGAAGTGCTTTAAAGTACAAATCATTTTATGATTAATAAAGGTATTTTTCATTATTTGGATGTTCATACATTTATGGATTTGATGTTGTTCTTAAATTGATTTAATGAAGTCCTTGACACAAAACATAGCATGGAGGAAATCATGATTAGATCATGATAATGAGATTCATATCATGTGTAATTATGCTATTATCTAAACTTTCCTTAGTTATAGGATTAATGAGATAGGATTTCATTAATTCGGATAAACCAGCACATGTTATACTCCTTGATTGAATCAAGCAGTAGATCTCATAAGTTGAAGACATTACTCATTTAAATTTAACAAGTGGATGCTTACTAATGGTAGTAAGTACATTGGATTGACTTATTATAAGATAATCATATGGATATTCTGTTCTAGTGTCAATGATAGTCTCATCATAGTCATGGTACAATTATCTTTTGACTTGAGGTGCTCAAGGATATCTTAGATATTGATCCTGTGCTTTGACTCCATTCATCAGTGCCTTTCAAGGTTTACTCATAGGGTGGTGATTGGGTACAACTTGAGGTATTAAGAGGTAATTGAGTAACCAATAAAGGATTCACCACTTCTGATAGAAGGAGATGATACCCACGGCATCTTGTTGGGGTCATTACTCGGAAGTCTCTGGCCAGATTAGATATGTGTCATAAAGAGATTCCTCAAGGATACATAGAGTAATGAGATCTTTAGGATAAGATCTAATATCACTTAGACTGGATGTGACCTAGTCAGTCTAATGGGAGTTGACGCTTTGACTATACTCTGAACCAAGTGGGGTACAGATGGTGAAAGGACAAATTACATGGCAACATCATGTATGGAAAGGTTCGTAGTCAAACCATTTATTTGATTAATTGGGGGCCATGATGTGTTTCTAGTTACCGCTCTTAGCTTACTCGAATTAAGTGTTCATTCTAGTGGCAAACATAATCGAGAACCTAATGGGTCAAACACATAGGAGATCTAAAGGATAAGTTAAATGGTCTTGAATGGTGATTCAAGATATTAAAGAGTATTTCAGGATTGTATCATGATGTGATTGTAGTAGAAAATGTTGCATGGAATAGATTAGAAACAATTGTTGTTGGCTACCAATTTGGTCATTAACTTCCCAAAACTTCCATTAATGCATGATATTCATGGTTATTAAATTCACATAACTTCAATTAATGCATGCTATTCCTGACCATTAACTTCCCTCAACTCTCTATTAGTGATGGGAGTTATGGAAGGTCAAATGGTGTAAAAAATAGAGATGATTTTCGTGTCTTATGTAAGACATAAGTGAAAGAAAAGTTCTTTCTTATGCACACTCTCTTTCTCTCTAACTCTCACAATAGTTCTTGTCTTTGTTAGCACAAAGAAAGAATTTCAACCATCTCCTAGTAAGGTTTCATCCTTCTATCTTCGTGTGAAATTTCATTAGAGATGGTTTACGTTAATTGTTGTGGTTTACAATAACCCAACATGAAGAAGATTAAAGAACGAAGTACATCATCAAAAAGGTCCGTAAACATATTACATTTCATATTTTTGTTTTCAATATCTATATGCAGGTGTATATATGGTTCTTGAGGTTCTGTTTTATTTTCCATTGAATATATTTGATATATATATATATATATATAATGTAGGAGATACATGATCAGATCCTTACAGTGATATCAGAGACATCTTGTGCCTTGTTAGATGTAGAATACATGACATGTGAAAACTGTTTTCATGGTTGTGACAACTTAGTGTCTTGTCATGTTTTGTTAGAAATTAAATATAGAAAAATGGTTTTCACAATTTTCTTTCACCAATCTGTCTATAAGTTGTATTTTAATGATTTAGTGTGATTGAAAATATTTTTAATGTGATTAAAATATATAATTTCAAATTTACAAGAATATGCATGAAATCTGTCTTTCTACTGGGCATATGATGTCTATTGGCTAAACTGATGAGGTTACACATGATTTTCATAGAATTTAATTCTGGAAAAATTATTTGAACATATTTGGGATGTTTTTATGCCTCTGTAAATTTTGTAGAATAATTTTATCAAACAAATTTCCAGATCTGGATAGTTTTCCAGGAATTGTAGGATCTGTTTTGTTTGATGTTTTTGTATATTTATATTTCGGTTCCAGAACCTTAAAAGTATTTTTATTTGATAAAATGTGTTAATTTGATGTTTAATGCATGCCTAAATGATTTTGCTTGAAATTTGATTTCTAGAAAAATTTTAGAAGTCATATTTGTCATTTTTGGTGTCTTATTGGTGTTTCGATGATCATAATAATTTTTAGGTGACTCCTAAATTATTTTGATCATCATGAAATGACCTAGAGATGGAATGATGATTTGATGTTCTAGAAATTTTGGAAAATTACAAAAATTAATTTTGAATTAATTTTAGTAGAGCAATATATTTTCTAATAAGAGTGGAAAAATTGGCATGCATAAGAAAATTGATGTTATTTAATTTTGGACATCAAATAATTATTTTAAGGTAAATTAATTATGAATTAATTTCTAGAATTAGGCATTCATGTTAATTAGATTAATATTAATTCCAAATGAAATAAATACAATAGTAATTTTAGCCAAGTTAGTAAAAGCAAGATATTAAATCCAAGTGTTGGATTGGGCCTTTCATCTTAGGATCTATAAGATTTCAAAACCAAAATGATGTGTTTACATATATGCATTAGAGAATGCATGGTAAGGAGAATGTGTGGGCTTGCATGATGGGTGGTTATGGGCTTAGGCCTAATTTGATTGGGTAGTTCATATCATGCCATGTAGTTATAGTAACTATATGTATATATATGTATATGAGTTATATATATAAGACCATCTAAGTTAGATGAGACCTTAGTCAAACCCCTCACTTAGAATATTAAAACTAGTGCATTCCTTTAATATGGAGAGAACAAGAGTCCTTTTAAAGTTAGGGTTGTTGGGCAAACCTAAGCTCGCTTTACACAGATATGTTCGAACCATAGAAAGGATTTTTCAGATTAATGGGCCAGTTTTAATCAGAAGCATTGGCTTATTAGGCAAATCCAAGATCAATTTGGACAGAGGCGAAGTTGGGTAGTGTATGTTAGATGTACATGTGTCAAAAGTTGATAGCCTAATGAGTGTGCACACATCAACATTTGATAGCATTAGATTCAATAGTTGCATTGGAGATGCAACTGGTATGATCAATACCCACCGGTTGAACTAAGGTGGCTTGTTGGGCAAACCTAAGGTCATTATTAGGGATATTGAATATCGGCCCACTAGGAGAATTTCTCTACGAGTTCTCTCGGATTTATATTGAGGGTTATGAATTCGTGAAAATAGTGGGAGCCATAATGTGTGTTATTAAAGTCCTTATAGACATGCATTTAAGTAATTCTAATTTTTCTCTCTTTGATGAAAATTGCTGTTGCTCGAGTCAACACTCCGAGTTCTATTGTGAATCTAAGATCATTGATGGAAGCTAACAGTTGACTAGACTAAACTTCCTTGACTGGGTCAGAAACTTGAGAATAGTTCTCAAGTTCGAGAAGCTTGGTTATGCCTTGGAAGAACCAGTTCTTGATCCCCCTACTGTTGATGCTTCTGATGATAATCAAAGGGCATATAGGAAGCTTCTAGATGATAGCGATATGGCTAGTTATATTATGCTAGCCATTATGAGAGGAGAAAACGAACCTTGTTAGACATGGTGAGGTTTATTATGGGTTTAGTGGATTTACCATTTTGGGGGTATGCTCTCAAAACTTCTATTTATGTATTAAATGGGGTCACATCCAAGTCAGTTGATGTTGCTCTATATTAGATATGGATAAACAAGAAACCCTATCTTTCTCATATGAAAGTTCGGGGTTGTTATGCTTATGTGAAGTAGATTCATTCAGATAAGTATGAAGCTAAATCTGACAAGTGTTTGTTTGCAGGATATCCTAAGGAAACTATAGGATATCAGTTTTACCATGTTTCAGAACAAAAGGTGTTTATTTCAAAACATGCTGTCTTTTTAGAGAAAGAGTTTCTTCTAAGAGAACATAGTTAGAGCAAAATTGAACTTATGGAAGTTCAAGACTCAAATAGAAGCAGATTAACTACCTAAACCAGAGACTATTATCCATGAAGATGAAACAATAGTTTAACCTTCTAAGACACAAGAAGTGTGTAGGTTAGGTAGGATACGTCATGTTCTTGAGAGATATGGATATCTCATAAATGAACTTAACGACATATTGCTCATAGAAAATGATGAGCCAACTACCTTCTCATAAATGAACTTAACGACATATTGCTCATAGAAAATGATGAGCCAACTACCTATAAAGAGGTTATGAAGAGCTTAGAATCTAAAAAATGGCTTTAAGCTATGAAATTCGAAATTGGATTCCATGTATGGAAACCAAGTATGGACTTTGGTAAACCCCGTAAGGTGTAAATGGGTTTTTAAAAAGAAAATTGACATGGAGGGTAATGCAGTTACCTATAAAGCTAGGTTTATAGCTAAAGGTTGTCGCCAAAGGCAAGGTATTGACTACGATGAAATGTTTAGCCCAGTAGCTATGCTTAAATCTATTAGGATACTCCTAGCCATTACTTCTCATTATGATTATGAGATATGACAAACGGATGCAAAGATAACTTTCTTTAATGAAAACCTAACCGAGGATGTGTATATAACACAACCTGATGGTTTTATATCCATGAATGGAGAAAAGGTATGCAAGCATCCAGGAGTTGGAATATCTGATTTGAAAAGACAATCAAAGAGTTTGGTTTCACACAAAATTTAGATGAGCCATGTGTGTATAAGAAGGTTAGTGGGAGTGCAATTGTGTTCCTTGTATTGTATGTAGATGACATATTACTAATAGGAAACATTGTCTCAGCTTTGTAGTCAGTCAAATTTTGGTCAGCTAAGAACTTCTTTATAAAAGATTGTGGAGAAGCAACTTACATTTTGGGGATAAGGAGCTATAGAGATAGATCTAAGAGGTTGCTTCATCTTTCTCATTCTGTATACATAGAAAAGATGCTAATGAGGTTTAGTATGGAGTAGTCCAAGAGAGGTTATCTTCCCATGGTAAATGGGATTGCACTCTCTAAATCTATATGTCCAAAGACACAAGATGAGAGGACTTGCATAGGCCTTATGCTTTGACTATAGGATCAATCATGTATGCTATGTTATATACTAGACCCGATGTATCATATGCTCTAAATGTTACGAGCAGAAACTAGTCAGACCCTAGTGAGGATCATTGTTTGGTTATCAAGAATATCCTTAAGTACTTGAGAAGAACTAAGGATGTATTCTTTGTATATGGAGAAGGTGATCTTGTAGTAAGCGGGTATACCAATGCTAGTTTCCAATCCGATAGGAATGACTTCAAATCCCAGTTCGGATATGTATTTACACTAAATGGTGGTATAGTTAGTTGGAAAAGTTCCAAATTAAGAGACGACTATAGATTTGATAATAAAGATGGAGTATATTGCAACTTCAGAAATGACAAAGGAAGCAGTTTGGATCAAGAAGTTCATCATGGAACTTGGTATGGTTCTGAGCATCATTAACCTAGTGCAATTGTATTGTGACAACTATGGGGCTACAACGTAAGTGAAAGAATTGAGGTCTCATCAGAAGTCCAAACATGTACTCAAGCGCTACCATTTGATTAAAGAGATCATTGGTAGAAATGATGTCAAGATAAAGAGAGTTCCCATTAATCAGAATATAGCTGATCCGTTGACTAAGCCTATTTCCCAAAAGAGTTTTGTATCACATGTACATGCCTATGGTATTAGATATCAAGGCGATTGGTTTTAGTGCAAGTGGGGGTTTGTTAGGGAAGTTCTCTAAAGGCAATCACCTTTAGCACTTATTATGCAAATCATTTTATGATTAATAAAGACATTTTTCATAATTTCAATGTTTATACATTTATGGATTTGATTTGATCTTGGTTTGATTTAATGAAGTCTTTGATACACAATATAGCATGGAGGAAATCATGACGAGATCATGATAATGAGATTCTTATTATGTGTAATTATGTTAATATCTAAACTTTCCCTAGTCAGGGGATTAATGAGATGGGATATCATTAATTCGGATAGACTAGCACATGTTATACTCCTTGATTGGATCAAGTAGTAGATCTCATAAGCTATAGAGATTAGTTGTTTAGATATTCTATTCCAGTATCAATGATAGTCTCATCATTGGAATGGTGGACGTATCTTTTGATTTGAGATGCTTAAGGGTATCTCAGATACTGATTCTCTACTTTGGCTCCATTCATCATTGCCTTTCAGGGGTTACTCATTGGGTGGTGATTGGGTATAGTTTGACATATTCGGAGGTAATTGAGTAGCTAATAAAGGATTCATTACTCTTGATAGATGGAGATGATACCTATGGCCTCTTGTCAAGGTTATTACTTAAAAGTCTCTAGCTAGAGTAGATATGTTTCATGAAGAGAGTCTTTAATGATACATAGAGTAAAGAGATCCTCAAAACAAGATCTAATATCACTTAGACTAGATGTGACATAGTCTGTCTAGTGGGAGTTAACACTTTTACCATACTTTAAACCAAGTAGGGTATAAATAGTGAAAGGATGAATTATATGGCAACATTATGTATGGAAAGGTTTGTAATCAAACCACTGACTTTTTGGTAAACTGGAGATCATGACGTGTTGCTAGATACCGCTTTTGAATTATTTGAATTAAGTGTTAATTCAAATGGCCAACGTAATCGGGAACCTAATGGGTCATACATATAGGAGATCTGAAGGATGACTAAAATGTTCTTAAATGGTGATTCAAGATACGAGAGAGTGTTTCGAGATTGTATTGCTATGTGATCGTGGTAGAAAATGTTGCATGTAATGGATTAGAGACAAGTGTTATTGGTTGCTAATTTGGACACTAACTCCCAAAACTTCCATTAATGCATGCAATTCATGGTCGTTAACTTCCCATAACTTTCATTAATGCATGCTATTTATGACCATTAACTTCCCATAACTCTCCATTAGTGATGGGGGTTATGGAAGGCCAAATGGTGTAGAAAATACATATGATCTTCGTGCATATTATATAAGACATAAGTGAAAGAAAGGTTCTTTCTTATATACACACACTTTTTTCTCCCTAACTCTCACAAGAGTTCTTATCTTTGCTAGCACAAAGAAAGAATTCTAGCCATCACATAGTCAGGTTTCATCCTTCTATCTTCGTGTGGACTTTTGATAGAGAAAGTCTACATTGATCGTTATGGTTTACAAGAACCCAACGTGAAGAAGATTAAAAAACGAAGGAGATCGTTGGAAAGGTACATAAAAATATTACATTTCATGTTTTTGTTTTCTATATCTATAGGCATGAGTAGATCAACCTTTATTCTATTAAACCTACTTGTATAGCTGCCCTATCCACAAGATACATATCAGTTTATAATTTCATGGAACTTTTTAGGTCTTATTCCTAATATGTGTTGGTATGATCTAGTGTGGACCAAAACCTTGGCCCCTAAGGCTTCTTTTACTATATGGCTAGCTATTAGACAGAGGTTGAAAAAAAGGGTTAGTTTTATGGAATTCTAGATCCTCTATTACTTTATTAGCAAGACCCTGAAACAAATGCTCACTTATTCTTCTAATATCTTAAGTTGTGTGGCCTATAGTTCAATAGTTAATTTAATTTTATTTTGTGACAAAGATATGCCTATTATTATCCAATGGGCTAATAGTTGAATCAAAGGAATGGGAAAATATGTATGTTTCCTTATACGTGGTATTTATGCACTTTAGTATAAAGGGAATAATAGGTTGCAAAGAGGTATCAAGTTGGACAAACATAAACTTATAGCTAGAAAATTATATTAGATTAGGGAGACTATCTTATTTGATAAGGCTTATATGGGAGCTAACTCACAAATGAAGCTCAACTACAATTTTGAAAGGAATAGCTAAATACCTTTGTAACATCCATAAAAGTTATGTTTCTTTTCATTACTAAGTCCTAGACTTTTTATAAGCTTGCTTATGTATTGGTGGTAGTAATTTCCTAGATCTAAGATATTAGGTTGATTTATGATATTTTTTATTTTTCAAAAGAAAGTTTAGCATTCTTACTATTACCTAGTAAGAAAAATAAGAATTTGATTCATGAAAAAAATCTAAATTAGACTAAATATATTAAGTTACCAATAAGCACAAACAAGAAAACAATCAACAAGAAGAAAAAAGATATAATATAGCATCTACAAAAGAATTTGATCTAGCATCATCCTGTACTATTGATTCAATTATATAGACATTATATTAATTGGACCTATGAAATCTCCTAATGTAAAAATATAAAATATCTTGATATACAACCACCTATGCCCCAATTGATTAATTAATACATTTATCTAATTAACTCATCTAAGAATGCCTTAAGTTTTGTGAAATCCTATAAAAGGTTACCTTAATATTAAAAACATTATATAGGTTTATCTTAAACACCCTATTCAATCTATAATATAAGTACCTAGGTCAATCTACATATAAGTTTTTCAACAATGTCTATATGTAAATTCAAATCATATTTAAACTTTCGCTAATATCTAATGAAAATTACGAATAACACAAATATTTGAAAAATATATCTTTTATAAATATAATTTATTAATCCATATAATAATAACCTAAGGTCTCATTTAATCTAGATGTAAAGATAACCTAGTGATCGAGCGTCATTACGCTAGTCAAAATAAAATAATTAGATTGCTATTGTAGCAGTGGCGAGTCTAGGTTGATCCCACAGAGAGTATGTGCAAAGTTTATGGAATGAAATTAACCGGTGTTTAGGAAAAAAGGGAAGTTTTGGATTTTTAAAGAAGAAAATAAAATAAAATAGACTAATAAAAACAAATTAAAGAAAACATGTAAAAAAATGATAAAGGGGGGAATTCGGTATAAACCCGGTTCTTTGGTTCAATCTCGGCCTACACCCTAACTAAGCATATTTTATTAATTTGTTGTTATTTAACCTCTCCTCGCAACTATTAATCGTGGGTTAAAAATTAACCTGAGTTTTCCCTTAGATTTTGTTTAATTAAGATACGATCATTAATTAAACCTATCCACCGAACAACCTAGGATATGATCTCTAGATTTAATTAGGCAGTAGCATTACGAATTAGGAAAATCGATTAATCAAGGCAAC
>JANVCQ010000002.1:33167525-33186697 GCA_025531925.1 Erythroxylum plowmanianum
TTAATTAATTATATTGTAATTAATTAATTAATTATAATATTTTAATTAATGAATAATTATATTTTAATTAATTAATTAAAAATATTTTAATTAAATATAGTGTAATTAATTAATTAATTACTCTCATTTTTCCATTCCTCTCTCCCATTCCTCTAGATTATGAGAGGAATGGGGGATTGTCCAAAACAAAGTAATGAAACTCTTAAGTCTTCAATGATAGGTTCATACCAAACATCAATTTTCATTCTATACCCATACCCCTTTTTCCATACCCTCCAAACAAACATCCCCTGAGTTATTTTTCGCACTTTTCATCTAACAACTTACCACTAAATGTCTTGCATGCCATACTAAAATTGATTTTAATTTTGGTATGATCAACATCGTATCGTGTTAATTTGATTCATGTTTTGAGTTTATAAAATAGATTATAAATTTTTTTAAAAATTATAAAATAAATTATAATTATACATCAATCAAATTTCTAAAAATTATAATAATAAAAATTTAAAATAACAACAATCTATTAATTACTATTAATATTACTTTTCACAACATGTAAATAATAACAATAACTAATATAAAAAATTATACAAATATAAAATTAAAAAAATGTTACCATCTAATAAATAATATTTCAACAAGAAAATTAAAAGTAAAACTTGAAATAAAAACATTTATAGTTATATTATAGCATGTGCATCAAACATAAGTGAAGTTAAAAGAAGATTAGGAATTTTCTAATTAATAATATAATTTTGAGGTTAAATGATACATTGATAAAGAATTTTAAAAAATTATTAAATTTAATTTTAGTACTTCAATATTTGAACTCTTATTTTATATTAAATACAACCGTAAGCTTAACTTCTATTAATTAACGTGGATTACTTAATCAATTTATAAATCACATGATTTTAAAAAACATTATTAATTTAACTATTACCATAAGTAAACCAATTGATTCTTGAATCGATAAACAACAATGTGATCCAGCCTTCCCCTCCAATGCAATCGCCATCAATGACAATGAATTAACCATGTAACAGTCTGTCATTCTTATTCCCCATCTCTTCAGCATGTACACCACTTTGAGCATATCAATCCGCCATCAACAACTTCAAAATCTTGCCACTGCAGTAGACAGAATAGAACATGGTTAGAAGGTGTTTGTCACTGATGTGTAGGCTGTTTTGCCATTACATTGTTCACCAAAACAATAATTTTTTGTTAGTAAATATATACTATAAAATATCATTACGTAGATTATGTTAAACATGATCGTTTCATATGCATATAAAAATAAAGAATCACCTATTTGAAATCTTATTGTGATTCTACCAGTTAAAGAACTTTTTGTTACTAATTTACTACAGAGTTCTTCGTTTCTTTTCTTCTGTATATTTCATAGAAGAAGTTAACATACACAGATGTATGTATATAACGTTTCGTACATAAGGTCTTCATATAACTAACCTTTGGTAGTTATTTCAAGAACATTGACTCTAATATCTTTCATGGGTGTATATGAGTCATTATCTCCCACTCACACATGATGAATTTAATCTCACTAAAACAAATAAACTCTGCAGTGCTCATATTTGTTCAATAACCTGTATGATCAGCATACGATTAGAGAATATTGCCATATATCTGTTAGGAGTATATGACATCTCGATTAACAAATTGATCATAGGACTTTAAGTGTCCTGGAGTAGATATTGTATGTTATACCCTAGGTCATATCTCGTATTTGCACTTTTCTTTGATCTCATTTAGTTTCTTGAATCATGACTGTATTCAAATTCTCTACTAAAGAGATGATGGTCATCTATGAATATTTTTCATGCGAGTCAATGATCTAAAATAAATGACCTTCCTCTGTTCTCAATTCTCTTTTGAATTAAAGTTAATTTGCTTTTCAAGAATTATTCCACAGGATCGCATCTTGCATGATCTTTTAGCAATAACCTAAAGTAGCAAACCTTAAATTTAATTCTCAACAATGAAATAAGAGTCATAAGGTTATATGATAAGGTTCTTCTCAACCTCAAGGGTCTCACACAATGTAAGATAAGATCTTGTGACTTACATTAAGCCCTTTTTGTGGTCAGTTATGCACACATGCACACAGCTACAATATTTACCCACTTCGTTTAACTTGATCATTTTTTATTCAAGAAATACTATACAGATGATAGTTTAAGCATACTTAATGTTTACTTTAAGTTCACTTATCTACTCAAAAACTTATTCAGAACTCACATATGACAATATAAGACAGATATAGTGATTAACAAATCACGTTGAACTAATTTTCTTGTGGCATTTATGGTTTAAGTTTCTCACTCTTAATTATCACCTAGATAATAAACTTTAAACTTGCCTCATCTCTAGCGAGCATAAACACCAGAGGTGATTTCTCATGTAAGAGGGCCAATTTATAATCTTTCTCATATACTTGTGATTCATCGTAAAATATATTTATACATAATACATATATTCATGAATCAAATGATACATAATGTATAATCTTCATCATACATTATATCCAAAATATGACATTATAATGAGTGAACATACACAAAGAAATGTTTATCAGTACATTTTAGTATTAACGTAGTCCTAATGACTTTACATGCCCATATTTATACATCTCTGGAAACTGGCTTTGTCATTGGGTCTGCTATCATATCTCACATAGATATATATCTCATGTTCACTTCTCCTCGTGAAACTATATCTTTCATATAATTATACTTGGTATTTATGTGTTTTGTCTTACAATGAAATTTGGGGTCTTTTGTATAATTTATTATAGCTTGACTATCACAGTTAATGGTCACTGGATTAATTTCGCTTTTAATGACTCCCAAATTCACTAAAAATCGATGAATCCACATAGGCTCTTGTACTATATTTGAGAATGTTATAAATTCAACTTCCATTGTGGATAATGCAATGCAAGATTATTTCTTACTTTTCCATGATATTGCTCCATGGTTTAGTAAGAATACATATCCTGAGGTAGATTTTCTTTCATCTAAATCTCCTCCCCAGTCTGCATCTGTATACCCTTATATACGTAGATCATTGCCTTGATAACATAATGCATAGTCCACAGTTTCCTTTAGATACCACATTATTCTCTTTACTACTTTCCAATGTGCTTGGCCTGGATTTGATTGATATCTGCTCACCATCCCAACAACGTAACAAATATCTGGTCTTGTACACATCATTGCATACATAAGACTTCCAACTGCACTAGAGTAGGGAACATTCTTCATTTGTTCCCTTTTTTGTGGCGTTGACGAGCAATTTCTCTTACTAAGGCCTTCATTTTTAACAATAGGATTATCAATTGATTTGCAATTCTGCATGCGGAATTGTTCAAGAATTCTTTGAATGTACATCACTTGTGAAAGCGATAACAATCTCTTGAAATCTTGACTCCAAAAATGTATGTCGCTCCACCCATGTTTTTCATTTCAAATTTAGATGATAACCAGTCTTTGATTTGCATAAGAAACACACAATCATTATAAGCAATCAATATATCATCCACGTATAAAGATAAAATCGTGAATTTATTTTGGGATCTCTTAACATACACATAATGGCCTTCATCGATCATTTGAAAATCATACGAAATGATTATGTTATGAAAACAAATGTACCATTGTCTTAAAGACTACTTCAGGCCATAAATTGATTTTAATAACCGACATACTTTATTTTCTTGACCTGCCTTGATGAAACCTTTAGGTTATTTCATATAGATTTCTTCCTCTAATTCTCCATTGAGAAAAGCAGTTTTTACATCCATTTGAAGTAATTCTAGATCCATATTGGCTACCATAGCTAGAATAAGACGGATTGAAGCAAATTTCACAACAGGTGAAAAAGTTCCCTCGTAATCAATTCCCTCCTGTTGTATATATCCTTTTGCTACAAGGCATGCCTTATATCTTTCAATACTGCCATTAGCTTTTCACTTTATTTTGAGAACCTACTTGTTCCCAATTGTTTTACGCCCTCTAGGTAGGTCAACCAAGTCCCATACTTAATTTGAGCTTAAAGAAGCCATTTCTTCTATCATTGCTTTCATCCATTCTTCTTTATCAGGGGCAGTAAGAGTCACATTTACATTCCTTGACTCTTCTTCCTCTTGTGGAACAATCATATTAATTTCTCCTTCAATATCAAAATGACATCGGGGAATTATTTCTCAATTACTTCGTCTTAACTGAGGTTCATCATAAACAAATTCATGATTGATCTGATTGCTCCCACTCGGATCAGTCATCATAGAGAACCTTTATGTGAAATTGCTCCACTTGGTTGAAATTCCTCATCTTGATTCTTCATAACATAATCATTCTAATCACACAACTCATATAACAATAGGTCTTTACCTATTTCACCTTGCTTAGAAAAATCATTCTTTAAGAATGTTACATCTCATTATTCAAATTCAGTTACACCTCCATTACCTTATTCACTAATGAACACGTATCCTGTATCTAATAAAAATACTTTTTCTTCCTCTTAGGCCTAATTTCCCATATTTATGAGAGACTTGACACATCAAGTCTCCTACCAGTCCACAACTCATATGGTGTGCTAGTAACTGATTTCGTGGGCACAGGATTAAGTACATATGTGGCTGCTAGCAACGTATTAACCCAAAAAATGATTGGTAAATTTTCTTGGGCCATCATTGACCTAATCATTTCTAATAACATCCTATTTCATCTTTCAACGACACCATTTTGTTGTAGGGTTCTAGGAATTGTTAATTGCCTTTCTATTCCTTTCTCATCATATAAAGCCTTGAACTTTTCTGACAAGTATTCTTATCCACGATTAGTTCGAAATGCTTTTATTTCTTATCTAATTGATTCTTAACCAAGTTTATGTATTTTATGAAACAATCGAAGGCTTCCGATTTATGAGAAATCAAATAGACATGACCATATCGAGTATAGTCATATATGAAGGTGATGAAATAAACTATCCCATGTCTAGCCCTTACATTCATTGGACCAAAGATGTCAGAATGAATTAATTGCATTGGATATAAAGCTTGTGTTCCCTTTCTAAATGGCTTTCTTGCCATTTTATCAGCTAAACAATGTTCACATATAGGTATATCTCTTGGCTTAGATTACCTAAAAGCCCTTCTTTAGCTAATTGACTGATTCGATTTTGACTAATATGACATAGTCTAGCATGCCATAAAGTTGCATCATTATTGGAATTACTAGATGTAAATAATGAAAAACTAATATTATTATTTTCCTTTAACACATTCGGTACAATAAAATCATCACATAAAAAACCATGATCATAATAAATAGATCCAAGATACAAATCTATTCCACCGCCATGGAAATTTATATTGAAACCATATCTAACCAATATCAACACAGATAAAAGATTCCTACGAATCTGTGGAGTAAATAATACTTCATATAGGATGAGGGGTCATCCTCCATGCATGTCCAACTTTAGAATTGTCACCTACATAAAGCCATAAACGACCATATGGAAGTTTACGAAACTAAACGAAGGCATCCCTATGCTTCGCTACATGGTTGGTTGCTCCTAAGTCTGCAATCCACAAAGGATGTGATTCAGTTAGAAAAACAAAATAAGAAACATTCACAGAACAAATGTTTGTACTATAAAATTGTACCTTCTTGGGCTCGATACAATCTCGAGCAAAGTGGCCCTTATTACCACAATTATAGCACTTCACATGTTTCATGTTCTTCTTCTTGAAAGGACGTTTTCCCTTTCCACGTTGGTTCCATTATGTCTTCTTGGATTCCTGAGAAGAGTGGTTGAATTTCTTATTCTTATTTCACTTATATGCACCACGATGCTTGTGTTCCTTATTCATAGCTCCATATGAGCTAGAACTAACTGCATATGCCTCAGAAGACATCTTTAAGGCTTCACAATGCTCCTCCTCTAAGATGAAATGGCTTGTAGCATCTTCTATAGACTTGTTGTTCTCATTATGGCTTAGGTGCATCTTCATATGCTTCCAACTCTGAGGTAGTGAATGTGTTGGTCCCCAAAGTTTTTTTATTTTATTAAGCATGATTTAAATTATTTTGAGGTCTTAATATATTTATTATTTTTGAGTAATTAGCATGCCAATGTTTGGAGGATTTATTGCTTGAATTGATGGAATTAAAGTGTAAATGAAGTAAGAATGGGAGGCACCTAAGAATGTAGCTGAAGTGAGGAGTTTCTTGGGTTTAGCCAGATATTACAGGAGGTTTGTGGAGGGCTTTTCCATAATAATCGCTCCACTTACGAAATTGATGAGGGAGAATCAGAAGTTTGTGTGGACAGAGGAGTGTCAGAATAGTTTTGAGGAATTAAAGAATAAGCTCACTACGACACCGATCTTGACTTTGCCTTCAGATAGTGATGGATATATAGTGTACAGTGATGCCTCAAGGAAGGGATTGGGTTGTGTATTAATGCAAGGAGATAAAGTGATTGCTTATACTTCGAGGTAATTAAAACCCTATAAGATGAATTATCCTACGCATGGCTTGGAGTTAGCTGCTATAATCTTTGCATTGAAGATATGGAGACATTACTTGTATGGAGTCACCACTAGGGTATTTACATACTACAAGAGCCTTAAGTATCTGATGAGTCAAAAAGAGTTGAATCTGAGACAGAGAAGATGGTTGGAACTACTGAAAGATTACGATTTGATGATAGACTACCATCCAGGGAAAGCTAATGTAGTAGCAGATGCATTGAGAAGAAAATCGACGATGGCATTGTCTAAGATTCACAATGTCTTCCATGTATTGATGTTGAGAAGGTATCGATCTAACCCTTCGCACATAGTTCAACCTTCAGAGGTTCAGTTAAGGGAGGATTTAACCTATGAGGGGCAATCAGTGAAGATTTTGGACTCAAAGGAAAAGGTTTTGAGAAACAAGGTTGTGAAGCTGGTCAAAGTTTTATGGAAGAACCATGCAATCGAGGAAGCAACATGGGAGTCATTGAAAGTCATGAAGGAGAAGTACCCACACCTCTTCAATGACTCAGGGAAGAATTTTGAGGATGAAATTCTTTTAAAGGGGGGAGAAATGTTGGGCCCCGAATTTTTTTTATTTTATTAAGCATGATTTAAATTATTTTAAGGTCTTAATAGATTTATTATTTTGGAGTAATTAGTATGCCAATGTTAGGAGGATTTATTGCTTAAATTGATGGAATTAAAGTGTAAATGAAGTAAGAATGCATGAGGTGGAATCTTGGTAGATCACTTAAGTTTAAAGGTTATGAGGCATCAGTAGGGCATAAGGGTCATCTTACAATCATTAAGAGTGTAAGTTAGAAGAAGAAGATTTTGGCTTGTTTGAGAAGAGGAAACCATCGTGGAAGAGAGGAAGAATAAGAGAAAAAGAGAAAAGCTAAGGGTTTTTGAAAATCTTAAAGAGTTTGAAGAATTTGGAGCTTAAGCAAGTAAGTTATGCTTTAAATAACATGAATATGGTTAAATGAAGTTGATATGTGTAGGGTGTTGTTAATGAATGATGTATGAAAGTGTTTTAATCTTTTAGGGTTAAGGATCAAAGATAGATTTTGATGTTTTTGTTTATAATATTGTGTTGAAATGAGCTTGGAAATGAAGTAGAAGAGTTGGTTTAGGGTTAATATGAGTTATATTTGAAAGATAGGGAGTATATAGATGAAGAATGTCAAAAAATGTCTTCGGAATGAGTTTCTGGAGAAGTTTGCCGTAGCGAAGTCCGCGGCGAACTCCAACAGCTTCGCCGCGACGAAATCCATTTTTCTGCACAGACATGTCTTGGTATTTTGGGCATAACATTTGTTGTAGAAGTCCAAATTAAGTGATTTTTGATTTGGTGTAAACTAGAGCCATAGGGATACACGTTTTGTGAAGAAATGAAATTTAAATTCAATCGTTAAAGATATTAAATTTTGGAAGGAAGTTGAGATTAGAATATTGTTTCAGTATAAGAGCAATCCGAAAATGTTGGAGTATAACTTTCGGATTACTGAACCAAATTGAAAAATTTTGGTGTCATTGGAGACTTAAGACAATGACAAATATGTTCTAGAAGGAAGTGTTGTCAAATTTATTCATTTACCTGATCATAATGATCACGGAAAAGTTGACCCGAAAATATGGATTTTGAAAGGGTTATAGTTCAATTTTAGCTTTTTGATTATTAAAGCCTTATGAATTTCCTTTAAATGTTGCTTAAATGAGAACTTGGTTTGTTATAGGAAACCAAGCAAGCCCGATCCAAGAGCAAGAGGAAAGACAACATTGAACTTGGAATGTCAAGCGAATTAGGTGGGTAATATATTTATAGTTGTTGTGTAGTATGGGCAAATTGTCCTGCTTGCTTGTATGTTATGTGTTAAATTGCTTATTTTGAACTATGGCAATTGTTGAAAATGCATTGTGATTGTGATCAGGTTATGCCTTGCAAAATACCATGGAACTTTGTATAAGTGAAAAGATGAGAAAGCATAAGAAGCATGAGAATATTCAAATGTATAGAAATGAATTGAGCATAAATTTGTTTGTGTTTGGGCAAGAGAGGAATGTTTTGTTAGTCACGTGCACGTCGACGTATAGCCTTCTCCCGGTTGCTCGCTTGAGGCCACGAGATCCTAAGAAATCGAACTCGTTTTATTCACAGTTTAAACTTCGGTTTATCCATTTTGTTCCACGAAACTCTCGAGCCATTTGTTGTGCATTTCATCATTGATTTGTTAAGCATGAAGCATAATTGAGTGTTATGTTATGATGACTAAATTTCATGACGTGGTTTTGTGATGACTTCTTTTGTGAGTTTAAATTATGGAATTTTGAATTGTTACATATATATATATGCTTGAATGTGTGGCTCAATGCCAATGGCTATAAATGTATAAGCCACTGAGCTTCGCAACTCACCCTATTACCCTCCACTCCTCAGGTGTAGAACGAGAAGATTGATGATCCTTGCAAGACATCAGAAACTCCAAGGAAGTTAGAGATTTTTGCACTAAGTTAGTGATTTTGGTTAGTTTTATAAGCATGTCAACATTGAGCATCCTCATGTATTTTGTTTTAAGTTTTGATGTGTATGATAATATGTATTTGCTCAAACTCTTTGAATTAGTAAGGAAATGATGAATTGAAATTCCATTTGTGTATGATTATGTTAGCTTGTGGTAAGGTTGGATGGTTAGATTTGAATGTATATGATTATTTAAAATGTTCGGGGAATTTTGGTTGCTGAGTGTTTCATCGCGACGAAGAACCACTGTCTCCGGGACGAACCTTTCTGAAGATGTCTTCATCGCGTCGAAGAATGAATTCACCGCGGCGAACCCTCCTTTGCTACCACGCTGAGATTTATTTATTTATATATAAATATGATACCTTTCACTTTGCTTTCCCCCACTCCTTCACGACCTTCCCAAATAGTCTTCTTCGAATTTGTCTCAAGACTTGAGTCAAACTTTGTTTGGTATCCAAATCGATTGTTGGGCTCTGGAAACGGGTTCTAATAGAATAAATCACAGCTTGCACTTATTGTTCATCAGAAAGCTCATGACTAGCATCATGTAACTCACTTACCATGTTGGACATTTTCTTCAAAGGCTTTTGCATTGTATCATCTGGGTGCTTCTTATAAGTATCAAACATAATAGTAAGTGACCTCACTTTGGTCATTGAAGCACCTCCAAAATGATCAGCCAGTGCAGACCACATGTCCTTTGCATTTTCAAATTTACAGAACTCTTGCATGATATCATTATCCATACTACTCAGCAACGTGATGCGAGCTAAAGAGTTCTTCTTTTTTCACAATTCATATGCATCACGGTTCCTCCTATGCTGGGTTGTAGTGCCCTCCTCAGGAACTTCCATGGTTAGGTTTAATGGTTTAAGAGCCTCTTGTTCCTTCAGTACATATTGGATTTTCATATTCTAGATTTCATAATTGTCACCATTGAGTTTCTCACCCCTATTGAGTTCAACAACAATATTCTTTGAAGCAGTAGCCATATTGAAACACTAAGTTTCTATAATAAGAAAGAAATATATATTCTTATTAATGTCACATTAATCGTTGATAGAGTAAACAATTCGATCAAAATTTCTTACGAAATTAAAAGTCCACAAATGTGTTCAATCATCATTCATACAACAATCGAATCCTAATTACTTTACTCTAAACAAATTCCTATATAAAATTTATGTAAACATATTACATAGATATTAAGACTTTGTTCTTATAAAATAACATATTGTATTAATTGTGCTACAACTTACAAATAGTCTATAGGTAACAAACCCTATGCGGAAATGAGTTCACGAGTTTGCGTGACACAATTCATAAAGCTCGATTTACAATAGCTCTTACTATTTCTATTGGAAGGCTATAGAATGCAAAGTCCTAATCAACTTTACTTTATTCGTCTCTTAAATAAATGTCATCACTAACAAATTATAAGTCTTCTTGTTAGGCATATTATTCTAGATCATTTATAACAGTTCACCTTGAGGCTGAGGTAATGTCACAAGCAAAGTCATGTACTTTACTTCAACATTTACATAAGCTAGGCAAACTCTAAAATATAACTTTTGCATCATGTTATTAATTGAAATAATATGTTGTATTAGACCGTCTCCAGGCATTACATGCATGTTAACTAACTGTACATACATGCTGCTAATACGTCTCTTCTGTGCCTCACATCGAATAAGCTTTGGCGTTCGCTTAATAATAAAATTTTTTCCTAGAAAACAAATTTTTAGGAATCAAGAGAGTGCACAAAATAAGCAAATTATTTTGTCTAACACATAGCGAACTCATGCTCATAGAATGGAAACAATTTAATTCTATAAGCAATTTATTTAACTTATCAAATTATGTTATTCATAACTAATCAATTAGAAACTAATTTCTAATCTTAAATGATAATTGAACTAATCAATTTATCTGGGTTTAATTAGAAACTAATTTCTATGCAAATTGTAATTCAGCGAAAATAAACTTATTTCTAAGTTTATTTTAACTAAACAACTTAGTTTGTTTTTAATTTAATTCGAAAATAATTTTAAAAAATTAATTAGTTTGGGTAAGTTAGAAAAATTATTTCTAATTCTTTATAATATATTTAATTTAAACATCAATATAGATATTAAAGTCTAGTTCGACCGTAATGTGGGTATTTGGGCCTAAGCCTTCAATCCTTAATGAACAAAAGATATATATTTTGTGGCTCCAAGTCAAAGCCCATAAGGTATCTTGGACATGACCCATTTATTATTAAAAATTAAAAAATTCACTTGTCATTTTAATTTTCAAGAAGAAGACATACATGTCTTCTTCCTCTTCTTTGTGTATCTGTTCTTTTAGTTTTTTTATACTTCTTCTTTCTTCTTTTTTTCCTTTCCTTCTCATTACTGCTGTCTTTGGATTCTAGTTTAAGTAATAGTGTAAAAAACTATATCAAAAAAAACTTTGAATTCAGAAAATCCAAAACCACACTTTGCAGACACTTTTTTGGATATCACTAAGTAATTTCTAGATGCATGACATGTTACCAACAGATACAGTATAAACATTATCAATTTTGCATGCATCCTCTAACAATGACATTGGTCATTTGAAAGAACACCCAAAGTCATGCTTCCATAGATAATGTTTAGAGAGAGAAATAACGAGAGGAAAGAAAAACAAAACAAATTTTTTGTATATGAAAAGAAGACAACCATAGAAGACAAGTTAAGTTCTAATAATAGTGCAAAACTTGATGGCAGATTCATATACTTATTCGCAGATAATCAATAGCCAAAGTTTAACACAGATTCTTATATCTTGATGTTAACATGCATAAAAAAAACATAACTTTGCTCTGATACCAATGTTAGAAATTTCACATTCTATAGAACATCACCACGTAGATTATGTTAAATAGGATCGTTTCATATGCATATAAAACAAATAATCACTTATTGGGATTCTTGTTGTAGTTCTACTGGTTAAAGAACTTTTGTTACCAACTTTAATTGCAGAGATCTTCTTGTTCCCTTCTGTACTCTTGATCGAAGAAGAACCACTTATTAAAAAACATACACTCAGATGTCTATACATATAACATTTCGTTCTTCATATAACTACCTTTTGTAGTTATTTCAAGAGCATTGACTATTATACCCTTTATGAGTGTATATGAGTCATTAGATTGATAACGTGATAAATGAGAGGACATATGTGCTACTTCTATACTTGTAAAAATAGAACAAGGTTTCGAGGGAAGAAGTTAAATCAATGAGATCAAGCATTAATAACTTGATTTCCAATGCTAGGTTGAATAAATAAGTCATCAACCTTAATTAGATGCTAAATTACCTCAAAATGCGATTATATGGTACTGAAAACCTTAGTTAAGGGTATCATATGTTAGAAAGTGTCAAATTAATATGTTTGGTTATATTGTTATTGATTTTGGCCTTAGTTGAAGGAATTGATTAATATAAGTAAAGACTGAATTTAAGTGGTTTGACCTTAATATGCAATGCATGAACTAGGTTAGATTATTTATATTATTGCTTCATATTATATTACTTTTTTAGATATTAAAAATATAATATGATGTGATAATTGAAACAATCTTGTTTAGCTTTCTTCATGGCATTTTAAGGTCAAATCATTTAAGTTAGTCAACCAATTTTCATTGTTATATGATATTATGTTATCTTACTAGATAATAGTTGCATAATATGACATGATAATAGAAACAATCTAACTTAACTTCCTTCATTGCATATGTAACTTAGGTGGTTTGATCTTAACGTGAATGTATGGACTAGGCCAGTTTGTTTATATTATTACATCACATTATATTACATTTTATATAGTAAAAATATAATATGATATAATATTGAAACAATCTAGTTTAGCTTCCTTCATAGCATAAGATTAAAATATTTATGCTGGTCAACCTATTTTAACAATGATATTTTATCATCTTACTATTTAATAGTGACATAACATGACATGATAATAGAAACACTCTAATTTAACTTCCTTCATTGCACATGTAACTTAGGTGGTTTGATATTAAGGTGGAATGTAGGAAGCAAAACAAGCATATCTCCTTTGTCTGTAATATTTTATTAAATTTTCAAATACTAAAAACATAATATGACATTATTTTGATAACAAAATGTGAATTATGCAATTTAGAAGTAACATGAATAAAATGTTAAATAGTTGACATTAAAAAGGAAGAAAACTAATAGAATTGAAAATACAAAATTAGGATGAGTAAAATAAGATGAAAAGAATGTATGGAACTCATGGTTAACTTTATTTTGAGATTTTGTTAGGCCATATACACTAGTCTAGTTTCTTTTGATAGTATCTTTTCAAAGTATATTATTTACAATACTTGGCAATAGTTTTGGCTAATTTCTTCCAATAATATTCTTTATTTGCTTAAAATAAGATGATAGGAAAAAATTTTAAAAGGTAAATGAATTAATAAATTAAAGGGCTCAAAGTCCATCAAGGTTACACTTTATCCATTAGGAAGGTTGAAATACAGATTCAAATACAAAAAATAACTATTTACCTTGCAAGTCCTAACAATATTTATCTAGTTCATTTGCTTGTCTAATTACTTGGAATGTTTAGCAGCTTGATGGACGGATTTCTCCACTTTCTTTTCCTTAACTTCTAATATCTTTAAACCTTATCTCTAAGGATATTTTCCTACTCGTAGGGCTTGGTGTTATAGTCTCTATACTTATTTTAAGCTAGAGTTGTAACTTCTAAAGAAAATTATAGAATGTTCTAAGAAAAGGATTTCAAGTAAAAAAGTAGAATACGAAAGGATTTCAATAATATATGGCCAAAATTGACAAGATAATGAATATATTGATAGGCTATGATTTATTCCTAAAGAGTCAACAAAAAATTATATTAGGAATTTCTAAGGAATGTAAATTAAAATTTTAATTATCCTAAAATGTATCGATAGAAGGGAGATTGATATCATATTACCATTCTCAATCATCTTAATTTTGGGATTCGTAGCTTTAACTAATCTAAAAGAAATTAATTAGTTTATGGGACTTTTACTTTGAGAATCTTCTCAAAGCTTCCATCTAGAGGAAGCTGGCGATTTCTTCATAAGCTATTGATCTTGCTTACTACCTTTTGATTTTAGCTTCTTAGTTCATTTTTAGTCAATTTAGTAGCTCCCTACTTCTTTTTCTCTAGTTGTCTATATGTAGTTAGCTAAGGACGTGTTCTTCACTCTTCCGTTTATGGCATCCTCATTATGCTTTCTAGCAATTAGAAGGCTATTTCTAAATCTTTTACACATCTAAATGGGAGAATCCTAGTCCTCTTTAACTCAGATAAGATACAACTCATCAATTCCATTATTTGTGATCAAATTATCCATTTGAAAGTCAAAATTTTCAGTAGGAATCTCTATCTTAATATCTCTATCATCTATGCCTTCAATCATGCTTATCGGAGAACCTCTCTTTGGAATAAACTCATTGATATTCATTAAGGCATTAATACTCTGCGAATTTTGCTAGGTGACTTCAATTCAACAATCCACCTTGATGAAGTGAAAGGAAATCAATTTAGTAATTCTCTTTGTAAGGATATAAAAAATTGCATCAAATATATAGAAGTCACTAATATACTACGAGGTATAAACAATTACATTTGGAACAACGAATATAAGACTCCACCTTCTTGAGGAAAAAAACTAGAAAGGGGCTTGTCCAATTTTTTGTGGTCTTAAACATTCCCTAACTCTTATGGATTTTTTCCTAATCCAAACAACTCTTACCATTCACCTGTTTTGATTTATTCGAACTCTTTGTCGCCACTAGTAAGGAATCATTTTAGGCTCAAAAATTACCTAATGAACATCCATGTTTTTAAAGATGTAGTGAAAAAGGGATCAGCTCCTACATTTTAGTTTATAAATTGTTCCAATGCTCCAAGAAGCTTAGATGCATTAGAGAAGAAATTAAATTAGAGAAAAAAATTAAAGTCGTTTAGAAAGCAAATATTGGCAACCTTCTTCACCGAATAAACATTGCTAGGAAGCACTTGATAAAGCTTAAAATGAACTATATCTAGACCCTATTAACCCCTTACTTCAACAAGATGAACTACAAGCTTCTTCCAATTTCATTAAGGTGACTGAATTTGATGATTCTCTTTGGAAGCAAAGGTCCGTAATAAGATGGTTAACTGAAGGAGATAGGAATACCAATTTCTTTCATAGAGCTGTTCAAGCTAGAAAGTCTTCTAATAGAATTTTCACTTTGGTTTCTAACGGAACTCAACCTCACACTAAATATGAATTGATCTCTAAAGTAGTGAATTAATTCACTTAGTTGCTAAGAACCATATCATCTACATCATCCTCTTTAAGACTTTTTGAACAAATCATTCAATAGAAGCCACCTCCAAGAGAAGTAGATATTCTTTCAACCTTTGTAGCTCCAACTAAAATAGAGCTTGCTATCAAATCTCTAGCTCAATACAAAGCCCATGGTTTAGATGATTTAAATATCCTATTTTTCTTTAAAACTAGAGCATTCTAAGGCAAATTATAATTGGGTAGTTTAAGAATTTTTTAATAAGAGAATCCTACTAAAATAACTTAACAAAACTTTCATCGCTTTGATCCCAATATGCAAGGACCATAGATCCCTCAAAAACTTTAAACCAATTTCCTATTGTTCCTCTATATATAAAATCATCTTCAAAGTAATTACAGCAAGACTCGAAAACATTCTTCCAAGTCTGTTGATCCTTTATAGTGTGCTTATATCCCAAAGAGACACATTGAAGACAACATTGTAATTGCACAAGAGTTGTTCGAACAATACAATAGAAGGAATGCAAGTAAGAATTATGCTCTCAAAATAAATTTTCATAAGGCTTATAATTATGTAGATTGGAATTTAATCCTTAACATTTTGAAGGCCTTTGGATTACCTAGTATCTTTATTGAATAGATATACTAATGTATCTCCTCAGTCTCTTACAAAGTCTTGGTGGATGGTCAGGCTTCTACTCACATTCCAGCATCTAAGGGCATCAAGCAAAGGGATCTTGTTTCCCCTACTTGTTTGCTCTAATCTCTAAAGTTTTAACTAGTTGCTGAAAAGAACTACCTCAAGGAACTCCTATTAGAAGTTTCATGCTAAATGTAAGAAGCTTAATATTGTTAGTCCATGTTTTATTGATGATGTTTTTATCTTTTCCAAAACAAATATCAAACCTATTATCATCATCTCAAAGGTATGTAAAATGTTCAATTCATACTCTAGTTTGTCTATAAACTCTAATAAATCAAGCCTTTTAGTCTTTGTAAGTGTTTATTACTTAGCTTCAAGGTTCTTTGCTATCACAAGCTTTAGAACAACTCAATATCTTGTTAAACATCTTAGAGGCCTTGTCTCCTCTATTAAGTCCACTTTCATAGACTTCAAGCCCTTTATTTGCAAAGTTAGAAAAACAAAATAGAAAGTTAGATCTCTAAAGTTTTATCATTTATAGGCAGATGCTAGTTAGTCGATTTTACTATCTTGCTATCGAGCCTTGCATATCATTTTTACCATTTCATTTATCGAAGAGTTGGAGAATCTATTCAAGAATTTTCTATAGAAAGCAAATAATGATGGAGGTTACAAAGTCAAATGGTCAAAAATTTGCTTTCCAAAAATTTATGGTGGACTAGGCATTCTTTTTAATCAAATGCGTTTATTTAGTTCTATTGACCAAAAGATTTTAGAGACTACTTACAAATGAAATCTCCTTATGCATCAAATGGATTCATACTTATCACATCAAAGATCAAAGTTTAAGAAATGTCAAAATGCCTTATAACTCTTCATCCCTAATATGCTCAAACTCAGAGGTCTAATTCATCATGTTAGACCCTATTCAGAAGTCCCAACCAAATTGTTTCTTCATACAAACTACTATGGTTTAAGCACAATTCACCCTACAACTCAACCATTTCCTAGATGGTAGTTAAAAATAAGTTATCAACAATGGATAAAATAGCTCACTCAGCCTTTCCTAATTGGTGCATTTTATGCAAATGTTCATTTAAAGTATAGAACATATTTACTTTCAATGTCAATTCAGTAGATATGTTTGGAAACTTATAATTCAACTCTGTCACTTAGCTTCTCCTCCTCACTCATGGTTTGAGATTATCAAATGGTGTAGTAAACTGCAGTTGACATATGAAGGTGATTTATGTGTTTTCAAATGGGCTGTCACCTACCTTATTGCTGCCATATGGGAAGAAACAAACAACAAAAATTTTAGCGATATTACCACCACCAAAGAGACAACTTTTCAAGCATTGTGTATCAGGATAAAATATCACTTCATAGCTTTCAGAAATAATTTCAATTTCAACGCTCAATGCCAAATGACCTAGAGAGTTAGATAGTCTTTTATTGCTTAGTCAAGTGTTTCATATCTTGTTATTGTGTTGATAATCTAGTTTGTATATATTGGTTTTGATCAAACTTATTGTACCCTTATTTCTCCTTATTAATTCAATTTCTATTAAAAATTATGTAAATATTGCGTAATAATTTAAATAACATTAGTCCTATGTTAATATGGAAAGGAAAGTATAACCTTTTTTGGCTACTTTATGCATATTTTGTTAACTCCTATTAATATTGTAATCAAGTAGCTTGGAGGAGAATAATGGATTGGTAATTTAAGGTTTATAGTCTAAAGAAAGATTATCTAACTATGGTAAGAATAGTTGTTAGCTATATGGTATATGCTAAATAGATGAAGAGGAACCACATGATCTTTAAAGGCACTAAGCAAATTGAACATGATTTTTTAAAAAAATTACGGCCTAAATATGAGAGGCTATGATGTTGAAAGTATAAGAGATGAATATTAATCAACATGTAACTAATAAATGGAGGTTGACAGTTTGAAATTGGTAGACTAAAGAGCTACAAAAGATATAAGATGATTTTCAGCTTAGATGATTACATAATATTTTTGTAATGTCATCTAGGTTGCTGTTTTGATGCTTTGAGCATAATTTAGTACTCACTTTTGTGCACATTGCACATGAATTCCTTTTGGTTGAGTAATATATATTTTTAAATTAAAAAAAGAAAAGAGAAAAAAGAGATGGTTTTAAAATAGGACATTTAAAGGAGATCTTTTTCAACAAATTGAAACTCCTTCCCTTTTTTATTGGGCTAATTGACTTCTAACTGTTTGGAATAAATAACACAATGGCATGCAATTAATAAGCTAATTGCGTCCTAATTTTATTGAAGATCGATTACACTTATATTATCAAATTACTCGCCACCTTAATTTTATCATACTCATATATGAATAAGAAAATAGAGTATTCATTATACTATTTTTGGAAAAACCCAACCTAAGATTTTGGACAGAAGTTGGCCTTGACATTAGGGTGCATGGACACCAAATTGCAGCTGCTGTTGAAAGAACCACCATGTAAATATAATCAAGTTGACTCGAAGTCAAAAGCAGTCTCCTCTACTTTGGCATGAATTGAAGTTGATATCTTACGAAAGAGGCCCACAAGACGGTAATGACTATAAACTAATCCGCCCTCTCCCATATTTTTTGTAACGAGCATTAATTTAGGGGGCGTTTGGTTTGAAGATTTGGGAATGAAGGAATGGAATAATTATAAAAAATAGTGTTTGCTTTGGGGTTTTCAATTTCAAGGGAATATATTTATTCCATTAAGTTTGGGAATCTACTAAACCCTTCAAATGAGGTGGGTATCAAGTTTTCATTTCAATTTAGTGGTTACTATTTATACCCCTCCCTCACATAAACAATTTTTATTCTTAATTATATTACTCATCACTCGTCATTATCATCTTCATTATTATTATTGTTATTATTATTATTATTATTATTAATTATTGTTATTATTATTATTATTATTATTATTTATAAGTTTTAAACTTATTATTATTATTATTAATTATTGTTGTTATTGTTGTTGTTATTATTATTATTATTATTATTATTATTATTATTATTATTATTATTATAATAATAAATTTTAAACTTCTT
>JANVCQ010000002.1:33199272-33211824 GCA_025531925.1 Erythroxylum plowmanianum
AACTCCTACCAAGATCACTCTTTCTACTCCTTCTACTCCTCACTTTCAATAACATCACATTTAAAAACAATCCTACTTGGAAATTGTCAATGAATGCATGTACACTTGTTGTTGTGCAAAGATTCAATATTCATGTGCATATATATTAACATTATGCATGAGCAAGAAAATGCATTATCTTAATTTTTCTTTGAGCTTGCATGTACTGAAATTTCGGGTCATAACCCTTAATATGGGGATGGGATGTTACAGTTTAATTGTGTGAGGCTAAGATTAAATTGAGAATCGAATCCTAAACACTTTCATCATTTTTACCTATTTGCTTTAATTTACTTTGTTAGTTTAATTTCATTTCATTTTTTATTCCAAGTAAAACCAAACCACCCAAAACTTAAACGTCAATGTAATATCCCGTCTTTTAAATTGTTGAAGGATTTAAAGTGTTAGACTATTGAGTCACATG
Organism: Erythroxylum plowmanianum; assembly: GCA_025531925.1. NCBI lineage: Eukaryota > Viridiplantae > Streptophyta > Magnoliopsida > Malpighiales > Erythroxylaceae > Erythroxylum > Erythroxylum plowmanianum. The sequence goes on from JANVCQ010000002.1 coordinate 33,199,736, forward strand.
AGTAGCCTTCTATAGAATGAATTTGGTACATTTATGACATAATTTTATGATTGATTTCATATGCGTCATATTAGCACACACACAAATGAATTGTGATTTAGACAAATTGCACTCAATTGACATATTCTGGGGTATGAAACTAAAATGAATGTGCATTTCCAATGTCTTGTACTTTGGTTTACCAATGACAAGAATTGATGAATTAATATGTATACCTAGTCTAGGAAAAATGTCAAGTGACATGACAAGTTGACATGTGGGAAATTAGGATGATTAAGCCTATAAATTGAGTGACATGTGACAATGGGAATAAGTGACAAATGACTTAACTAATTGGGTGAAAAATGGCTTGAATACATGAGTAAAAAGTGGCCTAGGAAATTATGTGACAAATGGACCAAACATTAGGTGACAATTGGAAGTATGAGAAGAAGACACATGACATAGATCTCCATTGGACAAGTGTCACACCATATGTCTCACCCCTCACCACACACTTCTACCCCACAATTCCCACATTTGAAAGACCATCTTCTTTCATGTTTTTGGTCACATCCTCTCTTCTTCTTACTCCTCACTATCGATAGACCTACACAATCTCCATAACCTTGAATTTTGCCAAAATTCTACAACCTTCATCTTGTGATTGAAGCCCTTTTATTTATGTCTTTTCTTAGTGTATGCTTCAATGCTTGGAAGACTTGGTTAGCTTGTTAATTGAGGTTTGGTTAGCTTGTTAATTAAGGGGAATTTGGGTTGAACAAGTAAGTGATTGATTGCCCTATTGTGACATATGTGAGCATAACATTCATGATGATTGATTAGGGATGAATTGAGATGAATTACATATAGGGTTGATAATGAATTGTGCTTGGAATTTAATGGATGAATAGGTTTTGTTTTTGATACATGGAAACCCTAGGTTAAAGGTTGTTTTAAGGATGAATTAAATTAAGAATTAAAGTATGTTGAAGGTGAATTTATGCTAAAGAAATGTGCTAGTGTAGTGTTCTTGAAATGGGAAAGAGTTAGGGTTACATGTATAAAAGTGAATGAAAGATTTTGTTTAGTTTTTGATGCATAAAATATAAATTGTTATGAGTTACCAACTAAATGATTTTGAATTGGAATTAGAGATGAATTGATGAGGAATTGAAGTATCTTTAAGGGATAATTAGTGGACTATCAGGAAGGTGTTAGAATTTGAAGAAAAGGTGAAGGAAAATGAAGGTCAACTTTCAGTTCACTTGTCCCACGATCGTGGAAATTGTATTAGTTCCTTCCCACAATTATGGCAATGCTTAGAAGTGAGAAAATTGTGTTTTGTGTTCTTGTTGAATCATATAAGGATAAGGCACTATTAAGGAATGGATTGTTTGATATCAATGTATATGAATTTGGGAAGTATGAGTTGTTAATGGTATAAAGGTGTTCTTATTAATGTAAATGTGATCTAAAGGATATGAGTCATATGAATTAGGTATGAATGAATGAGAATTGGCAAATTATATAAATAGATAATGTTAGAAAAGGATTGGTGAATGCATGATTGATGAATTGAGAGTAGTCAGACTTAATTAAGATATAGACCTAATTGCAAACTAGATGTATATAATCTATAATGAATGTATGATCAAGACTTGTGATTAATGATACATACCCAACAAAGTTAATTGAGCGTGCATTAGACATATCATATATATATGTGTATAATTGAGTACTCATTCAATTAAACAAGTTAGTAATGTGTAAATATGTGTGTATTACATGATATAGATGAACAAATTTATCGTTAGCATCCAGGCATTACTAGGTCATCAAGGCAATAGCTATTCTGGAGTATACAGTGTGTTAACCTAGATGTGACTCAATTATATGTGCTTCTGTATGATTTTTATGCTGAGTATGAAATGTGTGATTAATTGGATGTGAAATACTAGAATGAATATGAAATGTGAGAATAATTCAATGTGAAATGTCGGAATGATTATAAAATGTAGAAATAATTAAATGTGAATTGTCGAACTTAGATCCGATGAATCTGATACATATGATAGGAGCACACAAGAATGAAAAGTAATGAAATATGGCATATGGTATGATGCATTGCATTGAAACGCATAATCAGATAAAGGACTTATGACTAGAGTAGCCAACGTGGAAAAGAGCTTAAAGCTCAGAAATATGCAAAAAGAGTCACATGCTCAGTTATCAATGAGTTCGGTATCTACAATCGGTACATGACAGTTATGAAATGAGCCCATTATCCATAAGGAATACGGGACAGTAAATAGGTGCTCGATCACAATAAAGTAAAAATGAAAGTGAGTCACATGCATTTGCATATATAAATTGACATATATCATATGATTGATTTGAGATGATTACTGGATTGTTTAAAATAAGGTTGAAGGATAAATAAGGATGTGTTGTGATATGAAATGCTAGCTTATCTATTATACTTATGAAGGTATGATAATCTAGATGTACTTGATAAAGTATGATGAAATGTGACATGATATTTAATGCTGAATGATATGAAATACTTGTCGAAATGATATATAATTTACCTCTATGTTTCTGACCTGAGTGAAAACATCAATGATGGTTCACTCATTGAGTTCACAAACTCATCAAAATTGCATCGTTGATTTTCAGGTTCAGAGAAGACCTAGCTAGTCTAGTTGAAGTAGCTTTCGTATTTGGACATAGGTCTGTGTTAGGATCAATTATGCCTGCAAATGTCTTTAGTTGTTTTTTATCAAAAAATTGTATCTCTCAACTGTCGTACAATGTACATGTGAATTTTAGAAGTGTAATGACACTTGAGACTTTATATGTTTGTGAATAAAGATGGAACAAAATGATTATTGGAATGTTTTATGATATGTGCGATGGTTTAAAATGTGTAATGAATTGATTTAATCATCTTAACATGCCATTTTCGTAGAGTATGTTCTCAAATATCCTTCGGTATGTTGGGTTTATTCTCTATAGGAGTGGTTTGTTATAGTTAATGCTTTTCATTCCGAAAGCTTTACACATTCTCTGTAGGACCGACCTAGACTTATCACTAGCTATAGTTTTAAGTTTAGTTATTTTGTGTAATGTTGCGATGTGCTACCTCCTAATAATATCTTTTGACATATTATTATATCAGAAGGTATCACATATTTCTAAAATGTTTACTAAATAAATGTTAGGATCCTCATTACTCAGTGCATAGAACTACATGTTAGTTTGTCGAACTTTGTCCAAGGTATTCAGAAATTGATTTTAATTAAATTTAAATAAAATAAAATAAATAAAAATAAAAATAATAAGTAAATAAGTAAATAAACAATGAACTAAAAAAATTAGGGTTTTGATCAAGATTGAGTACTTAGGACTTATTCTTTCCTTACTTTATTTCCTTTAATATTGTTAATCCTTATCTCTTTGATCCTAGATTTCCTAAGAAAATGATTACTCTCTCTTAAGATCTAGTCAATTAACTCTAATTGAATTCAAAAAAATTCAAGATTTATAATCTATCAATTCACAAAACTTTCCTTAACATTTTCAATTAAATCTGAAACTATCTATTGGATAATTAATTTCTCAAACAAGATCACTCTTCAAATTATTATTAACTTGATAATTGCGAGCCTATTAAATTGTCAACTCTTGTTGTATAATTTAACATTGATTACTTTTGACTCACTCTCTCGATTTGTTGTCAAGTTTAAGCATAAACAATTATCACAAACATCCAATATGTATTGAAATCAACAATAAATAAAGTCAAAATATAATTCCAGAATAAATACTAATCTCAAATTTAAAACTTCATGAACATTTTTAATATGTTATAATTTAGATTAGATATCAGGAATAATGAAATCACTAAAGGAAAAGAAGAAAAACATTGTTAAGGTCTTGATCTAGAAAGTTGGAATTCCTGGATGTTCTTGATTTCCCACGTCTAATCGTCTTTGATTCAATGGTTGCTACTTTTTTAGTGTATTCCATACCCTTATATAGCTTTTTAGGGTTTAAGGGTGTAAATAGGATTTTTCCCACTTTATTTCATTCCAAAAATACCCACAAAACCTAAAACAAATGAAAACATTCACGTCTAGACAGTCTCTATCAGGTTCATGCTCCTAGGATTTTCCTCTCTATCATTATCATGCTTTATGAGGCACTATTGTGACAAAGGCCATGTAGCCTTATGAGCACGATTGTGACACCCTTTAAATAGCTTTCATCTTCTTCATTCTTCAATTATCTGATTTTCAACACTCACAAACAAATCAAACACCTCATGAAACATAAAATTAAGATTGGAATCATGCTTTAAACCAAAAAAATACTTAGAATACACAATTTTGAACCTATATATACCAAATCGTCTAATAAACAACTAAAAACACATAAAAAACCTAGGAAAACATAGTATAGACTATACCTATTAGGTAGCTCAACTTCCAGTCACTCAAAGAACTCTCCGACGATAGTAAGCGGAGCTATTGAAGCAGGTAGAACATCTCCGTTAAGCAGTTAGGAAGGCTCGAGACTACAATTGGATAGATGGGAGAGTTGATGTTAGGCGAGCCATCAAGGCATTATTTTCTAGCCTCTACTATCTAGCGAGCGTACTTTCTCAACAGCTCCTCTACCTGATCAGGATCATCAACTCAAGGACCCTCCTTTGTTGGACCAACCTGGATCACATTATAAGGGAGATGCTTGACTATTGTATATTCTTTCTTTGTCTTTATCAATTGTGTATATTTCTTATTTTCTTTTCTTTTCATTATTATTTTGTTTTATCTAACATTTAGTTAATGGCATTTTTGTTTCTTAATTTTATGTGTTATTTTTATTTATGTTTATCATTTTATCCCTTTTTTGTTTATGTTTTGTAAGGATGTTACTTTAATGTTGGATGGACAATCCCAAATCCAAAACATTGTACCACTCAAGAAAGTACCAACTCAACTTTCTCACTTATTCTATGTGCTTATATTATGTACATTGGGAACAATGTAGAATTTTAAGTGTGGGGAAGGGGTTAATGATATTACTAATTTTCTTAGGCTTATTATAATCTTGGTTATTAAATTTTATTAACTGATATATGAATTAGTTTAAATTTGTCCATCACTTCTTTATTTCATTATTGAATATTGATTTGAATTAGTATGCAAAAAGATGATAATTTGAATAAACTTGCTTTTCAATGTCATATTTGTAATAATCATTGAGATAGTCAAATTGGATGAAAATTGCATATTATTTACAAAAATATAACCAATTTTTTCTCTGAGCTTTCAAGCCTAAGAGTAAATTTTCATAAAAGTTTAAGCTCTTTTAATTCTTGCATGTGTGTTATCATGCATAGTTGAATGATTTTAGAACTTGCCTTTATTATTCATATTGAGATCATATTTTGTTAAATTAGAAGCATTGAAATGATAAAGACACTTAGATTCAACATTTGTTTAAGCATATTTCTTTGATAATTACCATTTTTTATCCTTTATGAATAACCAAGTTTAAGCCTTAGCCTTTTTCATTAATTATAACTCCATTATTAACTGTTATCCTATTTTTCTTTGAAAGCCTTTTTATTATTTTCACCCTGAAGGATATTTACACTACTTGAATGCTCGAAAATTGGAATTGTGAAAGGTCTAATAATTCTTTAATTGTGGTACATGATGAATGCTTGAAACTATTTTGACAAAAATGCAAGCATAGAAAAAAAAAGAGAGAGATTACTATGGATTTGTAATTGAAGGACCTATATATTGTGAACAAGTTTCAAGTAATGTTCTCGTTAGTAAATTTTCTTTAAATCAACTTTTTATTATCAATCATACCATACCTAAGCCCTATTACAACCCTATAAAGCCCTTTTGATTTTTGTTTCTAGTTTACATATAAGTGATGGAGATGTGATAATATTGCAAACCTATGGTAAAAGTTCTACTATGCACTAATTTGAGAGTTTGATACTTTTTTACCTTAAATTCTTGAGTGCATTGAGTGAAATCTTAGTGAGGATGTAAAGGTTTATGCTTTCGATTTCAATAAGATTATGACGCAATTATTATTAATATTGACTTATGAAGTTAGTCTTAAAATAACTTCATTCCATGTGCATATTAATTTGATTAATATGATGTGATGATTAAGAGTATGAATGGACAGATTGAGATTAATAAAAGTTAGATGTTTGTAAAGTAATAATTTTGATTATAATTTTCTTGAGGATAAGTAAAAGTTTAAGTGTAGGGATGTTTGATAGATACATATTTGACTATAATTATACATCCATATTTGAGTTCATTTTCTATTATGAATAACTAAATCTTTTTAGTATTTAGGTGTGCTGACCTTAGTTTGTGATACAATATGCCTTAATATTTTATTCAATGCAATTATTGTGATTGTTTTATTGTGATTCAATTATATGTTTTATGTTTGTTAGAATATATCCGGAATATTAGTTCATGATTTGTGTAATTGAGATTGAGAAGTCCTTTGTATGAATAGATCCACCATAATTGAAAAGAGTTTATTGCAAACCTAAAGATAGGTCGATATAAATCCTCTACATCAAGGTTAAATCTAATAGGGGAATTCACAAATTGATAAAGCAATCATAGAAGGTTTAACTAGAAAGATTTCTATTAATCAACCTGTAGATTAGTTATCATTAGTCTCGAAAGAGTTATTAATATACCATAGAAATTTTTACAGTCCAATAATCAATAAAATAAGTGCATGATTAAAGATTAATTAATTAATAATTCTTAGGCGATTCATCACTAAGTAATTTCCTTTGTCTTTTGGGTTCATTATTGTTCACAATTTTAGTTCATTAGTTTAAGTTTTTATTTTTTAAAAAAAACCAAACATCCAATTTCATAGGCTAGATAGTAGGAGAAGGGTAATTGATAGTACTTATTATCTTCGTAAGATCGACCCGTACTTATATGTGCTTAGTACATCTACATCGTGTACTTGTAGTTAATTCAATATTGATATATACATAAAATATCAATCAAAAGCATAAACAAAAAAGTATATTTCTTATTAAGAGTAATCAATCTATGATAGATGTAGCATTGAAGTTTTGTTGAAGCACAATAATTAGTTACTGTAATCTCAAAAGTAAGAGGATTTGATCTATACTCATATAACAAAGAGGAAAATATGGGTCTTTTAATTGTATCCCGACATGGGTGAAACATGTAGATAGCACTAGCCAATTCATCACTCAGAGCAAATCGAGAGAAGAGTGCAGACCGTAGATAAAATTGAAGTAATCTAAATTTTGAGCATATACTCTAAAATAATCTCCTTGAAAATGTGTCCGCATGGAAGTGAAAAAATGTAAGACGTCATAATTATTCCCTTAATTTCTATAATACAATCACAAGTCAATAGGAAAGTTAAAGAGAAAAGAGGCCAAGATTGCCCTGCCCACTATAATTTGTTGTTTCGTATGTTTCTTTAGGAAACACTTGTATTGTCTTCCATGAGCAGCATAGTACTCACTTTCCAACAAGCCTACAAAATCACCCTTCTCAAGAGTGGTTTCAAGCTCAACGTAGGATGGTCTTCTAGGTATTTCTTCAACCCACAAAGACTTGAATGGTCATCTCTTATATGTACTCTTGTATAAACCTAGCAGTCTAAAACCCGCTGATGTTTTTGCTTTTAAGAAATGCACGATAGACATCAAACTAGATTTGTTTTCCAGTGTAATAACTCCATTTTCGCAAGTGAATTTATCCAATCAATCATTTTCTTCTTCTAATCTGTTAACCTCAGCATTGAGATAGTCAAGATGTTCTTACAGACTTGATATTTTATTAGATTATTACATATCTATATCCCTCAACTCAGCCAACTCCTTAAACAACTTCTCACTGCCTTTATGGGCATATCCCAGGGGCCAATTTAGCTTTTAAAAGTTAAGGCTACATGCTTATTGCAAATAGATATGGCCCTAAGACTCTATAAGAGCCAGAAATTTTTTTTTGAAATTTCTAAGACTTGTGAAGAGAAGTAGGTCAGGTAGAGACTAAGAGACAGAACATATCTTTACTCTATGACAATACAGGAACAAGTGATTTGAAGTTTAGAGATTTGATAAAGTTGTAACTCAGCTTATAGGAGTAGCTTTATTATTAACAGGAAATGGAAGCAAAAAACGCATCAGAAGCATATAGCTACAACAGTAACATTAAAGGAAACTTATCGTCGAGCTATTTTTGTAATAAATAACAATTTGAATATTTCTAGGGTCAGTTTTTAAAATTTCAAATAGTATTGCAAAATTAAGAAAAGTTTGTGACTTTTTAAATAATTTATCATAAAATAATTTTATAAAATAGTGATTAACGATACAATTACATTATTACACTCAGTCTGAAATTTTTCAATAAAGTGAAATTTGGAAAGATCTGATAGTACGCAGCCTTACTAAAAAAAACATTTATTTCATTTAGTTCCCCAGTATGTACGATACTAACTTCAATATTCATAACTGTAATTCCTGGTCTCGTTTTAGCAAGCAAGGTAAAAAGAAATTATATTCACCCTCTTCCAAAAGATTGTTATATTGAAACATTCAGTAATCAGTGGATGCACTTCCTTACGTTGAGAATTGACGCTTTTGTGAGACTTTGAATGGCTTGGTTCTTCAACTATGGTTTCCAGCAATGGCTTCTTGGACCTTGTCATGGACCTCCTCAACAGAAACTCAGGAGTTGCGAGCTCTTCGACACCATCCAAACTCAGCCTTGGCATTGGCACCGACGCGGATACCCGGGCGAGAGCTTCCTGAGAGGCCTCACCACTAGTAGACGCTGGCTGAACCTTAATATTGCACAAAACCCTTTTGGCAATGGAGTTGGCAGTGAGGAAATGAGCTCCCAAATCATCACCAGTGACCAGAGAATTCTTTCTTTGCATAGGAAACATGACGTAAACACTAGCCCTTTGGAGATCATCCTCCGCATTCAGACAACAGAATCTGGCTCCGACTTTTAGGGACTTGGCATTGATGATGAAGAAATTTGGAGCCTCCATCATGAGTTCAGCAGCTTTGGTGGGTTTGTGTAATAGTCTGACTTCTCCAGTTGGGAAGATGACTGTGGTGGACTTTGATATGTTTATGGGCAGAACACATGGATTTGATAAACTGCAACAAGTTATTTGGTTTCCCATCACTATGAGCAGTCAGTAAAACCGAAACTATCTTGTTGCTTATGCCTAAATCTCAAAGTCTTAAGATTTTGGGAGCGGTTGAAGGGTTTTCATACGATATACACTAGGATTAATTCGGAGTACTTTAATCTATTGAATGTCACATATATCATCTAAGTGATGGACCTAATGGAAATTGTATTACTATAAAGAATGAATTGGCAGAAAGTGTACATTTACAATTTACTTAAATCCAAACAAATAATAGATAAAAGGAATGCTATGTTGATTATATCAAAAATTCCACCACATTCTACAGCTGCGTGCCTTGTAAAATTATGCACAGACTCGAGTATACGACTCCTACTATTTTTTATAGAAAAGAGATCGAAAAGACCGTACGTTTTGGTGACAACGACGAAAGGGGATATAAAAAATAGGTTAGAGTACATGTCTACAGCGGTTTGTATCCACATGCGTTAGTATAATGGTATTGATTCTTAATAAATGCTGGGAGTTGACTTCTAGTATGTCCGAAGCTGAAAACGGGTTGGGCCTGCCAAAGAATTTTTTTAATTAAAGGATAAGTACACTTCGGAATAGAATCAAAGGAAACTCCGTAAGTGGAACACGTCCACCAAGAATTATAATATTGTGTTTACCAAAATATGATAGATAAAAAGGTTAAAAAGATTCAAAAAATTTTATTAAATTTTAATTTGAATTTAAATATTTCAGAAAATTTAAATAAAATATATACGTTTAATGAATGATTGATTTAATAAAAAATAACTCTTTGTTAGGATTGTCTGATATAAAATTTTTTGTTATTTTAAACTCTAATATTAAATAAATAATTAATCTTAAGTGAAATTTATATAAAAATTAGAAGTAACAAGGTATCCCTAATTTCACGTAAGTCTTAATTTGTCCAATTTCTCTTATCTTCTCAAACATACTTGCTCTTACTTTCTACAAATTTCCGGTATTCTTTTTTTTGGAAAAAACTTCCTCTATTCTTGATGAACAAAGAAACATACGTTTAACCAGAAATAAAGAGTAAAGACCTCTGTTGCCATTCAATCTTTATATTCCTAGTATACAGATAAGAAATGCTTATCAAACATGTTATACATAAGAAATAATTACCTGACATTTTATATGCTAGAATTGCTTATGATATATGGGAAATCAAAGATGGGTATATTGCCAGTTACACTTTCTTTCACCCTTAAGTGATCAAACGTGACTTTTATGTTAATTAATTGCTCGAAGCTGCTTAGGATTACTTTGGCTTCCTCTTTTCTTCCTTCCAATTTTGTTGCTAGTCGGATGACAGACGGAGGAGGGTGGTGGAGCCAAGGATGAAAGTTGAAATAGCCATAGAGAAGACGAGTATGCCTGCAAAGAGGAGAGAAATTAAGGAAATTAGGGCCCAATTAGTTATTGAATCCTTAATTTGTCCTAATTTTCTCTAATTTTTAAATGAACCTTCCTCTTAAAGTAGGTTATTTACTTCCTTAATGCTCTTTTCCTAAAAGAAGACAAATAAGTGATAATATTTTAATTGCTCTAGAACTCCTAATTAAGTGAATTAATATTTCCTTAAAGTATGAATTAAGTGAATTAATGATAGAAAATTAAAATGATTAAATAAAAGCCTTCAAATAAAAACTATTTAGTGAACTTTCATAATTAATTAAGGATGATTAAATATGAATGCATATGATTTATTTTTTCTTTATTTTGCTCCCTTAACAATTATTGATTTAATTATGTGTCGATCCTAGATTTTCAAAAGGTTTGATTACTCTCTCTCAAGACCTAACCAACTGACTCTAATTGAATATGAAAAATCCAAAATTGTAATCTTTAAATTTACAACTCTTTCCCTAATATTTTCAATTAGTTTTGAAGATATCCATCGAATAACCAAGTTCTCACATAAGATCTCTCTTCAAATGATAGTTGATTTGTTAATCATGTGACATATTAATCCACCATCTATTATTGCACAAATTAATCAGATAACTTTTAACTAACTCTCTCGATTTATTGCCAAAGTATATGCATGCACCATTAACACTACACAAAAATTTTTATTGAATCAGTAATGATTAAAGTCACAAAACAACTTAAACAAACCCTAATCTAGAAATTTAGTACTTCATAAACATATAAGACATCTGGAAATTCAGTTTGCACATCAAGTTATATGAAAATAACAAAGGAGAAAGAAAGAAAAAATCTATTCGAAGCTTGATCTGAAAATCTAGAAATCTAGACGTCTTTATCGATGTTCTTTCTTTTCACATTCTTAAATAATCCCAGATGGTCTTGGGAGTATAACTAGGGTTTTTGCCCTTTATTTAGTTGCAAAAATGCCCTGAAACCCTAAAACAGATGGAAAAAGTTGTGTTTGGGAAGCCTCTGTCACGATCGTCCATCTAGAGTCATGATCTTGACTCTGGGTATTCCTCTTCTGTCATAGTCATACATGTGGAGTCACGATCGTGATTTTGGGTATTTATCTTGTTGGGACCCATTGCCAGAACTCCACCTCTTGCAAATATAATAAGACTTAAGCGTATCTTACTACATCATTCTCTTTAATACATTACATACAAATAATTTTCATAATTTACGTTTCAATACCCTCAAAACAAAAGGGTTTTACAGAGCTATAATGATATTTCAAGCCACCTTACAACATAATCCGAAATCTCAAAATACAAAAGTTACATAAACTACCAATTCTTAAAATGCGACTAAAGCCTTGTGTTTTCCAAAACTAACTCAAAATATAACATAAGCAAATTGGGAGTGATGCCTTGACTCTCTTTCACTCCATCTCTTGCTCATCACCTGGAGGTGGGGACAGA
>JANVCQ010000002.1:33211924-33228011 GCA_025531925.1 Erythroxylum plowmanianum
TACCCTTGCCTATCATTTCTTGGTTCAAGAATTTTCATTCATTTGCTCTTTACTCATGACTACTTGCCAAAATTTCTTCTTCAAATAGTTCTAATTTTTATGAAACATTCGGTGTCCAACATATCTTCTGTCATGACCATTACATGGGAGTCATGATCATGACCTTGCCCATGCAGCTCCATACACATCCAAATCTCTTGTTCTTCACTTATCTAATTTCCCAAAATAACAAACACATCAAGAAATATATAACTACAATTGAAAAAATGCTCTAAAGCACACAAACACTTAAAATATAAATACACACACACATTAACATAATTCTAATCCTATACATGCAACAATCATCTAATAAACACCTATAAACATATTAAATTACCTAACAAAACATAGTATAAAGTGCACCTATCACATCCCCACACTTAAACTTTTCAAAAGGTCATTTTATGGAACACCAAATTCCCAAAAAGAGCCTCTGCCACTTTAAGAAAAATGTTAAAGGTTAGGGACAGTGTCAAGCAATCAATATACTACAAGTAAAATGGTTAAAGATACCTATTAGAGGTTTTTTCTCTTGAATATAGACATTAACCCTATAGAAGAGGATATGGTAGTGTGGACAAAAACAAACAATGGATAGTTCTTAAATTGCTCAACTAGGAGGCTATATTGGAACTCTGGCCCTAGAGTAGAGTGGCACAAATTGGCATGGGTAGTCAAAATCCTACTTAGTGTAGCAATCAACCTCTATATAGCAATTCAAAGAAAGCTCCCTATCATTGATAGACTAAAATTATATCTGACTATCCCAAACAGGTGTTACTTATGCACAAGCAATCAAGAGAGCATTGATCACCTATTATTTGAATGTTCATATACTAATAAAGCAAGGAAGGAGATAACAAATAGATGTTGTACATACAACGCACCAAACACATGGAATGAAATCATGGCATAAAGCGTGGCACAAATACATAGACTATGTAAAATAAAGGCTTGGATTTTCAAAATAAAGTTTTCTTATCTATTTATAGAAGTCTGGGGAGAGAGAAACTGATGTGTATTCGTAGAGAAATCCAATTAGTATGGAAGCTTCATAGCTAATACTGTCAATCACATCAAAACACACATATATGCACACACAGAGGTAGCCGTGTTCAAAGACAAAGGGAAACGAAGATGGGAAATCACCTTAAATCACCAAAAGGGAAAGAATGCTTCATCTAGAGAAACAAAGGTAAAGCTAATTGGGCTACACATGTAAGGCATCTAGTATGCCTAGGAAAGTAATATTTAATTCCATCAAGCCTAGAAACTTTGGTTGATCCAAAAAAATTATTACTATATTCAGTTTATAGCTAATGAAATCCCTTTTTTACTGCTAAAAAAAGAAGTCAGGTGGATTAAAAGTAAAGAAGATTAAAATTATTCTTTGTCTAACAAACCATGGTAATTATACTTATGCCCCTATCTTAGTCATCTAAGAATCTTAGGATCTCAGCATTGCATAAATATTACATACTGTGTGTATATGCATAAATATTTCATAAACAAGAGTAAATTTATTTTTTAGTTTTGAAGAAACCCTCTTGATTTTCAAACTACTTTTTAGGAAAATTTATAAATGTATTTAAGTGTGTTTAAGTCATATTTTGATAAAGGTATGAGGTCTACTCTTTGATAACTTGCATTGTTTGTTTCTAATGGCTAGTTTATAACTAGTTCATAATGACTAATTTTCAAAGAATATTTTTATTCTAACAATTAGGAGTAAAGGTTATGAGTAAGAATAGGCTATAAGTGAAATGGGAAAAGTATTTTGACATAATAGAAAATTTGCATAAGCATATATAAACCTGATAGTTATAGGTTGCATTATGATTTAGTTGGTAATTTAGTATGTTTTTAGTTGTTAATTAGATTATTTGTGCATGTTTAGGTTCAAAATTGTATCATTTTGATTCTGTGTTGCCTTACCGCTTGGCCATACCCCATTTATCTTTTTATTCAACCCTACTCAAAACTAATAAATTTTGAATGTTATGTGTTTTAGAGCATCTTATCGGGCTTTAATTTTATATGTTTAAGGTATTTTGATGAGTTTGTTAGTGTTAGAGACCAAGTAAAGAAGATCAGAGGCAACCCAACCAAGTTCACGATTGTGACACCCTTGTCACGATCATGACAGAAGCCAAATAGGACTAGGTCACGATCGTGACAAACGTGATAATAGATGAGGGGACTACTTCCGAACTCATTTTTCAAGGGTTATTTAAGACATTTGGGCTTGGGTAAAACCTAGTCTTTACCTTAAAAAGCCCTAGGACAATAAAAGACAAACAAAGACCTAATCTAAGAGAGCTTCCATATTCCATTTGAGGAGCTTCTTCTAAGTGAACTTCTTTATTTCATCGTGTTATTTCTGTTATTTAATGTGTAAGATGGATATGATGATGACCAATTTGGGTTTAAGGATGTTGTAAACTCTTTTAGGGATTTTTTTTCTTAAATCAATGATAATTTATTTACTTTTGGTGTTATGTGTTGCGTATTGTGATTGTTTGTCATATTTGCATGCTTCGATAATAAATCGAGATAGTGAACCGATAGAAAAATGATTATGTTAGGTAATGAGAGTTAAACAATCTAATAAATCACATAAATAGTCAAATAGGTAATTTATACAAAGAGAGGTCTCGTGTGAGGACCTAATTGTGTATTAGAGTGCTTAAGATCTAATTGAATTTGTAGGTTATGAGAGATTGCAAATTCTTTAATTCAATTCAATTAAGGTTTATGATTTAGGGTTTAAAGATTTGAACTCGAGAAAGAATAATTCACGCCTCGAAATTCTCTAATTGATACCAAATTAACTCAAAAGTAATCAAGTTAGCATTAGATGATAGTATGAATACCCCTTTCTCAAAAATAGTTAATCTTCCTTGTGTGATTTTTGAGTTGTCTATTGGTTATGCTCAATTTTGATTTCCTTCCATTAATTTAGAATTTCAATTTTCAATCCATCCATATTTAATTGTTTAATTTTCTGCTCATTTTTATTTTCATTTCAATTACACTTTTAGACCTTAGACAAGTTAGGATTTGATTAGTTCACTAATTTCTTATAGGATCGACACCTCATATACTACACTTATGACCGTGCGCTTGCGAAATATTAAGGGTTTTATAAGATTAAATTTGCTCAACAAGTTTTTAACGTTGTTGTCCAGGAATTAGTTTAGGAATTTTTGAATTCCTTTTTTTTAAGCAATTATTACCCTTTCTTATGATTGTGGCACCTAATCATAAGAAATTTTAAAAAAAGAGAGACAAGGAAGTTAGGTACAAAGTAGAAGACATATCAATTTGGACATCTCAAGGTAATAAGAGATAGAAAGAATGATAATGGAAGAAATACATCATGGGGAGAAAAGGAACCTTGAGAACTTCAATGAGGCACAAATTGGTTGGGGAAGTAATTATCCTTATTTGAACACTTACATTCTGATTGGTCTAATAATAAAAGAACTCAAATGGGAATTTAAGGCCTGCCAGGATTTCAGTAAGATGAGTCTAGTTTATGGGATTCAAAATTGGACAAGATCATAGGTATGGATGAGGCCCAGAAGAGGCTAAAAGGGAAGTTTGAAGAAGTAATAGAAGATCATGCCTCTTCTACTCACAACCTAGAGATTCAAATAGGTCAGCTTACTAAGGAATTTTGTAAGTGAAGTGTGGAAAGCTTTGTAAGCAACATGGACGTGAATATAAGAGAGAAATTTAAGGCTCTCACACTTAGGAGTGAGAAAGAGCCAGAAGAACTAGCTAAAAAACAAGTTAAACCTGACCTTGTAGAAGACTAAGAGAAGATGGAAAAGGATGAAGAAAAGAATGAAGACGCTTCATACATTCCTCCTTCACCTTATCCATCTAAAATACGATTCCCACAAAGAATTCAAATGTATCATTTAGAAAATTCATGAAAAAGCTAAAGAAATGACAAATTTACTTGTCTTTTATGGAAGTGTTGAACTTGGGACAAAAATCAAATGGTATCCATGATGAAAACCTCTAGCTCCTTAATTACCAACCATATGCCCCTACAGTTGATAGATCCAGTGAGCTTTACAATACCTTGTGTAATTGGTAGTTTAAAGATTTCAAAATGTTTATGAAACTTAGGTGCAAGTATAAACCTTATGCCTTTTTCAATTTTTAGGTAATTAGGGTAATGAGATGTGAAGCCAACATCTGTAGATATTCAGTTAACAGATCTATTGATAAAGAAACTGTTTGGCCTAGTGGAGGATGTTCCGATAAAAGTGGACAACTTTATCATTCATGTGGGTTTTGTTATGCTAGACTTTGAAGAGGAGAAAAAATGTTTGCTAATCCTTAGTTTACCATTTTTGACTATTGGAAAAGCTTTGATAGATGTCCATGAAAACAACCTCATCCTTCAGATTGGAGATGAACAAGTAAAATTCAACATGAATAAGGTATTAAAGAATCTAAATGAGTGTAACTCATTTATGAGAATCGATAAAGTCAAATCTTTAAAGGAATGAGAGGAAGAAGAAAAGATGACAATGAAGATTAAGTTTAAAGAATATAAGGAAGTCTCTGTTCAAGAAGTTGAAGAAGAAGAGAACAAAGAACAGAGGATATAGGACATAGAGGTTAAAGAAGATACAAAAATATCTATTTATGAAGTGAAAAAAAGAAGAGTAGAAAAGAGTGACTGAGGAAGAACAAGAACAACAGAACAAACTGCTGGACTCAACCGAAGATTTAGGGAGTTTTGTTATTCTCTATTTTATTGACAGTTTGTTAGTAAAAATAACATTACTGAACTTAATTGTTTTCTTAATTTTATCAATATTATCCTTTTGATTATCTTGTAAGTTGTAGCTTATTTACAGGCTTTGAAACTAAAATTGAGTGACACAGATAGAAGCAAGCCACTCATAATTGACCTAGGTTAAGTGTGGAAGGAAGAGTATGTCAAGTTAGTGACATTAACTAAGTACTACTTAGGAGGCAACCCAAGAATTATGATAAGTTTTATTTTTATTTTGTAGGGAGTGAATTACTGGAACTTCATGACCAAAAGTATCTCCAAATTCCTTCACCAACACCGTCACCACCTCAGTCATCATGACGGGTTTATACCCTAACCCTTGTCTTTTTATTTTTATTTTTATTTTGTTCATATGTTTTTCTCGCTATTTGTTTTTATTCCCACCTTATGTGTTAATTGTTCTTCTTATATTAAAGATAATGTGTTGTCCAAGTGTATAGAGGGTTATGTTAATTGTATGGTTTTATTTTGAGTGTGAATTTCGCATGTTGTATGTTGTTCTTGTCTAGGGTTTCATGATGTGACTCGTGTGAGTGTGTCAATGGTTAGGACTTAATGGAATCAGTTTAGCTTTGAACATAGTCTTTAATGTTGTAAATATTTATTAGCTTGTCAAATTAGTGCCCTAGGTCATTTTGGTTAAATATGCATGTTAATTAGGATATGATGATAGTTCATGCACCCTAGGAATTTGCCACATATTTATAATTTTAGGTCAATTGAATAAGCAGTATCTTTAGTATCCTTTCATGAGAATGATTAGCTAAAGAAATGAGGAGGCAATAAAATATGAAAAAAATTATGGGTATATCTTAAATAAATAACTATTATGCCAGCCTTTAAGTTATGAATACAACTAATAGCCAGTTGAGAATATAATATGGCCTAGTAACTGAGGGACATTCATCACAATTATTTGCCTTTGCATCAAAAGGCTAAAATGACATTCCAACCAAGCAAATTAATAAAGCATAACGTAGTTGAGTAATCGAGAGACATTTATCACAAATGTTTGCCTTCACGTCAAAAGACTAAGTCAATGTCAATGAAAATTAACAAAAAGAGTGTTTTGATAAATAAAACCTATTGATCTTTATGAATAGCTTGAATTCTCATGAAAAGCTACTTAGGGATAGTTACAATTTTGATTAACTAAATAATTATCAATGTGTGTATGCAAGTGATGAGGGTGAATAGATTTGATATTAAAGGTCTTAAATTGTATGTATATTTCGTCCGAAGTGTTTAGCCATAGATTTCATAAGTTAATAAGTTAGAGAAACTTGAAGGATTGTGTTTGAATTTAAATTAGTCTCGTGAAGTTCAATGTCATTGTAACATTACTGCATATGTGTGCTTATATGTGTTGTTGTTTGGTGTTTTGTGTTTGTATTTTGTTTTGTTTTTGCTTGAGAACAAGCAAAAATTCAAGTGTGGGGACATTGATAGTTATAGGTTGCATTATACTTTAATGGGTAATTTATTATGTTTTTAAATGTTAATTAGATGATTTGTGCATGTTTAGATTTATAATTGTATCATTTTGATTATGTGTTTATGTTTTTCAATGTTATATAGTTTAGAGCATGTTTTCGAGCTTTAATTTTGAGTGTTTGAGATGTTTGAATGAGTTCATTAGTGTTTGAGATTAGGTAAATAAGATCGGAGAAGATTCGAGAAAGCTCGACGGAGGAGTCAAGGTCACGATCGTGGCTACATGACAGAGAAGCAACCCATGCGCGATAACAGACGCACGGACTGCTTCCTTGAGTCTTGGTAAAACTTAGTCTTTACTCTAAAAACCCCTAGGACTATAAAAGACCAAAAAAAAAAGCCTAATCTAAAAGAGCATTCATTACCCATTTAAGGAAAAGGAGAGAAGAGGAGAGAAGAAGGAGTTGCTGCCACTCCCAGTCCTTCCAAGTGAACTTCTTTATTTCATCTTGTTATTTCTTTTATTTGATGTATAAGATGGATATGATGATGATCAATTTGGGTTTAAGGATGTTCTAAACTCTTTTAGGGATTTAGTCTTGAATCAATGTTAATTTGATTGCTTTTGGTGTTAATGTGTTGGTATTGTTCGTCGTATTTGCATGCTTCAGTAATAAATCGAGAAGGTGAACTGATAGCAAAATGTTAGGTTGGGTAATGAGAGTTAAACAACCTAATAGATCACACAAACTATTAAATCAGTAATTTATATGAAAAAGGATCTCGTACGAGGACCCAATTATGTATTAGAGTGCTTAAGATCTAATTGGATTTGCACCTTGTTTGGTAATTTAGAGATTGCAAATTCTTTAATTCAATTTAATTAGGGTTTAAATATTAGAACATGAGAGAGAATAATTCACCCTTCGAAATTCTGGGACTGATACCGAATTAACTAAAAAATAATCAAGTTAGCATTAGATGATAGGATAAATCCCCTTTCTCATAATTCGTTAATTTTCCTTGTGTGATTTTCGAGTTGCCAATTAGTTGTGCTCAATTTTGATTTCCTTGTATTAATTTAGAATTTCAATTTTCAATCTATCTATATTCAATTGTTTAATTTTTTGCTCATTTTTATTTTCATTTTAATTACATTTTTAGGCCTTAGACAAATTAGGATTCGATTAGTTCAGTAATTCCTTGTGGGATCGACACCTCATATATACTAAGCTTACAATTTATGCGCTTGCAAAATATTGAGAGTTTTATAAGATTAAAACTTACTCAACATAACCTTTAGCAGATTGTTTGATCAATAAAAGAGTTATTTTCTTAAATTATAATTGAACCAGTGTGATTAGTTAGATAGCAATTGAGTTACATAAGATTCTTCTTTACCCATATAAAAGAAGATGTGTAAAGAATTCTTCACCTTTAAAAAGAAAGACATGTAAAGGTTTATCTTCACTAGAGAGAAGATATATGTATGAAGAGTTTGTCTTCAATTATCGATGGAAAAGAGACAAATGAATTATCAAATGAAACTCGAAAAGTGGACCTAAGCAAAAAATAGTTTGACTGAACGGCTATAAATTTGTGTATGCATTGTCTTTCCTCAGCCTCTTTATTATATTTAAGTTTGATGTGATTGATATTTGCTTAATTATCACACTCGTTAATTTAAATAATTCATTAATTAAAATGTAAAAGAAAATTAAATTTCTACATGCACAACACACACTCTCTTATATGCAATCTAAAGATTAATATACTAATGTGGTAAACATACAAATGAAAATAACAACTGAGCATTAAACATAAGCATAGAACAGTTTTCCAGCACCAGATATCGGTTCTCAACAAGCCCAGACTCGCATATAAATTAATAGATGCAAAATGACGTATGAGAAAACAAATGTACACAACACACATCAAATGCAGACACGGACTTTAACCATGACAACGTACCGGCGATGTCGACTGAGTCCAGATCTCCTGTCCAATATTATGGTGTCTTATTGTATTTAATGAATCTCAGTCATTTATTTATGTAGGTTCTACGTGGGTCCCGCATGGATTCCACAAAATAAATGGTTGAGATTCTATGAGACAGAATAAGACAGAGTAATATTGGACAGAGGATCTTGTATCATGTCGGCTACATCGACATGATTGTTTAATAACAGAGATACCATTACAGACGAAAGCACGTCAAGCATGCACAATGTTGTAGGCAAATGTCTTATTGAAGTTTGAGTTTTCGGATGCAAAACAACAATATACAACCAATCGTTTATCAATATGCAAGTGTTCATCATCATATATATCCAGAACTCTTTTGAAGAGACATGTAGCTAACTGCAGTTGTCCACTTGCCTCTTTTTAAGCAAGCCTTCAACAGACAGGGCATGCAGCTTTTCCGAGAGTTGAGGAAACTTCCTCTAGGATCTCTATTACAGAAGAAAATGATGGTCTTTCCTTTGAATTTTTGCTTGTGCACTGCTCTATTAACCTGAAAGATGAACAAACAGCAAAATATTAGTAGACCGTGGAGGACACTCGTGTCAGTTACTATCGTTGTTCACTCCTACTGAGTACTGGATATTTTTGACGATTCTTTAAAGCTCTAGAAAATATAATGAAAAACTCTATATTCTTCAAATAGAAAAGAGAACACGTTAGTGGAATTTACTGCTGAATTCTTTTTGGACAGCGGCTTATCTGAAAGATGGGATTGAAATCATCAGAATTGATCACCAGTTGCCTTCCTTCTAACATCTGAGAAATGGAGGAACTTACAATGATCATGTTCCAGAGGTTCTTAGGTGCTTGAAAGTAAGTTGCAATCTGTTGTTGTGTATGTGAAACACAGTAGAAAAGAAAACCTTTCATGGAGCCATGCATCCATGCTTCTAGAAGTTACAATATATTGCAACTGAACCATCGTCCGAAAAATGATGGCCATCTTACATTTTGGTGTGCATATGTACAAGAGATTACTTAGTAGACCATATTTTCATTTTTCCATCAATCAATGGCATATGGAAATGATGACCCTGTCAATTAACCATGCATTTGTAGGCTCTATCCACCATAACCAAGGAATTATTTTCTAACAAATTGACCTATACTGCGCACTAAATATTTGAGGAGAAATCGGGGAACAAGGAGTGTTTAGGTTCAAAAGTAATGCATCCAGATCGAGATCAGTATTTTCTTACTACGCCTATGTCTTTTGTCTTTTGTCAAAATAATATCGCGCATGCAATCTTGTATTGTTATAGACGACGGCTGCCTCTGTGAGATTAAAAGTTTTGCCAAAACATCCATTAACGTCAATCTATGTGCTATATTACCTGATAAAAAATCATTCCAAAAGAGTAGACATCTTTCTTGGTATCATATAACCGCCTGACATTGTTGCTTGAATGATCAACTCTCAGGCCTTTGAAGCAGAAGAAAATGTTAAGACGCAGTGGAAATGGTAAAAATCCCCTTGGGAATATGATTCAATGTGAGCAAACATAAAGTCTTTACAGTCTCGGTTTGGATGGATTTGTTCATAGAACATTTGAACCCAGTAGTCGCCAATCTTCAGATGGCCACCTTCATCCTGTAGCAAGTTTCTACATTCAAAAGTAAACAAATATCATCACTCAGTTAACCATTTTCATGTTCTTTTGTATTTCCCTCTTCTGTAAGTTAAAGATCTTGCATCATCGAGTCCTTTTCTTCATGATGAATTGTAGACCTGGGAGAAAGCACCTAAAGAGAGAAGAGTACTACTGCAGGATGAGAAATAAAATCAAACTATAATGTCCGATGGACCCAAGGAACAACAACAAAGGTGCATTCTCAAACACATGTCAAGGAAGAGCTAAAAGCAAAGTTTTGGTTGGTTAATTAACAAAAGTATTTCTGAAATGAACTTTTAACGGAAGTTACCTAAAGTCCAAATGATTGTGAACTATAGGCATAGGCTTGTGTTTATGAAGATAATTCACTCCCCTGCGAATCATTGTACAAGTGAAGATGGATTCTGTTACGAGCAAACAAATTCATAGACTATGAGACCAACCAAGAGCCGCAAAATCACATCACCTAGAAATGTCAAGGGCATAACGCAGAGCAGTACTCAGGTCAAGTGCAATTCTTCTGGACAAGATATCATCCAAGTTTCCCTACGTCAAGATATGACAAGAAAAACTGTTTTAACGAGAGAGACTTGTAATACGGAATGATCTTCTGATATTGTCAACAAACAGCAAACAGGAACTTTAAAAAGAGTATTTGGTCACTGAGAAAATACTCTTGGAAGATGTTCGGTAATTAGAACCATCTCATCCCTGTGTACAATGGAACCAAGAAACTGCAAAATGTTGGGATGTCGAAGTTCACGTAAGAGAGTGTTATCCTTAGCTGACAATACCCTGCATTGAATCATAGTTGAATTTCTATTCGAGTAAGATTTGATAAAATGTTAAAACAGAAATGTGATTGAGCATACATCTTCACAGGATGATAAATCTCATTCTTAATTACAGTTTTAACAACCCAAGTTCCTCTCCACTTGACCTTGATGGCTTCGCCAAAAACACCCTGATGTTGTCAGAAGCACAACGTTCATAGCTATTTAACTTGGAAAGAAGACGATAATAAATATTTCTCATTTGAGAATGAAATAAAAACTAGCTAGGGCGTTTCTTATTTTGTAGATTTCATGTAAACTCTGATAATTAACGTCATATACCTGTTCAACTGTTGATGATTGCTCAGTGCTCAATTCTGATATATCAAAATTCACTTCATTTGAATCTTGCTCATGTCGAACTGTCTGGAAAATGAACGTCGAATCAACAACGCAAGCCATTTGTTCAAATGCTTTCAATTCCTTTACCATTTTTAAATTTAACAAACAATGATTCAATTCATCTTTGTTAATGAGCGAGGAAGAAAAGGTTCGAAAGAGGTTATTTGAATTTTTTTGGTAGAATGAAGGTAACTAGAACAGGTTAAAAGGTGTTGTAACATAGTTTACCAAAGCTTTGATAGATTAAAGAATGAGAAGAAACATAGGTTTAGAAACTTCGTGTAGTACATGGGATTTGGATTAGATGAGCAATGAAAAATCAAATTTGCTGCCATGGCTGTGGCAAAAAGAGGACTTACAAGTGCAGTGAACAATAATCGCTAAGGAGTCTAACCGAATAAGAAAAATAAGATAATCCCATTACCATTGGCTCATCGCTGATTAAATCCTTGCCACCATTTACTTCAAGAATCCTACATATATCACGATGCCCATAGAGTCTTGCATCTGTCAATGGCTTGATATAACAAATTAAGAGATGGAATCATTGATGATCCTATTTCAATTAACCTTTGGAGAGAACCGACCTCATAAGGATTCAATAATTGCTTACAGTTCGTTGCCACCTGTCTTGGAGATTAACATTAGCATTGTAGTAGAGAAGAAGCTCAACAATAGGAGCATGCCCTTCACTCGCTGCCAGGTGCAATGCAGTTCTCTTGTCATAATCTTGTACGTCAGGAGAAACACCCTTTCTTAACATCTGGTTCAGACCAACTCTATCACCTCTTGATGCGAAGCGCAGGAAATTGCCAATCAGCTGCATGTCATAACCATCTGTGGGGTCATCAACATGCTTCTGGTCCATTAATCCCTTGTACGTAAAACATAACGAAGCAAATCAGATAAGCTAATCATTGCCTACAATTGCTAGACTTTACTCAGAGGAACATGGAACCTTACAATCAGTGTAATAGTTTATCGAAACCAGTAAAGCCTGGATCGCTAGACACTCACACGTACACAAACAAAGCAGACCATGAAATGAGAAGGGAACAGGAGAACAGAAGAAAAAAATTTCGATAAACTTGATAATGAAATTCACTTGTCAGAATCAAGCATGAGTTTGGATTACCGATCGAGTCAAAGTGGGGAGAAGACAAGAGAGGAAGACGGGAAATATAAAATTGTAACCAAAAGGTAAGAGACGTTTCTGGTGCGAAAATTGGACGATAATTTCTAGGACTACCTTTCGGCCATGACGATCACTTTGTTTCTTTCTTGTTGTACATGGTTTCCCTGGGCACTTGAAATCAATGTCTGTTTACAATGCAACAGAAGAGAACAAAACAGCAATCAGAAGCTAAAGGCTATCAAAATGGAGATGAAATCTCTAATGAGTAGACGAAGATCCTCCTCCACACAGCAAGCTGTTTCAAAAGCCAAGGATGATCAACAGAAGATACCGCAGGAGTTAGAGTTAGTCCTGGCAAGCTCTACCTTGTTATGCTCTTCTTATGTCTTACTTAGCTAAAGTTAGAGATCATGACAGTTTATTAAAACACAGGGCGAAGGTAAATTGGCTAAAAGACGGTGAAAAGTGTTCTAAGTTTTTCTTCTACTTATCCAAAAGGAATACAAATAATGTAATACGTAGTGTGAGCCTTAATATATATCTCGAATCTATATGAAAGGATCAAAAATAAAGTTAATATGGAATACATAGATTTCGGTTCCATCTTTGATTCTGATGTCAATTCCGAGCTCCAAACGTCTTTGAATCTCCCGGGACCTTTAGTGAAAAATTCTCACCGACTCACGAGCTAAGACTTTCTACAGTTTCCTCAAAATACAGCTTTCTTAACAGGTCAAAGAATCTTTATACTCGTGAATGATATATGAGTAACTGCAAGAGGTCTTAATCTTTATCTTCCTTATCATAAGGCCGATATGAATCCAGTCCATACTAATCGGGACCTATTTTTTATCTGAAATTCGACCCATTAATCTAGATCATTTATTGGACAACCTTATTATCTTTATATAGATCAAATGACGCAACTTAACTGGTAATTTATTTAAAAACCAAAATTGCAATTAATGTTATCCAATTTTATAAGACATGGACAAAATTGTCCTTAAGGATAAAAATGTCTAACATTATCCCCTTTAGACAAGCATTAATTGCAGTAGACTCTAATTTAAAAACAATTTAAAAACTAAGTTAAGCCACGCTATTGTATTAGTCGACTAAGTTTTTAAAACCAAAACATTTGATCCAAAGATAATGAAAGTCCATCATTCTATCCCGCAAGACTTTCGATACCGAAAAGTATCAGATGCATGTGTCCTGTGTGACACAGATCTAATAAAATCACGAATACCTAATACCTCACTAACATGAATGGGAAAATGAAGTGTAATAAACTACGATGATACCTTTATGATCTAAATTGTATCATCTTCGTTTATAGATCTCGATTTTTCTAATTTTATGCTAAACTGCATTAGAGAAATCCTATTTTCTCTCACCAAATGCTAAACACCATTAGAGAAAACCTTTATGTTCTCTAACTGAATGCTAAACTGCATTAGAGAATCTTTATGAGATTAAAAACTTATATCCCCCTATGTCATGTCAAACTTTATAGATATCTATGATAAACTGTATGTGTATAAATGACATAGGCACTAGGTCAATCTGTATATATGCCCAATGACCTTCAAATGCTTAAGATCGACACAAATTTTAAGACTTTCATACGTATTATGACAATGTATGATGACACATAATACTGAGGATAAACGACGATCATCTTTATCAATGAACCATCATATTATCATAATACTTTAAAATGTACAAATGTACATGGAGCAAACATAACGATCTTCTTAACTAACAGTGTCTAAGGACATCAAAACACCCATACTGTATACTTGTGTCACAAACACAAGTGGGTGAAGTCCTTTAGTCAAAGAATCGACTCACAGTTCCTCAGTCCTTAAATGCTCCAAACCTTAATGTCACCTTTTCGTGTCAACACCTTTATGACCAATTGATCTTTAAATGCTATGACCCTGTGATATTCTTCGTTGTTATTAAACAACACTGTAAGAAGAATACCACAGTAAAACCAAATGGGTCTAGCTACTAAATGGACCACAGACCACTCAGAAATTAAATTTCTGAGTTAAATCATCTGCGAAGTAGCCCCTTAGCATGCACTCTGCATGCATAGTCGAGGAAGTTACATGTGTCTATTTGACACACTTTCACGACATTGTACCAATTGCAAACTTGAACTGTAACCTTAAGTGAACTTTCGATCATCCAAACACATAGCTAAATTTAAATCTGAATTCCCTATGAGGTTTGGTATGTTGACTTTACTATATGTCAACATATAATCCTTGATTCCTTCAAGTATCTCAACGTTCGCTAGACTGCATTCCAAAAGTCTATAACTGGATTAACTAGATATTGACCAAACAGTCAAGCAGTGAATGCAATGTCCTATTTAGTACATAGCCGAGCATACATCAGGCTATCCATCATACTAGAACACCGAACATTTCTCATAATCTCTCTCTTTATTTTATTCTTTGGGTATTATACCAAATATTATCTCTCACTATGAGAGACATGTGTTACGACAGGTTTACTGTCAACCGTATTAAACCTTTGTAACACATATTCAATGTATGCATTCTTTGAGAGGCCTGATGAGTGTTGAGATATGTCCTGGTGAATCCAAATACATAGGACAGAAGATGTTATACTAAGGTCCTTTATGTCAAGGTTCTTAACCAAAAGTTGCTTATCCTCATACAACATGGTCAAGTGACTTGATGTGAGCAATTTACCATACGCATGCAATAATAGGAAGATAACTTTGCTCCCCTCAACTTTATAGTACAGGCATTTTTTGAATTTATTTTCCAAAAAGCCGAAAGAGGCCATAACCTCATCAAATGTAAGGTATCACTTCAAGAGGTTTATTATAAACCATATATTGATTTGCATAACTCACAAACCATGTCAGTACTGTCTGGATCCTAGGACCCTACAGATTGTACCATATAGACTGTAGCGCCCCCTTACTCCAAGGTACCCACCAGGACGCCCGGAGGTCATTTTGGTACATATCCTACGATAAGGGCGAGCTACGTTAGATCATTACCTTCACTTCATATGGCATCATATCATTCATCATTTAATAAGCATCAATAGAAAATCACAAAATTTTAAAACCAACTTTTTCCTCATTTCATTTCTCAAAGAACAGAGTCTACATTGTCTTTCAACTTCTTCTACATGTACATTAACAAAACCTAATACAAATGTACTACATGAAAGAGGAAAATATATCAAATCTATCTAAGCCATCCAAAAATCCTAGCTGACCGACCTTTAAGCCATGACTTCTCTTGTTAAAGCATAATCTACACGGTAGTGGAGCCTCTCAGTAATTAGGGTAGTCTCTCGATCCTGAAAAGACAACATTGCAATTTTGTTGAGTTTTGCGAACTCAATGAGATAACCATCATCAATGGTTCACTCAATTCATGCAGCACATTAATTCACATAACAATTATTTCACAACTTTGCACTTTACATAAGTATCACATTTTCACTTAAACAGAAGCAAATTATGCATTTCCATCAATCAAACATACATAACCAAATGCATATGAAATATTCATGAGACTCTTTTCTAATTATTACGTTGTTGTGGCCGAGTGCCTGAACTGTCTCGTGTCTATTTTGGATGCCGGGCTCATTAATAATTATCCCTTATCCGAAGAGGATACGGGGCTCATTATACGTTAAGCTGGAGGCTCTGAAACATTTTTGAGCTCGAGACTCATTTCCACACATTGAGCTTTAAGCTTTGATCATTAGCTACTCTAGTCACAACTGCCATTATATTTCATGCATTCATGAATGGAATGCATGTACCGCAATCAATCACATTATA
>JANVCQ010000002.1:33231891-33242432 GCA_025531925.1 Erythroxylum plowmanianum
TATACACACCTTTTGTCAAGAGCTACATTGTTATTGATATTTCTTCCCAGTATAATAGAGTTTGAAAAAATAAACCTCAAGTCACCTTTCAATCACGACTAAACTTTTGCAAAACTGTTGGATTAATGTCTCTCAATTACAATAAAGAAATTGTACACTTTTGTTTATCGAAAGATCTGAGTAATCCATCAATAGGTTTATGGTATTGCTCATTCTAGCCCATAATCAACTCCTCTTTACACTTTTGTTAGATTGGTAAAATTGCTTCCAACCTGTTGAATTGATGAATCTGAACTCTATAGTGTTTTAAAATTCTGTAAACATATGAAAAGAGAATAAACTTGTATTTCAACGTTCAGCCCTTTTCTCAATGCTCTCTTAAAATCCTCAAATGAAGGTATAAAATTGTTCAACTTGAATGATTACTTCTTAGTTTGGTGGGTTTTGGTCAAGTTGACCATAATTGGCGAATGGTCAAACATTCCTGGATTTTCAGAAGTGGTCGAAGCTAAAGGTTAATGACTTCAATAAATAGGAATTCCAATAAAATCCGAAAATTTAATTCATGATTCCAAAATAGTAATTATACTTGAAATATTATAACTTTGAAAATGTTTTAACAACGTTCTTTTCAAGTAAGAAGAAATGTGGGACAACAGCGTCCACCAACTTTTCACTGGGCGGTACTGCATTGCATGCGAAACCGACAAAGCTATATGAATTTTGCATCGTATTCATGCGCAAAGCTGATATTGTCCCAACTTATGGAACGCCATCTTTTGTTTCTTCTCGAAATATGGTAACAAACTCGATGGCTTTATTATCCAAAACATAGAAATCTCATCTATGGAGGTGACAATAACAATCAGAAGTCCTCAATGAATCAAAGGGCCAACAAGCAATGTCATTCACAACAGACGTATCATTCAATAGATGAAGTCCTATCAAGATTTGAACAGCAAACCGTAAATTTCACTCATTCATACTGGTATCCTCCAATGGAGCACTTCCCCCATCTGGATCAATAGACAGAAATTGGAGATTTCATCTTACCCTGTGAAAAACGTAAAACTGCAGAGACAATTGGGTCTCAAGTGCAAATATCTGTCAGAACACAGTGATCCTACCTTCAACATCTGATGGAGCATATGGAGACTTCCGATATCGTGTTTGTTGTTGTGTGGGCTAAGAGGCATAAACCATAGTGCACCCAATTAAAATGTTGGGACACAAAACTGAGAGATGCAGCAATCCATCGGAGGAAAAAGTAAAGGCATATTTCTAAGCCTTAATAACAGTTAAAGTGAATCGATAAAGACACTAGTATAAAAATAAACAGATATATGTCAAATTTCCAATAGCATGTGCCTTTATCCAGTCCAGCTAAGAAAGAAACAAAGAATTGCTAATTAGAATCAGTAAAATAAAGCTAGCCATTACCACCAAAAGGATAAAAGCCTAGCACAAAATTAATATCTTCAAAACATGAAGAGCCAGATCACTCACAAACCAGAAGTACAAACAATAAATTCGTCATCATATTCTTTTGATTTCTACGAGAACTATGCAGAAATAAACTTCTAATGAACAGGACGTGAAACTGGGGATGATAGGAATTCAACATAGACTGGAAGAATGGATCAGTAGCATGACATATTACAAGTTTAGCAACGGTAACATTGTTATGTTTTCACAAACAATGGGGATCATCTCTTTCCACTGCTCACCATAAGACTAAAAAGGATCAACCGTAATGCAACAGTAACAATAACGACAGGAAATTTCACTAGGAGCATTATGCATATGCTTATGCCATTTGATAAGACAATTGGAAAGGAAATCTCAAGACACCCATTACCCATTATTACCCGTTAAAAACAGCAACAATAAACAAAACCATCAGTTCAATGCACATGATGGTCCAGAAATCAAAATTACTACTCATTTTGGTGACACTGCATCTTACTTCAATGTGTTGAGCATAATCAATGCTACATTCAAAGACAAATTGTTATTGACTGGTGTTGCACAATAAGTAGGCAGTTGTAGATAGATGGATTCATCAACACACTCTTTGTATCAGTAACTCATATTATTAATTTAGAAGCCCTGAAAGTTAGCAGAATCATCCAATTAAGCCTCTAAGTACAGTTTGATCGATACAGTAAGCAATTTTTATCTTGAGATCATTGACCAATTAAAAAGATGACTGCACAATTTGTACACAGGCCAAAAGAAAAATCATTTTATGTTGTGGTTGGAACAGTTGTCCACTTTATGACAGTTAAATGTCATAACTGGTACAAATATGAATCTCATTTACCAAATTGAGCTTGGAGAGTTTATTTGCACAAACTGCATAAACTCAATATATCTTATGCATTGAAACAGTTATCAAGCTTCACTTACAACTGTCAAAAACATATCCTCAATTGTAACGAAGATGTTTTTTTGGACATGTGATGGTGCAAAAATGCCAGGTCTAGTAGATAATTAGATTACGAAAAGTCTACCCTTTTGGAGTGTAGATAGGAATGTTTCCCTAATTATTTGAATCTTTTGAGGAGGTATAAATTCATTAAAAATTTAAGAATTGAGGGCTACATATATAGTTAATTAGCAAATATTGAGGAGTTATAAGTAGATTCTATTCATACCTCTATTACCTACCTCAAATCCCAAAAAGTACCATAAGCAAGATTGCTATAGTTAGAGAATTTTATTGGTTGCACAAATCTCTATGCTGGAAATGCATCGCTTTACCTAGAGTTGGACATCATGAAACTATCTTTACAGACCTACCTAATCTAATCATTAGCAAGAGCTACGCCACTTTCCTGTTCTTTTATAGATTTATCTTCAAGCATTTCCACAAATCTATCTTTGCATTCACATTCTTATGAAATTCATCTCTGTGACAAGACTTTTTGCTACCCAAACTTGTACACAAACAAGATCTAATTTCTATAAAAACATAATGTCATTAGTTTCCATCAAAATTTTCAATTCAGAAATGAAATTTGACATAAATCTGAGATGTGCATACTTTTGACAAGGTTGAACATCACGAAAAACAAAGAAAACCAAGTTACCACAAGGACAAGTTGCAATTTGCCATTTTCTTTCCAAATTTTTCAAGTTGTTCATGCTATCACAAGAACAAGTTACACAGATAAACCTTGTCAGTTTTTCAATTTATTCATGCATATATAACAATAATATATATTCAGAACTAGTTATCTGTACATTGTAATTACAACGTACCTACAAAAGATTTCATGAAATAGCAGGAGGAATAAAGCATATAAAAAGCCATGTATACAAAAGAGATGCAAACACAATCAAAATGCAAAAGATTATAACTATTTCAAGCAATGAATAAGATACTAATAAGAAATTCTATTTCAATTGGCAATTTTAGGATCCATTATCATGCTACTATGACAACCAAAAGATGCCTATCCTTAGAGGACTCCTAATCTCTCGAATGGCCCTCAATGAAATAATCTGTTCAACTTATACATAGCATTAAGTAGAGCTCAACCTTCTAATTTAGCTACATATCATTTTATAATCTATATTAAGTACACCAGCAAATACAGAACTCCCACCACACAGTATTGACCAATACCTACCAACTCAAAAAAATCAAACATAATACTGATTGCGTAACAATTAAAAAAATAACTACAGTAAATCCACAATATTAAAAAAAAGTCATGGAGGAAGAAAAAGAGGAAAAGGGCACTTCAATCAGACCTAGAATCAAATACTGTTTTCTATTCAATGCCAAAGAACAGGTAGAGGATCAAGGGACTAAAAAAAGGCAAGGATCAACATAAGCCACGAAATCAGTACCTGTAATTTGGGCCTCAGGGCTTCAAGAGGGCCTTTCGGCTTTTCAACACCTTGCTGTTATATAAGAGCACGAAACTATATCAACTTTACATTGATTCCATTTTCCAACATTCCCCATAAGCCAACAATTTCAATTGCACTGGTAAAGAAACACATCTATTATAGCCACTACCTTGCCAAGTGCCCAATCAGCAGAATCAAAGTAAGCACGTTCGTGATCCTAAACATGAAAAACTAATTACCAAAACAAAACTCACAATGCAAAGCTCACAGAAAAAATATGATCAGATCCAACCACAAATTACCTTAGAAATAAGTGGCGGTTTCTTGGGCATGATTCCTCCATATTTTTTCTTTATAGATGCCTCCTAGTTAAATGAAAAGAAACCAAAATAAAAACCCATATCCAAGAAGAAGAGACTCCATCTCAGAATGAAAGCTTTCTCTGTAGCTGATGAGTTTTAATCTTCAAAAACATAAACAAAACGGAAGTAGAAACCTCGTCTTGAGAAGATGGCATGGAGACCCTATGCTCAGGAGCACCTCCATCAACCTGTTCATGCTCCTTCACATCCTCCATACCTGCCACACGGTAAATTACATTCAAGAGAAACAAAAATCACAAAAGAAAGATATTGAAATGATAACTAAGAACATAAAAGGCAACAAATTCACAGATCAGCAATAAACGCAACAAATTCACAGATCCGCAGTGACAGTTCATTAAAATCTAGATGACTTTAAATAAACAATAATGAAATGAAGAGAGAATTACAAATCATAAAAGGAAAATTTGTAAGAATCGAATATCCATACCTCGTAATCGAGAGAAAAGTAAGAGGGATTTAGGGTTTTTATCGAAAAACGAAGGTGCACGTGATCGTGTATATACATTGGATTTGACGTCAGTAACAATCACGTGGCGCAAGGCCTATCGTAGGTATGATCGTTGGATGGTAACGTAGTTCCAACTTCCATTCATTGGCATAAGTAGATATGTACACCAAAGGATAAGTTGTCTTGAATTTGTAATATTTACTAGAATAATCAAATTAGTAATAAAATATTTAAAATTTTAATTTATTATAAAATTAAGCTGATGTTAATATTATAATTATCAGGATTAATGTGTCCACCATATAAATATAATTTACTAATGAATAAGCATCTATATGACAAGAAAAATATACATCAATAAAAGATTGTGGTCAATGAGAATAAATTATTGGATACAAATATAACAATAAAATTATTAGAAAAGTTGCTTGTTTGAAAATGTGTAGTGAAGAAAGTGCCCTCCATGAAAAATTGACAATAAATAGATTTATTAAATAAAATGAATGAAAGACTTGAGTGAGATAAGTTTGGCAAATTTCCTTAAATAAAGACCTAAATGAAGTGACTTAGGAAAAAAGACCTAAATAAGCTTACTTAAGCAAATTTTCTTAAATAAAGATTGAGGGTAAGTGACTTATGCAAATTTTTTTAAAAAAAAAGGCCTAAATGAAATGTCTTAAGCAAAAGACCTAATTGAGGTGACTATTGGGAAACCAACCATGATTAAACTCCTAGTGTAGTGGAAAAAATAAAAATTTTTGCGTTTTCTGATTATATCAAAATAATTGAATAACTTAGAAAATATAAATCATAAAATAAAGGAATCGTACTTAATTCAAAGTTCCTATTAAAGCCTTTTCAATACCTTTTCGATGTTAACCAATAATTATTTATATGTCCAGCCTCTAATAGTATCCACAGAGTAGTAAAAAGAAACCTAACTCTTTGAAAAGAAATAAGAAAAAGTGCTAGCTACCTTATGCTTATTCTTATATATAATATTATAATTATAATTAAAGTCAAACTCTAATTATAATTTAATCTAATTTTAATAAAATCAAATATCTCATATTTGATCTTCAAAGTTTCTTAAACTTCACAATTAAGTCAAATTTATTTTAAATTTAATTTTCTATTTTAACTGCTCTTTTTGTGTACCTATTAGGTTCCTAATATGTTGGAAATGATTATAAATTATAATATTAATTCATAATTAGAATTAAATAAATTAAAATTCCTTTTAATTTATCTTTAATTCTTCAATTAAACAATTTGTAATTGTAGATCAAGATTGACGTCTATTAATATGTCATGACTACCCATATATTAAGTATACTAAAGTGGTTTGACTTAATCTATTTATGCATGGTTATGATATATAGTTTAATTCTTTCACCATTCGATTTTTTAATTAAAAAATTGATTAATCAACAATTAAAGTTCCAAAAGTGACCCTTGAAGGTTTCGATTCCAGGCCCCAACATTAATATGGCTGGAGGAACAATACTTAACAATCTTTTAAGAACTTAATTTATAATAAGTCATAGACCAAAGACAACTTACAACATATCACTTGCATATTTGCTTAGAAATAAGACAGTTTTAGATCCTCCATTAACTAACTAGAATTTCATCACAATGGTCGCAAAGCTGCAGATGATGAATTGCTCTCTAATGCTAGAGATAACTTCCTTAAGGATAACTTTAGATTGTCTTTCTTTTCTTTTGAATCTCCTCCAATTCCTCTCCCTTCATAACTCTTGCCTTGTTACTCCCAAAGCAACAATATAAGCAACCTTCACAATTAAATGGCATAGCCTTCTGATCTTTTAAGGACTTTGAATAGTTACATTCAAATAATAAATGATTTCTAGTCTCCTCCATATTAGAGTAGAGAACAAAAGTATTTTCAAGAGATAGGTAGGTCAACCTTTCTATAGTGTTGAGTCTATTATGCATAGCTAACCACAACAAGAAACTTGTACTTAGTTTGAGACGCTTATCCCAGACAACCCTGAACCATCCAGTACTCGGTTCCTTCTCTTGTAGCTTACTCAGGCACATTTTATTAGATATCTATTGCAAGGGAATATAAACCTTTAAATAGGTGCCATCCATGTTAATGTTAGGAGAGTATGGAGGAAACAAGTGCTCTATTTTAGAAATCAGGTCAATCCATATCACATCGTCTATAAGTTAGCTCACACTTGAAGAGGTAATCCATCAAGAGCTCTAATTGCAATTTGTTGCTAAATGAGTGAACCAATTCTCATCCAATTGTCATACCATATTGAGGCATTGATCCTTTTTCCATCCCTATAGGAGATATATGACCTTATAAGGTGCTTTAACTTCATTAGTTGAGAGAAAAACCAAGAATTACTAGGATTCAGGATTAATACCCAAATACTTGTCTCTTTTAGGATGTAGTTGTGAAGTCATTTCATCCAAAGGGACACTCTATCCAACACAATTCTCCAAAGTCTGTTCATTGTGAGTACTTTGTTAACTCTTGATTCAATTTAGTACCAATCCACTTTATCAAATGGCTTACATATGACTGAACATTTCACTTCAACATTACCCTCATTTGTTTCTGAATTGTTCTGTACGAACTTTCACATCCTATTGTCAATGGATTTAATAAGTCCATTAAAAAGAAAGTGATGGGAATAATAAATGTGAAATAAGTTACTAAATACCCTTCAACAATTGAAGTTTGCCTCTATATGATAAAGCTTTATTTTCCCAGGAGCCTAACCTCTTCTAAATTTTCCCAACCAAGAGGATGTGTTCATTGAAAGTAAGCTCTAGTTGATATAGGAAGTCCCATATATAACGTTGGTGGAGATTTCCCCTCATTCCTTTGACTTCACAATCATATATGCTAAACGATTAGCACTAGAGATAAAAACAAAGTGACTATTATTGTGATTCACTCCCAATCCTAATGTATCTTTAAATTGTTGTAATGTTTCAATTATTAATGACACTGATGTGTGCCTAATTACATTTACTCCACAACATTTAGTGATTAAAACTATGAAATGATTAAGATACTCATTTTGGTTCATATTTGGTTTTAGGTACGATTTGGAAGTTTAAGAGCTAGAATGAGTTAAAAGCACATTCTTTAAGCCATCCTCTTGATGTTCAAACTCCTTTGTCTTTGTGGAACAAGAAGTAGATGGATTAGGGTAAAGATGGGACAAGAAAATGTAAGAAAAAGAACATTTCAACATGACCTGCAAGATACATAGTCACGTATCCACTTACACAACCATGTATAAATTTAAATCATGCATATTTTCAGATGCATGGTTGGATACACGGCCATGCATCTAACTGTGCATCTTCCCAAAATCCAAATTATTCATATAAATAGACATTTAAACAGCCAAAGAAGCGATGAATCATTTTTGGAACACGAAAGGAGGCAAAAACCTTACTTCTTTGGGATCTGTGGAGGGCTAATCTTCCTTCTTCCGGGTTATAGGGGAAATCGAAGCCAAATAACTCATTTTGACATCTCTTCATTGTGTATTGTTGATTATCTATCTGTGTAGAGATTGTTTATGTTATTCTTAGTTTAATGTTTAGGTATTCATGTATGAATGATTAATATTCTTGTTCTCAATAGATTGTTTATGTGTGAACCCATTGCCATAATATGAAATACAATACGTAATAGTTGTATTTTCAATTCATTTGTGGTAAATTAATGATGATGAATCATTAGGAATAACAAAAAATAGGTTAAATGGACCGAGCTTATGTAGTTGTAGCCTAGATTAATTTATTTTCCTAGTTCATAATACAAATGTTCTACTAAATCTAGAAAGCTTATTCTAGGTTGTTTGATAGTTAGGTTTAGTTAAAGAGCTTATTTTGATTAAACACAACTTAAAGGAGAACCGTGGCTAACAGAGCTTATTGTTATCCCATGATTAATAGTTTCTAAGAGAGATATGAAATCAATAAGATGATGAAGTATGTTTATTTATGTATAGGTTAAGATTGAACCAAAAATCGAATTCCAAATTCATTAATCAATTTTCTCACTTTTATGCAGTTTAATTTGATTTGCTTTCATTTGTTTAGTTGTAATTTATTTTGTCTTTCGATTCCAACTAAGCCCGCCTTTATTTCTGAAATATCAATTCTTTTCATTATAAAAGCTTCACGTACATTCTCTTTGGATATAATCTCTACTTACCAATACTATAAATTTTAGTGTGCAGAGTTAAAGCTTCACGTACATTCTCTTTCGATATAATCTCTACTTACCAATACTATAAATTTTAGTGTGCAGAGTTAAGTTTTATTTTCTGGCGCATTCGACATGCATCAAGAATGTTGGTGTTATTACCAGGGAGTGAAATGCTTTAGCTTTAGCTTTTGATTTCAATTGTTGTTTTGTATATATTTGTTTATAAGGAGTATCTTTTCACATTTGTTAGTGTTTATATATCAAAGGGACATTGCGAAGGGACTATGTTAATGCTATTGGGGGAAAAGTTTCCCACAACCCATGTTCTCAGTCCAATAACTTAGGTTGGAGAGATCACCTTAACCTTAATTATAGAGAAGATTGCCATCAAAACTACTTCCTGGATAGGCTATAGGGTGCACATCAATTATCATAAAGACCAAAAACCTCTTATTCTAACTGGGGTACATCTCCGAAAAACGTAGTTAAGTTTATTGCTACAAATACTTTGAAATTTCATCAGGATGTGAAACAATTATAGCAAGATACAAGATCTAGATTCCCAAACTTGGTAAGCAAGATGGGTCACATAGCATTAACTATCAACCACCTAGAATCACAAAGTGAAGAGAAATAGCTATCTTAACCTGAGGTGAATCTAAAGAATGTTATTATGGTAACCTTATGGAGTGGAAAGGAGCTTGAGATTCTTGAGAGGACTACTCAAGGGATTGCTAGTGAAGAAGAAGTTGGAAAGAAACTTGAAGAAAAAAAAGGATATGTTATTTAGCTCAAAGGTAAATACTAAGTCCCTAATTGTTGTTAAGACTAATCCTTCACCTTTACCAAGCAAGTTAGAGAAATTGAACAAAGAGGAAAAGGGTAAACAAATATTGGAGACTTTTTGAGAGTGTAAGGATTCAGTAGAGATTAAGAGTTTGAAGATAGGAAAGACATTGAATGTGAGTGGTCATCAGCTGAGACCTGATCTTAAAGAACCTCAAGTGGAAAATACAGAAGGGGAGATACCTAAGGTAAGTTTTTTTTTTCATTTCAATTTTCTCATTTGTTGTTTTGTTGAATGCTTCATTTCTTACATTTAAGGTTACATTAGAGACAATGTAAGTTTTAAGTTTGGAGGTGGGGTTTATCATGTTTGCTCTTAAGTTTTTTGTTTTTTATGTGCATGTGTGTTTTTAAATGTGTTTGTTAAAAATAGAGAGAATCAAATCAAATCAAATTAAACATTTTCTCTTTTTCTATTGCTTCTAGGACTATATAGTCATAATTAGAGAGTATAATTGACTTGAAAAATTCATGGCAACTTAAGCATGCACTTCTACTCTTGTGATTGGTCAATATACATTATCTTTAGAAAATCAGTGACTAGTGAGAAGACACAAGTTAGTAAGATTTTGAGCCTTTATAGACTGATTGCCTTTTGTTTATTTGTGACATTCATGACATGTACATCCTGACTTTGGTTTGATTGTCTATTTGAGACTACATTTTTATCACATGCATTAACATGAAAATGATATAGGCATGCTTTTTACAAGTTAAATTAGCTAAAGAGCCTACTAATCGATATGATTTTTCCTTTTCATAAGCCCCCTTTAGCATTATTTATCTTTTC
>JANVCQ010000002.1:33260177-33274122 GCA_025531925.1 Erythroxylum plowmanianum
TGAAATCCATGTAACACATATTTCCCAAATTCACAACTTATCAAGCAATTCATAAACATCATAAATCATGAATTCATAAAACTTGTCACAAATCATAAACACATAAGCACATCAGAAATGGTTTGGGTGGGTCCAAACGAACGCATTACACATTTTTACATAATGGTCCTGTGTAGTTGTGAACAGAACGTATTATCGCAATCCCATTTAATGGTCTTGCGTAGCTGTGAACTTATGGGAGTTCGTAAAGGAGCTCCATACCACTAGCGAGCATTCGAGAGAAGCCTTTAGTCAAAATGCACTTGACTTAACTTAGGTGGCCACCACAAACCCACATAACATGTATTTCATGACTTGAAAACAGATTGCCCAAAATGGCACTTTTTTGAAAACATGGTTTTCTTAACATTTTGCCACAAGGGCATAAGGGCATATTTCAGAAACACAATTGCCTATGAATATAAAATATTTCACATGCATTTCCATCAAATTCATATACCAAACATATAACAATTTCTCAAGTCATTCAAAAGCAATACTGCAATATTTATGAAGCAATTGAAAACATTTTATTCTCTTGATTTAAAATAAAACTTTAATGGCTTATTAAATCAATTATAAAAATGTAACCCACTTTGAATTCCTTACTTAAAACTTGTTTAAGAATGCCTCTCCTCTTGCTCCTCTTGTCTCTCTTGCCTCCCTTCACATTGGCAAAAATCCCTAATTCAATAGGAATCCAAATTGGAAATCCCAAAGAAACATATGCATAAAATTGATCCTATAATACTTAAACTCATGCATTTCTTAAACTTCATGAACCAAAACTCTTCCAAAACTCCAAAAGATTAAACATAAACTTACCTTGAATCTTCACGAAACAATGAGTTTCTTGGCTCTAATGGAAGCTCTAATCTTCCTCTTCCTTTTTCCCTTCTTGAATAACTTCAAAATCACTCTAGAAAGCTAAGAAAATGGAAACCTAACTTGCTCTTCTTTCTCTCCTTTCTTTTCTCTCCAACGACACTCTCTCCCTCTTCTCTCTTCTATTTTGTTTTTTGGCTTCTTCAATTGCAAGACAACTCATTTTACCATTCCTTATAAGCTTATATTCTTTTAACCTTAAGTGAACTACCAAAAATGCCCTTAAACATTCTTACTACCTTAGTACTTCAATTCAATTAACCTATGTCATAAAATCTTACCAACATCAACACAATAATTAACTCCATAAAATAAATCCATAATGACCTCATAATAATTTAAATCATGCTTAATTAAAAAAATTCAGGGCTAACATTTCTTCCCCTCTTAAAAGAATTTTATCCTCGAAATTCTTACCTGAATCATCGAAGAGGTATGGATAATTCTCCTTCATGGCTTCCAAGGGTCCCACGTGGCCTCTTCCATATAATGATTTATCCACAAAACTTTTACTAGCTGAAATGTATTGTTCCTTAGGACCTTCTCCTTGATGTCTAAGATCTCCACTAGATTCTCCTCATAAGTCAAATCATCTCTCAACTGAACCTCAGTAGTCTGAATGATATAAGAAGGATCTGATCTATACCTCCTCAACATGGAAACATGGAAGACATCATGTATCTATGATAATTTTGGTGGCAGCGCCAACCTATAGGCTAGCGGTCCAATCCTCTCAAGAATCTCGTAAGGGCCCATATATCTTGGACTCAACTTACCCTTCTTGCCAAACCTCATGACTCCTTTCCAAGGAGATAACTTAAGGAAAACTTTTTCACCCACTTCATACTCCATTTCCTTGGTGTGCATCAGTATAGCTCTTCATTCTATCTTGAGCTACTTTAAGGCGTTGCTTAACTAAATTAATCTTGTCAACTGTCATTTGAAGTAACTCTGCTCCTATCAATTTCCTTTCTCCTTCTTCATCCCAGTATATAGGAGTTCTACATCTCCTCCCATATAGTGCTTCATAAGGAGCCATCTGAATGCTCAAATGGTATGAATTATTGTAAACAAATTCGACCAATAGCAAATGCTCATTCCAAGCGCCCTTGAAATCTGTCACACATTCCCTGAGCATTCCTTTAAGGGTCCGAATGGTCCTCTCAAATTGCCCATCTGTTTGAGGATGAAAAGCAGTGCTAAAATTCAATTTGGTTCCCAAAGCCTCTTGTAAGCTTTCCTAGAATCTCGAAATAAACTAAGGATCTCTATCAAAAACTATGGAGTCAGGAATCCCATACAGTCTTACTATTTCATTAATATACTTCTTTGCTAGCACATACAAAGAATTAGTCTGTTTAATTGCTAAAAAATGGGCTAACTTCACCAAACGATCAACAATAACCCATATAGCACCATGCTTCCTACTGGTCTTGGGCAAACCCATCAAAAAATACATAGTCACCCTTTACCATTTCCACTCAGGAATAGACAATGGACTTAACTTGCCTGAAGATGCTTGGTGTTTAGCCTTGACTTGTTGACACACTAGACACTTACTCGCATATTCTGCCACATCCTTCTTCATGCCTTTCCACTAGAAATGCTCTTTCAAAGCTCTGTACATTCTGGTGCTACCTGGGTTCATAGCATAAGGTGCATTATGTGCCTTGTCAAGTATCTCATCCTTTACCCCCTGGACATTCAGAATATAGAGTCTGTTTCCTACAACCATAAGTCTATGATCCCTCACTACCACGTCAGATTTCTTACCATTTTGAATTTCTTCTTGGAGCTTGTTCAATTCTGCATCCTGTGCTTGCAACTCCTTAACTTTCTCCCTGAGTATCGATCTCACTCTGAAATTTGCAATAATGCAATCAGATTCCTCCTGTGTCAAGCTTATTCTAAGCTTAGCCATCTCCTCTAACAACGGTAGATAAACTGTCTGAACATGAGCTATGGAAGATTTCCTACTTAAGGCATCAACCATCACATTTGCCTTTCCTGGATGGTATTCAATCAACAGGTCATAATCCTTGAGCAACTCTATCCACCTTCTCTATCTCAAATTCAGCTCTTTCTGACTCAATAAATACTTAAGACTTTTGTGATCTGTAAAAATCCTCGTCTGAACCCCATACAAATAATGTCTCCAAATCTTCAGGTCAAAAATTACTGCTGCTAATTCTAGATCATGGGTCAGATACTTCAACTCATACTACTTCAGTTGCCACGAGGCATAAGCAATTACTTTGTCTCTCGACATCAACACACAAGCTAAACCCTTTCTTGAAGCATTACTGTAAACTGTATAACCGTCAGCTCCCATAGGCAAAGTCAGGATTGGAGCACTTTTCAATCTGTGCTTAAGCTCCTCAAAGCTCTTCTGGCATTCATTGCTCCGGATAAACTTCTGATTCTTCCTCAATAACCTGGTCAGTGGAGTAACCATTATAGAAAATCCTTCCACAAACCTTCTATAATACCCTACCAGACCTAGAAAATTTCTCACTTCTGCCACTGTCTTCGATGCATGTCACTTCACCACTGCTTCAATTTTCCTCAGATCAACATGTACCCCATCCTTCGAGATCATATGCCCAAGAAAGATCACCTTATGAAGCCAAAAATCACATTCGCTGAATTTGACATAAAGTTCCTTCTTCCTCAGTGTTTGCAACACTATCCTAAGATGTTCCTCATGTTCCTCTTCACTCTTGGAATAAACCAGAATGTCATCGATAAATACTATGAAAAACTAATCCAAATACTCCCTGAAGCCCCTATTTATGAGATCCATAAATGCAGCTGAAGCATTGGTTAATCCAAATGGCATAACTAGGAACTCGTAATGCACATACTGTGTCCTGAAGGATGTCTTGTTTACATCAAACTCCCTAATTCTAAGCTGATGATACCCTGATCTGAGATCAATATTTGAAAAGACCCTTGCTCCCTGTAACTGGTCGAACAAGTCATCGATTCATGGCAGAGGATACTTGTTCTTAATAGTCGCCTTGTTAAATCTCCTATAATTAATACACATCCACCATGTTCCATCCTTCTTCTTAACAAACAGAACAGACGCTCCTTATGACGACGAACTTAGCCTTATATACCCCTTCTCTAACAGCTCTTCCAACTGTTTCTTGAGCTCCTTCAGCTCAGCTGGAGCCATTCTATGTGGTGGTATAGAAATGAGTACGGTACCAGGAATCAAATCAATGGTAAACTCAATTTCTCTCACCGGTGGCAAACTAGGTAAATCTTCTGGGAACACGTTAGGAAACTCCCTCACAATCGAAAAATCTTCTAACTTCCCTTCATTCACATCGGCATCCACAATGTGTGCTAAGAAGGCTTCACACCCCTTTTTCATCATTCTGTCAGCTAACAAAGCTGAAATCATTCTAGGTGACGGCATTCTTCTGTCTCCCCTAAAAGTCACCTTCTCTCCATTGCCAAAGTCAAACTCTACCTCTTTGAGGCTACAGTCTAACTTTGCACAATATTTTTCTAT
Organism: Erythroxylum plowmanianum; assembly: GCA_025531925.1. NCBI lineage: Eukaryota > Viridiplantae > Streptophyta > Magnoliopsida > Malpighiales > Erythroxylaceae > Erythroxylum > Erythroxylum plowmanianum. The sequence continues at coordinate 33,264,625 of JANVCQ010000002.1, forward strand.
GACATCCATACTAGGTACAACATCTAGACCCTTTAGCTCTAAAGGCAGTAAGTCTACTATCAGTCTAACACCCTCAATAACCAGTTCACAATCCCTATATACTTGGCTTATTATCACCCTCCTCCCTTAGGGAGTGCTAACAATCAACAGACTATCCAATGGCACCAATTTAACACCATGCAATGTTATGCTAGCAGAAACAAATGAATGCGTTGAGCCAGAATCAATCAAGACATATACTTCAGAATTAAATAACTGAGCCATACCTGTGACAACTTCAGGTGCAGCTACAGCTTCCTCTCTAGTCATGGTAGACACCCTTGCCTATGCCTGACCCCTTGGCCTTCCTAGAGGAGTAGCCTTCTTTGCAGCTCCAAAACTACCCACCTCAGTGATTAGCCTAGTTTCCACTATTTCAGCTCTCCTTAGGGCTCGTAACTATGAACCATCTTGCCTTGTTACTTGAGGATAGTCCTGATCATGTGTCCCTTCTCTCCACATCGAAAACATGCTCCAAGTAACTTGAAGCACCATCCCCTGTGAAGCTTCCAGCAATGCTCACATTAGGGGTTCATGTTCCTGCTCCTCTCCATTCCTTTATTGCCCCCTACAGTTGAGGCTTGTATTGAAACTGCCCTTGCTTGCTTGCTCTTAGTAGGACCACTACTTCTCACTTTACTCAGTGTGTGGAAGCTCTTCATACCCCTTTCAGGCATTAGAGCACTCATCCCCTTCTTGGAAGACTACTCCCTATTCTTCCTCTTCTTATTCACTTCATATGTGATATTCTTTAGTTTCTCAGCCTGAAGTGTCGCATCTATCAACTGCCGGTAGTCACAGAAGTTATGGATGAACACCTTCTCCTTGATCCCCAAATGAAGTCCTCCCTCAAACTTGCGGTATTTATCCTCCTCATTTGCCACAAGGTTGGCCACATATTGGAAAAGCTGAGTGAACTTCAGCTTATACTCACTCACACTCATGTCCCTCTATGTGAGATTCAAAAACTCCCTGGCCTTTTGCTGAAAATAAACCCTCGAGAAGTACTTCCTCTTGAAAGCTTCCAAAAAGTCCCTCCATGTCAATACTAACTACATGTCCTGACTATGGGGCACTGACTCCCACCAATGGAGCGCATCCCTTGTAGTAAATTGACTACATAGTCTAACTTCTCTTTGTCAGAGCACTTCATATGAATCAGAACACTCTCGGTCCTCTTCAGCCATGCTTTAGCCTCTTCAGGGTTAGTAGTCCCATTGAAATCTAGAGCTCCATGCTTACGGAGCTTATCATATTGTCCATTCCTCTCCACTGGAGTGGCCACCGGAACTTGTGACCCTTGGCCTGTGGCATATGAGAAAGCCTGAGCAAAGGCTTGAAAGAACTGCAGATCCATAGTAGGCATAAGAGGAGGAGGCAGTAGCATTTCATGCTACACACTAAGTGCCTCAGAATCAAGAGTAGAGTGTGTCCCCGCGTCTTGCGGGACATATGATTCATCTGTACTTTCTCGGTGACAGCTAAATCAAGTTAGAGATCCTCGAGTTCTTTTTCGAGACGGCATATTCACTCCTTCAATTTAAAACATTTTAAAAACTTTTAGTTCATGCTTCAAGAAAATAATTTCAAATAATGTAAAACAATACAAAACAATGCGTAAGGTTCATTTAAAAACAATGCATGTTCATTTCATATTTTAAAACTACTCATTCAAAGCTTAGGATACTCCTAAACCTAGCACCCAACATGGACCTAAACCTAGTTGCTCTGATACCATAAGATGTTAGACCCCCTTTTTTGAAAATTTTTTTAATTAACCATGATTTAAATTATTATGAGGTCTTTATGGATTTATTTTATGGAGTTAATTATTGTGTTAATGTTGGTAAGATTTTATGACATAGGTTAGTTGAATTGAAGTACTAAGGTAGTAAGAATGTTCAAGGGCATTTTTGGTAGTTCACTTAAGGTTAAAAGAACATAAGCTTATAAGGAAGGGTAGAATGGACTTTTTGGGCTCATTAAGGGTAAAAAGGGGAAGAAGAGTGGCTGTTTTGCAATTGAAGAAACCAAAAACAAAAATAGAAGAGAGAAGAGAAGAAAGAAGAGGGAGAGAGTGTCGTTGGAGAGAAAGAAAAGCAAGTTAGCTTTCCATTTTCTTAATCTTTTGGAGTTTTGGAAGAGTTTTGGTTCATGAAGTTTAAGAAATGCATGGGTTTAAGTATTCTAAGATCAATTTTATGCATATGTTTCTTTGGGCTTTCCAATTTGGATTCCTATTAAATTGGGGATTTTTGCCAATGTGAAGGGAGGCAAGAGAGATAAGAGGAGCAAGAGGAGAGGCATTCTTAAACAACTTTTAAATAAGGAATTCAAAGTGGGTTACATTTTTATAATTGATTTAATGAGCCATTAAAGTTTTCTTTTAAATCAAGAGAATAAAATGTTTTCAATTGCTTCATAAATATTGCATTATTGCTTTTGAATGACTTGAGAAATTGTTATATGTTTGGTATATGAATTTGATGGAAATGCACGTGAAATATTTTATGTTCATAGATAATTGTGTTTCTAAAATATGCCCTTGTGGCAAAATGTTAAGAAAATCATGTTTTCAAAAAAGTGTCATTTTGGGTAATCTATTTTCAAGTTATGAAATACATGTTATGTAGTTTTGTGGTGGTCCCCTAAGTTAAGTCAGGTGCACTGTGATTAAAGGCTTCTCCTACCTACTCGCTAGTGGCATGGAGCTCCTTCACAAACTCCCCTAAGTTCATGGCTACTCAAGACCATTAAGTGGGATTGCGATAGTACCTTCTGTTCACGGCTACACAGGACCATTATGTGGAAATGTGTAACGTTCTGTTTAGACCCACCCAAACCATTTCTAATGTGCTTATGTGTTTATGATTTATGACAAGTTTGATGAATTCATGATTTATGATGTTTATGAATTGCTTGATAAGTTGTGAATTTAGGAAATATGTGTTACATGGATTTCAATGTAAATTTTACAATGGAAATAAATATTTCAATGGTTTTTGCTTGTTTCTCGATTATAAAACTGTTACCCATGAGTTTTAAGCTCACCCCCCATCCCATCTTCAAGTGATGAGCACGAGATCGAGTGATCGAGCATAAAGGCATTACTCCGGATTATGCTTATTTTGTATTTTAAGTTAGTTTTTGTAAAACAAGGCTTTAGTTGCATTTTAAGCAATTCTACTTTGTGTAAATTATGTATTTTTGGACTGTGATGTATTATGGTTTGAAATGCCCATTAAATCTTTGTAAAACTCTTATTTTTTGATGATAATGAAATATGATTGTGTTTTTGCTTATGACTCTCAAAGTTGTACATTGCATTTTCAAGCATTCATAAGGGAAAATTTTGTGTTCTGACTTCTAGGGAAAAACTGTATCTATCTAGGTAGAATTAGCCAAAGTTGTCTTTATGAAAGTTGTAGCTTGTCTTTCTAGATTTTCAATGATATAAAGTATGAAATTTTTGGAAATTAAGATTGGGAGATATGATCATTATAAGTTAGTAATGCTACACAGGATGCATATAGGACAGCTATAGTGAAAGATGAGAATTTGTTGCACGTGATGAATTATTTAAGTTAAGATTTGGGAGTTTAATGAATTCAATTTGGTAATTGAATGTTTAAGGAGTGATATTGCATAAGAAGTGGATTTAGGAAGATTATGAGTGAAAGTGATGTTATAATGGATGTAGGAACCATTGGAGATGCTTTGGAGGGAGTTTTGTCTCACGTAGGTCCATTAGATGGACTTTAAGTCCATTAAACAAACCTTCTCAGTCCAACAGAGCCTCTCTAAGCTCACAATTACATATTTTTCAAGGTTCTCCAACCTTCCACACCCGAAGTGTATAACAATCTTCTAAAAGCTCATAGAAGAATAAAATGTAAAATTAAAAGTAAGTTTTCAAATAATAATTTCTCTTTTGATAGAGTGATATCACTTTCTAAGGCACAATAAGAATGATATAACTCTCGATAATATAGATGTTGCTCAAATGTTTCGAAAGTTTGTGTACGTTCATTACTTGACAAATGTTGTTGCTCTTCTTTAAATAATTAATTTCTTCAACTAGCCATTACTTCATCTTAATTCTGAGTTAACTTTGGATTTTCAACGTCACCTCTGCTAGAGCAAAAATCTCGGGAGCTAATTGTTCGAAAAGGTAAGATCCTCTCGGATGTTAATAAGGAAAGTTTACTAAAAAGGTTCCTGCAAGAAAGGAAGTAATTTTCCCATGATATTATTTCCTTTTTAAAAAATATCATTATCTATACAAGGAAATAAATCCAATTTGAATTTTGAAATATTATATAGTTATCATCAAAATCGTTAAATATAAACCCCAAGCTAACAAAGTTCAGTGATGACTATCCTTCTTGGGATTCACTATTTAGTTTCATAAATAAAAAAAAGTAGTAGCATATAGAAAGACAAATAATTTTCACTTAATAGGGTAACAAAGAAAATGTGCATGTTATGAAAGGAATTTAAGGTTCGATTATAGGTCACAAGAATATAGACAGACATTAAACAAATAATTCGAATATTCCATAAAACGCCCCTAGAAATTAGTCGACATTACTATACAACAATTGCTTCTTGCTTCTTCATAAAGAGATAATGGATGTAGTATTAAGAAGGGTGAATATATGGGGATTATTTAGATTACTTTTATTTGTTAAATGTACATTTTATGTCTTCCAGTATGGAGCAAAAGTACTTTTTTTTGTAATCAACCCTTACTTTGATCCACCTTTACCAACAATTGTCTCCTTTTTTTTAAGCCCTCTCTTTATGATTTATAGTAGTGAGGTCAACTATTTTACCATATAAAGTTGCCTATGTATCGTGGTATTTTACCATTGTAGAGTTGCGCAAGGATAAGTAGTTCTTTATTGAGCATCCTGGTGCAGTCTCTATAAACACTGCATAGGTAAATATCTTCTCCAATGTTTACTAGCTTATAATGATAAATTATTAAATTTAGAACGAAATGAAAAAGAAATGTTATGTAATGAAGATTACTTGTGATCTTTATAATCCTATTAAATAACTCAATTGTATTAGATTGGCTTTCACCTAAAGGGAGAGGAATTGAGAAAGCTTATTGAGGCAGTTAAACCATACAGAGTTTTCCACTTCTTCGACAGCTAACTCTTATTTTAGCTTTATAACCAAACTTTGTTTTAGGAGCAGCATACATATCTCATTTGTCTTTTCCTCGTTTACCTTCAGCCCAACAACAAAACATTCTATCAATGAAGTTTCCAAATTTATCTTTGTGGTTTTTGCTTCTCCTTATCCCAAACCCATCTACTTTAGCATATGCCAAATAGAATTGGTAAGCATCTTCTTCTGTCTCAAACGCTATTCTAATTTTTAGTATTAATTCTCTGGATACAAATAAGTGGGTAGCTTTCAAATCTTTATTACTGTTTAAACTTATGACAGCTATAAGCTCATCTTCACCTTCACTCTTGCTAACTTTATTACCATCTTCAAAATTTAACCGATGACAATACGAAGACACAATTGCCATAAAATTATTAGCTTTGATCCTAAAGCAAAAACTCAAAAAAACAAATGAAAAAAATTGAAAATGGATACTTCACTTTTATGATATAGAGAAACACTAAGTGGAAAATTCACAATTTAATTAAGAAACAAAAATGAATCCTTTAACATTAAACATAAATAAATATCTAACAATTAGTGCTAAACAAATTCTTTAAAAAAATGTTTGGTTTCTCTATTTAGCGTTCCTGTGTGTTGGTAAATTAGAAATAAAAAAGAAAGGAAAATAAAAAGGCATCGACTTCACTGAAGCTAGAACAGAGCCGATTGATACACAAAAAATTGGGTTTTATTAAAACAACATTGTGTTGTGACGAAGCAGGGTTGGAATATATTTATTGAAATAGAGGATTCGAAATTTCACTCACGAGCACTAGAACAATCTATTTCTTTTAAAGAATTAAAATAAAAGTTATTTCTTTTTTCATCAGAAACAATTAAGTGTTATTCTATGAAAAGCAAGTTTGAATGTGATATAGAAGAGCCATCACTTAACACATATGAATTTACAGGAAAAACTCAACCTATCTCATTAAAGGATTAGACTATATAACATAAGGTCTATTTGTTATAGAAAAACATGTACTTTGGTTTCATAGTTAAAATAAAATTAGATTAAAATATATGGAATATAACTACATTCATGAGCAATAGACATTGGCAGTAGTATAGGCTTGGCTTGCAGCATAAATGTCTGTGCTCATGAGACCACATCCTATTCCTACCAAGCTCCACATAGTTGGAACAAACTAATTGATACAGAGGATCTGAACTGCACTATAGCACAAAGAGCTTTAAGCAACAACATGTTTGTAACAGTTTTATAATGTGTTGCTTAAAATTAATACATTGCAATAGTTTTAAAAACATTGCCTTTAATAATATTAAGATGCAACGATAATAATAAATTGTTGTCTTATATTAAAAAAGACAAAAAAAATCAAAAGATTATTTCTTTAACAGTTTATATATGCAACAAATTGAAACGTTGTTATATATATTTATACGTAACAATTAAAGTGTATATATATTTATAAGTAACAATTAAATTGTTGTTATTATATATATTAATTATTTTTTAGTAACCCCAAGCTTACCAGGTACCATAAGTGTTAAGTAGTAGAACCAACTTAATAACAAAAATGCCCAAGGAATCAAACGATGTAATTCCTAATTCCCTTTCTAATTCCTCTTTACTTTTAACCTAATATCCAAATCTTCTACACCAGTTAGATCATGATCAACATTACTTTGTAGGTTTCTTCATGCTAAATTGAGATTCCATGCTTTGGTATCTTCGGAGATGGCTGTTAGGACATTAATGTCTTCCTCCTTCCACCTTCCAACTTTTGATTACACTGACGGTATAGGTAAGGTTTCCCCTTTCTCTTAGTGTTCAATCTCAATTTTTCTAGAAATCTCCTTTATTCTATCCACCTATGAAAATCATACATCCCTTATTAATCATCCTCTTATCAATCTCATTATCAACTCACTTCCTTACCAAATGGAGGTTTTTTAAAGATGGACACTGAGGATTAATTTGTGATTGCCTCTACCAAACACCTTCGTTGTTGTTTTCTACTATGAGAAGGAAAAGTAGAGGTTTTAGAGATAAAGGAAGGTGGGACTCAAAATCAACTAATTTTCTTGCTTGTTTGTGACTATTCTATTTTTTGTCAAGTCTTTTTTGGTGGGTACAGGCTTTTAAAAATGAGTTTTGTAGATGGGTACATAATCACGTGTTTTTTTTATATCAGTCTTTTTCCATATGTATTTTGTAGATGGGAACCTCCATACTTTGGAACTATTTTGATTTTCAGACATTGAAGAAGGCAACCAGGACTAGACTCCATTACATGAATTGTCACACCCTAATACCCCTTGGGAGGATACGGGGGTGCCACGCAGACAACATAACATACATGCATACAAAACCGAGACAAAACCAATACATACGAAACATTTATCAACATTTTGCGGAAGCATAGCATTCAAAAATAAACATTCCAAACATACGAAACACTTTATACATGCATTTCCAGAATCTCAAACAAACATACATTACATATCATAATTTCAGAAACTAGCCTGAATTAAGGTTATGACAACCCTTTAAAGGAGTCATATACATCAGAGACAAGTCCAAAAACAAACTCGAAATACATTTTTGACAAAACAAATTTCAAACTCCTTTGGCCATTGCTGTTGATTTGTCCCTAACCCTACGTCCTTCTCTCTGAACCTATATGGGGCAAATCCACCGTGCTAAGCATATAACTTAGTGAGTAATAACTAAACTATATTTAACCACAACAGATACTGAATCATGTTACACAAAAGCATCTCAACATACTAAAATTCAGAACAAAGTAAGATTTATTAAGGAAAACACTTCGCAAGCTAAAGTCAATCATTTCAATAGTAAAACAGAACATTCAGAATACAGAATTGATTTTCAGAATAGGATGTTAACCCATCAGATCAAAATTTTAGATTTACTTCATATCAAATCTTATCTTATCATAGATCAAAATACAAAATGAATCAGATTGTAAATCCACGAACAGAAGTGGGTAATAGGACTTATACAGAAGAGATCGAAGTCCCGACACCGAAGTGTCATTAACAGAAGACACTGGAGTGCCATTAACAGAAGACACCAAAGTGTCATTAACAGAAGACACCAGAGTGCCATTAACAGAAGACACCGAAGTGTCATTAACAGAAGACACCGAAGTGTCACAGAAGCAGCTGCAAACCCTTCTACGCATGCCTATTTACCCACGACTAGGATTTGACAGTTTTAAAACTAAACAAATTCATTTCATGTTCAACATAATTAGCCAATCATTACTTTCATGCCAAAATTCAAACATATCAATCTGATAACTTTTCAATCCGAAGTGCCATTAGCAGAAGACTCCGAAGTGTCATTAACAGAAGACACCAGAGTGCCATTAATAGAAGACATCGAAGTGCCATTAACAGAAGACATCGAAGTGCCACAGAAGCAGCTGTAAACCCTTTTATTCATGCCTATTTACCCACGACTAGGATTTGACAGTTTTAAAACCAAACAAATTCATTTCATGTTCAACATAATTAGCCAATCATTACTTTCATGCCAAAATTCAAACATATCAATCTGATAACTTTTCAATCCGAAGTGCCATTAGCAGAAGACTCCGAAGTGTCATTAACAGAAGACACCAGAGTGCCATTAATAGAAGACATCGAAGTGCCATTAACAGAAGACATCGAAGTGCCACAGAAGCAGCTGTAAACCCTTTTATTCATGCCTATTTACCCACGACTAGGATTTGACAGTTTTAAAACCAAACAAATTCATTTCATGTTCAACATAATTAGCCAATCATTACTTTCATGCCAAAATTCAAACATATCAATCTGATAGCTTTTCAAATCATTCAATGGATTAAAGTCAAACAGCAAACAAACAATTAAAGCAGAACTATCCAAAATTTCTCACTAGATTTCTTACTGAATTACCCACAATTATTCAACAAGACTTACTTACAAATAAGACCATCTAAATTACTTACAAAAATTACCGTCTAAAATTACTTACTAGATTACTTACAAAATTACCATCTCAAATTACTTACAAAATCTCCCTTATTGCCTATTACCTCGACGTCCCGACAATATCTGGAATCGGTCGCTTTAAGGGTTCCTCTAAAACGTTCAATACAAACATATATTACTATTGTGCACAATTATGAATTCAATTAGGCGTAACTTTCTTATCATTAAACTTGTTACATCATCAACCATGTGAAACCATACTCAATCCCTCAATCCAGATTTATTTCACAATCCACCTTCGGGTCCACTTTGCTCAATTATTCTCAT
>JANVCQ010000002.1:33279807-33294672 GCA_025531925.1 Erythroxylum plowmanianum
TTCGGATGACAATGACTTAAGTTCATTTGAGGTTTCTCCACTGGTGAGGAATCTCTTCCTCGTGGGATGCGCGTCCAAATATCACGTGGGACGTCGGACACGTGTCGCACCAGGGAGGGGTTCCAACAAAAAGACATCTATGAACAAAGAAAAGGGAAAACCTAGATATGGTGGGAGGTGCTAATTCGTGGAGAAAGTATTGTTGTTCCGTTTCTTAGTGGGAGGGGATGCTTGAGGTGAAGAAATATATGGCAGGGTTAGATGGGTATTATTGGAAAGATATTTTCAATGTTTAAAAAAAGAATTGAAGTCCCCGTCTGTAATTAAATTCTGATGCTTTTTCAGGTGAATTCAATTTATAAAGAATGATGGAGTTCAATTCATTCTTTTTTTATATTTCCAAACACTTGAATGGAATTCAATTCATACCATTCCAAATACTCTGTTAATGGAAATATTAACTTTAGGTTATAATTGAAAAAAATTAAAAGTTTGAACATTTTATTGGTACTTTTTGAAGTTCGAACTATCAGACGATTCCAAACCCCGCTTCACTGTAAAAATTCAGACTGGGTGTGATAATGATGATGATGATGAAATTCGGACTAGAACTGAAAAAATTAAAAATTTGAACATTTTATTATTATTTTTAAAATTTAAGCTATAATTAAAAAATAGAAGAAAGTTTAAATTTTTTTTATAATTATCACTAGTATATTTTACATTTTCTATCAAATTCCTGCCGTCCAATTATAGTGGCAAAAGACAATTTGGATACTTCAGTAAAACACGAGAGAAATTCCAACTTCTTACCAACAAGAAAAGAGAAACTCCAACTCAAATTTGATGATCCAAGTTGGCAAAAAATCTAATTAGGGGAGGTGACAGCTTTCTTTTTTTTTTTTTAGGTACAAGAGAGAAAAAACTCAAAAGTTAAGCTAACAAACGCAGAGATTTGCGATACAAAAATCCTTGCTGATCCCGATACATAAGTATCTGAAGTAAAGGTGATGGCTCCTGAAGAGTCCGAAGGCCCGAAGGAAAAGAGCTGCTAAGAACGCCAGACTATCCGCGTACTGATTCCTTGCGCGATACACACGGAGAGGTGACGGCTTTCTAACTAATCGAAAGCCATCACCTTAGAAAGCCGTCACCGCCGTCACCTCCCTTGGTTGCCTAAAACTTGCTCAAATCCATTAATTACAAATCTCTGAAACCTTTAAATATTTGCCCCCACCATTTCTCTGCGAAACAAAACAACTTCCAATGGCGGACTCCCATGAAACCCTCGTTGATGGCAACTTCCTGGCCGCCAAGTGTCTCGATCGCTGCGGCGTAACCCACATGTTCGGAGTGGTCGGCATTCCGGTGACGTCTCTGGCCAACCGTGCCGTGTCCCTGGGCATTCGCTTCCTGGCCTTCCACAATGAGCAGTCCGCAGGCTACGCGGCCTCCGCCTACGGTTACCTAACGGGCCGGCCGGGGCTGCTGCTCACTGTCTCCGGTCCCGGCTGCGTCCACGGCCTGGCGGGTCTGTCTAATGCCATGGCCAATACCTGGCCCATGGTTATGATCTCTGGCTCTTGTGACCAAAACGACGCCGGACGCGGCGACTTTCAGGAGCTTGACCAAATTGAAGCCGTGAAACCATTCTCTAAGTTCTCTGTGAAGGCGAGGAATATAAAGGATATACCTAATTGTATTGTTCAGGTTCTTGATCGAGCCTGTTCGGGTCGTCCGGGTGGGTGCTACTTAGATCTTCCATCTGATGTGTTGCATCAACGAGTAACAGAGTCGGAAGCTGAGAGTTTGATATCCGCTGCATTGAGTAGTAGCAAATGGAGTGAAAGTGGGAATGTGATTGGTAGTTCAGAGATCGAAAGAGCTGTGGAGTTGCTTAGAAATGCGGAGAGGCCTTTAATTGTGTTCGGAAAAGGTGCTGCATACGCCAGAGCGGAGGATGAGATTAGGAAATTTGTGGAAAGAACTGGAATTCCATTCTTGCCTACGCCGATGGGAAAAGGGTTGTTGCCTGATTCTCATGAACTCGCGGCGAGTGCAGCCAGGTCGCTTGCTATAGGTAAATGTGATGTTGCATTGGTAGTTGGTGCTAGGCTTAATTGGTTGTTGCATTTTGGAGAGCCACCCAAGTGGTCTAAGGATGTCAAGTTTATATTGGTGGATGTTTGTAAGGATGAGGTTGAGTTGAGGAAACCTCACCTGGGTTTGGTTGGGGATGCCAAGAGAGTGTTAGAGTTATTAAATAAGGAGATCAAAGAGGATCCCTTTTGTTTGGGGAAGTCTCATCCTTGGGTTGAGGCAATTTCAAAGAAAGTTAAAGAGAATGTGTCTAGGATGGAGGTGCAGTTGTCCAAGGATGTCGTGCCCTTCAATTTTTTGACTCCTATGAGAATAATTAGGGATGCTATTCTGGGATTGGGTGGCCCTGCTCCAGTAGTGGTTTCGGAAGGAGCGAACACGATGGATGTAGGGAGGGCTGTGTTGGTTCAGACGGAGGCAAGGACTAGGCTAGATGCTGGGACTTGGGGGACAATGGGCGTTGGTTTGGGTTATTGTGTCGCTGCAGCTGTTGCTGAACCTGGCAGGCTTGTGATTGCGGTTGAAGGGGACTCAGGATTTGGATTCAGTGCCATGGAAGTTGAGGTACGGTCCCTGGACACTCAATGTTGACAGCTCTCCGCTGATGCATCACTTCTATATTATTTTTCCTGTTTATCTTTTTCCTCAAGATCTTTTATGCAGTAAATTTCATCGTATAAAACCATGTTTTGTTATTTTATGCTTTCACCTACTTCCAGAACATTGTTTTAGATCAAAATTGGTTGAAGTGCAATACTTTTATTGCTTCTGGTAAATAGCCTTGATTTTCATAATGCATTAACTTGACATTTGTAAAAGCTCGCAGTCTCGTGGCTTGTTCATTGCTTGTGCCAAAAATATTTTTTCTCTAGTATTTATTCCTTTTAGTGTTATAATGGACAATCTTACTAATTGTGGCACCTCTTCAAAAATATAAATGGACCAAGTTGTACACCTTTATTTTCGCATTTTACCCCCCTTATAATCCATCAAGCGAGTGAAGATGTTAAGTATGCTTCAGTTAAGTTATTACGGCAACCACACCACAAAGCACATCATTATGTCCAGACATTGGGTTAAGGTATCCTGTTTTGAAGTTTGATTGATAGATGAGTAAAACAAAAAGAAGCGGAAAGGGATTGAGCACATAAGTCTTTCTTGTTCTTGCATGTGTGTGGATTCTTTTTGATACTCTTCAGTAGTTTCTTCTTCTTATGCTTTCTCTTCTTTTCTTGACAAACCTAGATGAGAGTTTTATTAGAACTAAAGTTGATTAATTAGATACATTATTTTCAATCTTGCGTTTTTCAGTATGAATATAAGATGGAACTAATGGCTTTGGATATTTCTTGATACCTCATTCAGACATTGGTTCGATACCAGTTACCTGTGGTCGTGATAGTTTTCAACAACGGGGGTGTATATGGTGGCGACCGGAGAGGCCCTGAAGAAATAACAGGCCCGTTCAAAGATGATCCAGCACCCACCTCTTTTGTTCCTGGTGCTGCCTATCATACTCTAATTGAAGCCTTTGGGGGCAAAGGTTATCTTGTTGAGACACCTGATGAACTGAAATATGCTCTTACTGAATCCTTTTCTTCACGAAAGCCAAGTGTGATAAATGTGATTATCGATCCTTATGCTGGTGCAGAAAGTGGGAGGTTGCAGCACAAAAACTGAGGTAGACTAACGGTTGCCTCTGTGATAGTTGTCAATTATTTGCTTGGGGCAAACTGAACTGGGTTGTATGATCTCACTCAATAATGTAATAGTCTTGCTTTCTTGAACGTATATATAGAATGCATTTGGTTGGATGACACATTGCCAGGAGGAAGCCATACATCATGTTTGATGTAATATTTGAAACCATATTGATGCTCTTACATTTCGGACTTGAGTTTGAACCAGTTTTCACGCAAGGAAGCAAGATTGAAATAATGGTGTTCAATCTTGTATTTACGTACATTTAACATCGAGCTTGGATGAGACTGAATTGCGCTCGAGACTTTTTATAAGTCTTATCGTAAAGAAATTGTTTAAGGATGGTACCAATTTTTCTTCACCTAGGAAAAGGTTTGTAATATTCGGTACCCAAGGACAAGGAAGTGTATATAGGCCTTTAAATAGACCAAAACACTAAACCAATCTTGCAATATCTTTTATCCTAATATTTATTATAACTTTTACTTGATTCTATTATTCATAACGTCTTGCATGCATTTACATATAGGTTCATAAAGTATTTGATATTGTTATAAGTTATAACCAATATTCAATATTAAAATTCCTAATTCATCCTCAATTATGCAAATGTTAAAAAAATAATTAGTATCAAAGTTAAGTTTTATTAGTCAAAAGGGCAAACATAAATAAGATATTTCTTTCGTGGAATAAATACTACAATTAAATAGCATATTTAAAATTCTTTTTATGGTTGAAGAGATTGACTTGTTCCTTATAATGCAAAAGAAATTCTTTACTATAAGCATATTGGAAATTATATTTCCTAACTAAAAGAACTAATGGGATCTTACAAAAAGTTAAATTATAAGGTTCTGCATATATTATTTTATGCATTAAGACTATACTAGTTTAATATTGTATCTTATATTCCCTCACTAGTAGGACTAGTGCGATTTGATATCAATACGATAGAACTAAGGACCTTTCTATCATAACATATTTAATCAAGATTTCTAACACAAATATACAAAAGAATGATATAAATCGTTGTCACTTCAAGAAAAAAGAAAAGATTGCAAGTGATAAGATCCTATGATTTGATCATCACTAGAAAGTTAGATAAAATTGAAATGTTTAAAGAACATGAAACAAGAGTTATTCTAAAAGGTTTGAAAAAATTCTCTCCATGGTTTTTGATTCAACAATAATAATGATAATATCCCAATTATAATCATAAAAATGCCTTTTATAGGCATAAAATCCTAAAACTAGGGCTTTCAAAGAAATAACAATTTGAGATAATAAAACTCTAGCTAATTAAAACGCGTGTTCAATGTCTGTTTTAGTTAGTACTAATGTAAATTTTCTTTTAATACTTTTTACGCTTAAGCTACGATGAGTTTGACATCGATTACATGTTGATCTCTAGTACCAATTTGCTTTTGTTTCTCTAGTCTGCAAACCCAATAAAAGATTACTGCCTTACACCTTTATGACTCTGACATTAGTTATATTCTATTTCTCAACACTACAATAATCAATGCAAGATCAGTGCCGATTGTCCTCTAAGTCTAGTTCTAGTTTACATTTTGTAATTATAATTCTTCTACTTGCTTTTAACTTAACTTTAACCTCTTGAAGTAGCAAAGCCTCACCCTTTATGTAAATATCCACCATTAAGTTGTTGAGGGCTTCCCTGGCCTTTTTTTTGTCTACTCTATATCATTGATCCTCTCATATTCTTCAAAGGATCTTCTATAGCTTTCGATACTCAAGTAGCAGATGCTTAATTCTCATCATTTTCCTTTTCATCAAAAGGATTTTCCCTCAAATCATCATCTTCATCTATAATATCAAAAGGAGACAAATCAACAACACTAAAGATAATCTTAACACCACACTCACCTTGCAAGTAGATCTTGTAATCACTATCATTCACTCTCTCCATGATTTAAAATGGTCCATCTCTGCTTAGAGACAACTTAAATTTTTGCTTGCTTGGAATTTTTTCCTTCAATAAATATACTCAAATTCAATCTCAAAGTTCAAATATCATTTATTTCCTTTCTTTGTTAGCTTCTTTAACATATTATTAGGTCCTCTTCTTAATATTCAGTCTTGGCTTCTAGTGGAGTTTCTTCACTAACTTAACTTTCCCTTTTTTGTCCAGGCTATCTCTTTCCCCTAAAGGAATAGTCATAAGATCTAATGGGCTATATCCATAAACAATCTCACATAGAGAAAAACCCTAGTGGTATAAATGATAATATCCCAATTAAAATCATACGACTAAGGACGCCTCAAAAGAACATGCTCTACTTGCATGACAACCATATCACATAATATTTCATCTTTGTACCTCCCAATTGAGAAAGAAACCATGACCTATTTTGTTACCCTAATTTTTTCACTCTTACTCAACCATTGTAGGTTGTAAGATTTAAGGTTTTTTGGTTAGAAGCCCTAACTTTTCCATTAACTCCATACTAACTATATTATTATAACTCCCTCCATCTATGATCATGTTACACACCTGATCCTTAATGACACACCTAGTATGGAAAAGGTTTTTTCTCTTCTTATTAGCATCATCATCTCCTAGTTGCATGCTCAATACCTTCCTAGTGACTAGCATCTTTCCTAACTTGGGTTTTTCAATACACTCATCTTCACTAATATCCTCCAGGCTAGACATCTCATCCTTTAGCTTCCCTTCACTTTTAGACACATATTCTCCATTCTTCCTCATAATTACTCTCTTATTGGAAGGTTGTAAGCTATATGTCCTCTCTCTAGGCACTTGATACCTTGATTCCTAGTTATAGAAGTAGAATCATTGTTAACTTTCTATCCACTTAATGCTTGTAATTATGACTTGGTTACTTCATATTTAGATTTTAGAGCCTTATCTTTCCTTTGACTTTATGGTTTGCTCCTTGATGAAAAACCTATAATAGAAACACCAAAATGATTATTAGGGATCTTCATAAGTTACCTCTCAATCTTTATGTCCATGTGCATTACATCCTCTAACTTTTATATAGTAGTGTGCCTCCAAGATACATGCAATTTCTAGGTTCAACCTATAAATAAATTGAACTACTATTTGCTTCTTGATCTTCCTCCATATTTTTCCTAGTTATGTCAACCCTATCTCCTTATAATACTCCCCAAACTCATGGAACATTGAGTCATCATTTGTAGCCTTTGTAAAATATCTCCATATAAGAAACTTGGCAAAATATTCCTTATCTCCATCTTCATCTCCTCTCACATTATGATAGTTGGTTTTTAGTTAGTGAAAATTTGTTGATCCCACTAAACCACAACGTATTCACTAAACTTTGTAGTAGTTAGTTTAATCTTCTTCTCATCTAAAAAGTCATATTAATACAAAATTAGCTCCACTTGCTTCTTCCACTGTAGGTACACATATGGATCTATCTTCCCTATAAAAGGTGGCATAGTCATCTTAATGCTATCCATAATGTTATCCATCCTTTCTTTATATTCCTTTATGTGTACTATACCAAACCTGCACCCTCTTTGTCTCCTCATTCTTCCTTCTTTTCCTCCTTTACCCCCCTTTAGGATTAGCTCTCCAAAGTAGTTAGCAAAGCCTTTAACTCCCACTTTTTCCTCAAATTCATCCATCGTAGTAGCTAGAGGTGGATTATGCTGTATACCATCCATAACAATATTTTGTTTTTTTAACCTATTCCTAACTTCACCAAATTGTCAAAGAAGTTGCTCATATAGGCCTTAAATGACATTCATGGAGGACTCTTGATCTACTACTACAGTTTCCTCCTCACTTACTTCCTTTTATTAGATAAGTTTCTACTTTGAGAGTCATAATTTACCTTCAAAAAATGTTAGTAGCACATCACTCCTTTATGTGTTTCTCTTAAAGTTTTGGTTGAACCATAACCTAAACTCTTGAATAAAAGTTCCTTACAAACTAGACAATCTAAATCAATAAAGTTACTTTAAAATCTCCCCTCTTTTTTCAAATACTCCCAAAGTGGCAAATAAACAAAAACTAGAGGTCAATGAATAATTAAAAAATTGTCCTAAAAATTAGACTCAATAAAAAGCAAAAGAAGGAAAATTTGACAAGTTTAAATTCAATAATAAGGAAAGCAAGATAACAAATAAATAGAATATGTGTATATTTGATGAGTTAAATACCTTATCCTAATCCTTATCAAAGAGGAATCAAAACCTTGATCTGTAATGAATATTACAACCAGTGGAACCTTTTTGGGCTTATATTGGCAAACCCTATAATAATACTAATCATTTTTCAATTTTTTCTTTTTTTATTAAATTGAAATCTCAAGAAATAAGGAACAAAAACTCAAAAGAAAATTTCTCTTAATGAATCTTAAAGTGATAAGAACATAGAAATGAATGAATGGAAAAGAAGGACATAACAATATCCAAAATGTAAATAACTATATAAAAAAACATTAATATGAAAAAGTGTTTTAGTACCAAATTTTGATACAAATCTCACTAATAAGACTTGTGAGAGTTAATATCAATATAGTTAAGATTTAATCAAGAATTTGAATGTAAAAAAAAAGAATGATATTAATTGTCATACTTTAGAAGAGAGAGGATTCAAATTGATAGTATCTTAGGGTTTAATCACTACTAGCAAGCTAGATAAGATTGAATCTCTAAGAGAATCTAAATCAAGAGTTACTCTAAATGGTTTAAAGAAATTCTCTTTAAGGTCTTTGATTCTACAATAATAATAATTGATTCGAGCCTTTTTGTTCTTACCCTTGGAGGTCAAATCAAAAATTTAATTCCAAAGATTGCAATATAGAATGCAACATCGGGTCGTCTCACTTAATCGGAACCTAATTGAATAGATCTAAGCTAACCTATATGTCATTAAATGCAAGCTAAATTGATAAAGAATGGGGTTTTGATCTTTGGAAATCTTAACAAAATCAAATGAATTGTAAGAAAAATGTGTAAAAAGTATTTTTTTTGGATTTTGGGAATAGAAATCGGAAAAATAAAGACAATGATTAAATGGTGATAAAATCCTCTTGAAAATGAGCTTTGACTATCATAGTTCGAAATCTATTTTTTTATGGGAGTAGAAATCACTAAGTTTCAAAAGGTAAACCTTAAAGAACTCTTTAAGTTCAAGGTCTTAATTAATGAACTGCCTTTCTTAAGTGTTGGATCTCGCTTGTTTCCGGAATCCAACTATTACTAAAACATGAAACGTGAGCGTATTCCCATGAAATCTACTGAACCATCATCCTTTTATCTTCTTGCTTTGATACCATACAATGTTGGACCCCGTTTCTGGAGCCCAACAATCGTTCCAAAGTCATAAAGCGTGAGCGGGTCTTCTTGTAGGGTTATTTCATTAACCCTCATTAGCCATATCCCACAACAGTAGTGAGCCCACATCGCCAAAATCATAATTTGACTTCTTTACCAAAATGGTAGCTCTAAGTCTCTAATTTAATTTGAAGAAAGAATCATCTCAATCGGAGCTCTATAGCTCAAGAAATACTTAAAAATCCAACATATATTCATAACCCCATTACGCTCTTCCAACCAATCCCTCATTTTCTTTCCATCAAACTTTGTGAAATCAACTCCAAAAGATCAAAAATTTCATGGAGAGATAGATACATGTCTTAGGAATCTATCGCTTTAAGAATCACTTCATTCGGAGGTCAGATGAGGAAGTTATGGACAAAAGAATCCAACATATTTATGTCCTTAGTCATTTTGTACCTCTCTTGGAGAAATTGTCATCACTTTTGGTACAGATGTTGGATTGAGTTAGTTCTTGGACCATTTGAAAGTAGACTTCAAGATCTAAAACTTTCATGCAGACCCAAAAATGAAATTTTGCCTCTAAAAGAGTCAAAAATTACAATTTACTGTAACTATCCCGTGAATGTCCATTTAACGGACATTGTCGGGGCAGGGAGCCAAAATCACCCGAGAAGGGACATCCATGTCCGTTAAACGGACATAAGGGTTCCCCAAACCCCTCCAAACTCCCTCTAATGCTTCCTACATCCAATATAACTTCATATTCACTCATAAACTTCCCAAATCCTACTTTTCTAGTGCAAACTCACTTCATATCAACTCAAACACCAAATTTATCTCATCAACTCTCAAATCTCAACCCATTTGATTCATCAAAACCACAATTTCTACACGTATGAAAACTTGAAAATTTACACTATACAAACTTAGAGTGTCACGAACATAACCATTCAACTCAATATTATTCCATTAGACTCTCTAATATCTACTCATTTCATTTATCACTTGCATCCAACGTTCATCATTCGCAAAAGTCCTATCTTTCATTCACTTATATATATATATATATAGCTCATGTTCAAGATTCATCATCTCAATTTGGTACTTCCTCAAGTGCACCTAATTCCAACTTAACCTCATCCATAATTAATTCATATTTTAACTCCACCTCATCTTATAAATATTTAAATTCCAACTTTTCTTCATCCATTGTTAAATCTTAGCTCATTTAACTTATCACATTTAACTACATCTCATCATTCATAATTCCTATGTGTCTTTTCCATAACATCTCACTGATGTGTACATATATATATATATTTATCAACCATTCACGCTCAACTTTCATCATCCTCATTCATACATCATTCATAATTCATTAACAACAAATAAGAATTTTACAAAACTTTAATAGCATTCCAAGCCATATTACATCATCAATACATTAATATTCCAAAATCTCCAAATTACACAAGATACTTGAAAGATAATTTCTCAAAATGCAATTACAACTTTGTTTTACACAAATTACTCCAAAATAAAACAAAACATGCAAATTCAGATTTATGTCTTGATTCACTTTTACTTGATTTCTTGCTCATCACCTGAATAGGGGAAAGAGAGTGGGGGTGAGCTTAAAAAGCTCGTGGGTAACATGCTTATAACCGAGAAACAAGCAAAATCATTGAAATTATTCAATTGTCATAGAAAATTCTTATTGAATTCAAGAAAAACATAGTTCTCAACCAATTCACAATAATACAAATCATATATTCATCAACTTGACAATTCACAGATGCAATACACAACAAATGGTTCGAGGGTTCCGTGGAACAAAATGGAGAAACTGAAGTTTACACCGTGAACGAAATGAGTCCGCTTTTCGAATCTCGTGGGCCAGAAGCGGGCAGTCGGGAGAAGGCTTTATGTCGACGTGCATGTGACTACGAAATGGTTCTTCTCTCGCCCAAACAAATCACATGATTAATGCTCAAAATCATTTTATCAAAATGAAATGCTTTCATACTTTTCATGTTCTTTTTCTTCTTTCCATTCAAATCAAAATGCCATGACACAAATTCAATGGCATAACATGCTTATATATCACAATGCATTTTTCCATATTCATAACAATTCAAATCCAATCCATTAAACATATACACACATTTAAGCAAATTCTTTAAATCGTTTAAAAACAATATGTGCACATTTATGAAGGACTTGAAATCATTTTATTCTCTTGATTTGGAAAAATTTTAATAGCTCATTATTCAATTATAAACATGAAACCCACCTTATTTCCTTGCTCATAAACTTACTCAAAGATGTCCTCTCCCCTTGCTCCTCTTTCCTTCCTTGATTTCCTATAACATAAACCAAAAATTCCATTCAATAGGAATTCCAAAAAGAACCCACAAGACACATATTCATAAAATTGATCATAGAATCTTAAAACCTATACATTTCTTAAACTATATGAACCATAACCCCTTTTAAAAATCCAAAGAGTAAAATCCAACTTACCTTGAATCTTCACTAAATGAAGAGTTTCTTGGATGAAAAGAAGGCTCTAATCTTCCTCTTCCTTTTTCCCTTCTTGAGCAACTTCAAATTCACTCTTCAAGATTAAGAAAAATCAAAACCTAGCTTTTCTTCTTTTTTTCTCTCCTTTCTCTCTTCTCTACGACTCTCTCTTCTTTCTCTCCTCTCAATTTCGTTTTTAGCTTCTTCCTTAAAAGCCAAACATCCCTTCTTATTACAATTATTCCATTAATGAGTCTAAATTATCCAATTTGCCCTTCTTTCAAAGCCTTATAACCTTAATGCTTAAGTGTTCTTCCCAAAATTCCCTCATACATATCTACTCTTATTAGACTACTTTATTTCAATTGAACCATATGATAAAATCTTACAATCATTTACATACTACTAGCTCCAAAATAATCCATCAAAAGCTTATAATTAACTAGTCTTTCCATATTTACCCTTCTTTTATCTTTCTAATTCCTTAACTAATGATCATGGAAAAATCGAAGGAACTTGATAATACTTCCTTCTAGAAATTTTTTTTTCATTGTCTTAATTTTCCAATGACATCAAAATCATTGAATTTGGTTCAAAAATATGAAAGTTATACCCCAAACATTTCCGAACTGTTCTTATACTGAAACAATATTCTGTGCTCGACTTCCATCTAAAAATTGAAATTCTTAGGTACTGAATTAGAAGTCAATTTCATAAGACAATTTGTAGCCCTATCTCTCTTATTTAATCCAAATTAAGAATCATCTCATTTGGATAACTAGAGAAAAAGTTATGGCTTGAACATCGAAGCATACTCAGTGAACATGTTTCAACTACATTTTCCCATCTTTCAACTTCCAACATTTCACATATAATAGTTCTAACTTCTTAGAGAAGTTTGGAGTCCAACATTAAGACCTTGTTAAATGCCTTTAGTGTGTGTAGTGGGTAAATCAATGCAACAAGTTATTTAGGATCTCAAGTCCACTCAATATCAAACACAACCATGCATGATAAAAGAGACTCAACAAGATCACAAATAAACATATATGAGACTTCATATATTTAAGTTCAAAGTTCTACATCAACAAATCCCAACAACACATTGAATATCCAACACTTGATTAAACTCTAATCAAGAATGTTCAACTACAAATCACAAATCCTAAACCTAGGAATTGATAAATGATAGCTAAACTTGGATTGAGTCACTCCCCTTTTTAAGCCCATAGAACTCAAGTCATTGCTACATCTTCAAGAGGGGTAGAGTTGCCTAGCCACACATAGCTTCAAGGGACTTCACAACTAAGAACTCACTGGCATCCATGGTAGCAGTCGACGGTGGATAGAAGGATGAGAGAAGATGATGGTGTGTGCGTGGAAGAGCTGTCTGAATGGTAGAGAGAAAAGATGAATGATCCAGCGATGCCCTCTTTTTTAATGTCGGCTCCCTTTTATCCCAAAGTAGGTTTCTTTTTTTAAAAATGGGTCATCGAGTCGGATTGGAACAGTGGGTAAAACTTCCAATAATGGTTGAAATTTTTGAAGGTTCGTCGCGGTGAATTTTTCCCAAAAGGTTTTACCAGGAATCTTTAGTTTCTTCGCTGCGGCGACGTGAACTTCACACCGCGACGAAAGTTTCCCAAAATGTTTCTGTGAATTCTTCATACTTCACTGCAGCGAAAGTTGATGTTTCGCCGCGGCAAACTTTCCTGTTTCCCAAATTGTTGACATCATTTTCAGCCTTCACTCGTTGCCTCTACTCCTTGCGTCTTGCCTTTACTCCTCGAGTCATCTACAATAAACAAATGGTAGTTTGCAATATCAATTATTCTAGAAAATCAATTTAGCGCAATTACTAATTATTTGTGACAATTTTTACTCTCAAACCATATAAAATAAAGGCAAACACTCAAGAGTCAAATTAAACATAAAACTTGAAAATAAGAGTCAAGGAGTATAATAAAAATCATAAAAATTTCACTAATTTATATCGACTTAATCCCGAAAGCTCAAATTTGTGCATGAAAGGGGGTATAATTTTTTTTGGGTTAAAAACCAATGCCTCAAAAACCGAGTAAATCGGAGGTCAAACGAAAAAGTTACAAGCGAAAGAGTGGATGGAGGATTAATTGAGAAAAAGAAAAATAAAAAAATGAAAGAAAATTGGAAAACGCGCGAAACGGTGTCATCCCCGTTCAGGCCGCTCGCGATGTTGGGACCCGATCTCGGAACCGGACCCTAACCGAAAAAATGGAATTCAGAAATGAAAAACGAGGTGGCGGAAAGCGAAAACGAACGAAATCGTACTCGAAAGAACGACACACAAATCGACAAAACAAAAAACAAAGCGGATCATGCGAATCGAAAGTAATTAAAAACGCAACGAATCGCGAATCATAAATTGAAACAAATCGAAACGAAATCGAATGGCATCGGAATCGAACAAAACGGTTCAAACAAATTATAGGCAGAAACAAATTAAAGCGGATCCGACATCTGAAGCGTAAACATAGAAAACTATCGCGTTGGAAACCTTGGACTTAACCTATCCAATCCGGTATAAATTTTTTTCTTTCTTTCTCATCTTATTCATTTCTCATACAAATCAAAACAAATACAATTTCCCCTTTGGAAATTTAACCTCAATCAAAACTCAATTCATATAATTTTTCTTAATCAAGTAATTTCTAAAATTCATCTTTAACAAAACTTATTCTTATTTTTATTCTTTCTTTGTCATAAAAATTTTGGCAGCATAACAGCTGTATTTTTAAAAAACCCAAAACCTGCAAAGGATTGTAAACGCACTTCTATATACAAAGAAGGTCATTTCTCCAAAATGCTATCTAAAGCCTTGTTTTCCAAAAGATGACTTCATAAGTGAAAATAGACAGGAGTAATGCCACAATCCGGTGCCTTTACTCATTTTCTCGCTCGCCGCCTGTGGAGGGGAAAAGGGATGTGAGCTCGACGGCTCAGTGGGTAACATCTTAATAATTAAGAATAAGCAAAACATTCTTTATTCATTCATTTTCAAAGCAAATTTCACATTTTCACATTGATAAAAACATTTCCAATTTATCAAAACTCTTCACAAATTCATCACATCGAACTTCTCACAAATCAAAATATCACATAAGCACAGAGAAAGTGATTCGGGTGAATCCGAAACGGAACGTACTACACATTCCCGCGAAGCGGTCATGTGTAGCCGTGAACTTATGGGAGTCCGTGAGGAGC
>JANVCQ010000002.1:33322240-33364909 GCA_025531925.1 Erythroxylum plowmanianum
AAATAATTTATTTTTAAGTTTTATTTAATTTACAATTATTATTAGTAATAAAATATTTATTATTATTTTAAAAACTTAAAAAAAAAACAAAGGAGGAAAGGAGAGGTAGGAGGGAGGGAGGGAGAGAAATTTTGAAAATTTTTGAAAATTTTGCAAAAAAGTCCCCCAATTTTTTAAAATTTCCGGTACCGGCTGATATTTTAAATACCAGCCAAAGTCCCCCAATTTTTTAAAATTTCCGGTACCGACCGGTACAGCCGAAATTGACCAGTACCGATCGATATTTTTCACCGGTATCACCTATACCTGTACCGGTACCAGTTTCCGGTCGGAACGGTACGTACCGGCCGGTACCGACCGGTACGAAACGGAATTCGAAACAATGATATCAAATGCTAATCATTCCAAAGGGGCTACAACTAGAAGGAGAAGTTTGTCTTCCTTTCAATTCCAATTAGCCTGTGGTCTTTAGAGTTATTTAGAGTGGTTTTTTTATACTTAATGATAAAACTGTAAAATGTTATGTTATTTTCCTTAAAATTAGTCATTCACACCTACTTTTTACCTATATAAACTCATTATTCCTATATCTTCATTTAGGATGTAATTGGAGGTGTTAAGTGAAAAATGAAGATATTTAAGAAAGTGTGGACTACTTCAATAATGTTGCTCAATTTGGACATAAATTTCTATTTTGAGTTTCGATTGGAATCATTCAATATGTCATAGAACGATTAGTAAGAATTTAAAATTTTCATATTTCAAGTTTTGAGGAATTTTAATTGTACACAATGCGGAAGATTTTAGCAGTTTACCATGTGTTATAGATTGAATTGCTCAAACATAAGACACAATTATATTGGAGCCTATAAAACATTAAGAAAATAAATAATGAAAATCTCAATTTATTGATATTACATGGAATGATTTTGATCTTTCTCCTTATTAAAGCAACTGTAAGATGTGTTCTAAGCTTTTTTTGTTCTTTATAAGTATCGTTAATCTTAATTACAACTTGAAAAGAACTAAAAATTAGCCTCTTTCTATGGTTTCTATATCTCTTTTAATATTTTTTTTTATGGACATGGTTGTGTTCTATGTCATATATTAAATTACTTTTATAAAATTCTTTAAACAGAGGAACATGCACATTGACATGCCAATGTCTTTGGACATGTCAATGTCTTTGGACATGTATCACACTATATATTTTTACCATAAGACAAGGGCTCTAATCCAATAATTTAAAAGGTTGTGTCTTTAGCAATAAAGTCCCCGAGAGGAACAAACCATTAAAAACGATCGTGTGCTAGCCATGTTTGATATTCTTGCCATATGTTTCTGCTTATAGAGGGAAACGTGTTAAATTCATGTGTGAGACCATGTTTAGCCAAGATTGTATTTTCTTCTTGCTTTGTCTTTTAAAACCCTTCAACCTTTGGCCTACATCATTCCCAAGCAATATCTCCACAATTATTTAAGACAACAAAAAATCGATAAGTAAAGGTAATGTAGATGTATATAGAAAAATTTTGTGTAAAATATATGTACATTATATGTATATCAAATACCTCAAACTTATCTTTTTACTTATTCTAAAATAAGTCAATCTCAAAATTTATTAATATATATAAGCCTAAATTCCATCAATATTCAAAAATTCAATTGAAATAGACATAAATGTTCACTATTCACTTAATCATACCATTCATCAATAGCCTAAATTTCTAGATACTTATATTATTCATAATTCATTCTCAATCAAACCTAGTAATATTCTAACTATCAAATCAATTCAAACAATTATACCTTACATAAAATGAGTAAAGAACATAAATCAATATATATACACAATCGTTTTAATCATCTTAGTATCCCACTAAGAAAAAGCTTGTATCATAAATTCACTATATTGATTTTAACTTAAGAAGAAGGTTGAAGTTTATTGAGAAATTAAAAAGAATTAATAAAAAAGGGAATATAGTACAAATTATAGTTCAAGGAGGAAGCCCAAACAAACAACAAAAACAAATGATCTATACTGCCTCTCTAGCTTAACCTCATTAAAGTCCTAGCTAACAAAGTTACTAGTTTCATTTACATAGAGCAAACTAACAAACTAACAACATCAATAACCAAAAAGATCTTTTAATACTCAAGAATGAAGAGCTTGATTGCTTCCTTTACAATCTCCAAGAAAGTGCAATACCAGGTAGACTACTTCTAGCTATTTCATTCTAAAACAATTATTCCCGAATCGACTATATGCATTCTTACAAGATTTTCTACTTAAGGTTCTCAATTCCCTTGAGGTGTCTACTAAGTCATTTAATTACACGTATTGAGTATACATGTACCAACTTATAAGGAACATAGTCTAGTCACCCTTTGAGCTTACTCTTTTTTCTTTTAACCAATTTAACAAACATCATAGCTCATAATTGTTCTGTTGAGGTGGAAAAGATCCTAGATAGATTTCCAAACTACTGCATAGAAATTACACTCAAATAATAGGTATTAAGGGGTTTATGGAGCTAGTTTGCATAGACAGCATATACTTGATAGATTAAGATATCTCAATCTATCCATTACAGGCACTCTCTGCTTAACAATTAACTAGAAAAGAAAGGAGACTCAGAGAGTTAAATTTGTGTTCCATACCACCTTATGACACTTCTTAATCTCACATATATTTCTCAATACCTAATAAGATCTATTAATGAACAAACTTGAAGGAGTATCTAGCCATATATACCTACCTTTCCTACACAATTGGGGTTTGATGTATGCTTGATTGTTTATACATTTACTCCATGACACTTAGTGATTAATGATATGGAATGCTTAAGACATTCATTTTAGTTCATACTTAGTTTTAGGTACAATTTAGAAGCATAAAAGCTAAAGCGAGTTAAAAGCACATTCTCTGAGTCATCCTCTTGATGTTCACATTCAATTGTCATTGTGGAATAAGAAGGAGGAGTAGAGTGAAGATGGGATAAAAAAATATGTAACATACCACTCTCATAAAGCATATGCTCGAACGTATCGACGATTATTCAAGAACATAATCTACGACAATGACACGTTAAGATGGTTAATTGATTCATTACATAATATAATCCATCGCACATATCGTAAACATTCCAGTAGTCATTTTGTTCCATTTTTATTCACAAACATATTAAGTCTCAAATGTCATTACACTTCTAAAATTCTCATGTGCATTGAACAAAAGTTAAGGGATGTAATCCTTGATACAAACTAACTAAAAATATCTGCAGGTACAACTGACCTCGACCACTAACTCATGACCACTTACAGTAGCTATACTCCAACTAGACTACCTAGATCTCCTCTGAACCTGAAAATCAACGTTGCAATTTTGATCAGTTTGCGAACTCAGTGAGTGAACCATCATCGATGTATTCACTCAAGTCAGAAATAAATAGACAACTCATATCCTGATACAATAAGAATTTCATATCATTCAGTATTAAATATCACATCACATTTTGTCATATTCTATCAAGTACATCAAGATTATCATATTTTCGTAAGTCAATACCACATCAAATTAGCATTTACTCTTTAACTTTATTTCAAACAATTCAATAATCATTTCAATTTAATCATATGATACATATAAGAATGTATATGCAAATGCACATATGACTCCATCTATTTTTACTTTGTTATGGCCAAGCGCCTATTTATTATCTCGTATTCCTTATAGATACCGGGCTCATTTTATAACTGTCCCATACCCATTGTTGATACCAAGCTCATTGATAACTGAGCTTGTGGCTCTTTGTGCACATTTATGAGCTTTAAGCTCTTTTTCACGCTGGTCACTCTGATTACAACTCTTTTATCTGATCATGTATTTCAATGTAATGCATCATACCATATGTCATATTTCATAACCTTTCATTCTTATATGCTCCTGTCACATATATTAGATTCATTGGATCTAAGTCTGATAATTCACATTCAATTGTTTCCACATTTCATATTCATTTCGACATTTCACATTCAATTATTCTCACATTTCATATTCAACATACAAATCATATAGAAGCACATATAATTGAGTTACACATCTAGGTTAACTCATAATACGCTCCAGAAAATCTATTACCTTGATGATCCTGCAATGTCTGGATATTATCGATCAACTTGTGTATCTATCTTCTTGCAATACACACACAATTCACAATTCATTCAGTTGTCAATCATATGATTATTCAATCATTCACATGTATATATGTCATGTCTCAATGCATGCTCAATTGACCTTTCGGGTATGTCTTCATATACAAAGATCTTGACTTGATTTATACACTTTCAGATCATTCAAACTTTATAACTGGTATACTATCATTTTGCAATCAGATTTATATCTTAAGTAAGCTTAATTTGTTCATCAATCATATAAATTCATATAATTATCCAATTCTCACTCACAATTATTCCATGTTCCTCAATGTTCATTCATTTATACCAAACACATTACTATATTCTTTGAATCATATTTGTATTCATAAGAATACCTTAATTCCTTTAACAACTAATAATTTCTAGATTTCAATACATTGATATCAAAACAATATATTCCTTAAGTTATAACATCAATTAACAACTTAAACTTATCAAACCCTTAACCAATTAATCCTACATCAAACTAGGTTCATTTCAAACCCTAATCAAGTCCAAATATACCAAAGAAAAGTGACTTATCCTCACATAGTCCAACAATTACACAAAATTGATCCTTTTCATTTCAAAGCATTGCCCATGATCGTGGGAAGGAGCTATGCAGCTGTCCACGATCGTTGGATTGGTGAACCGAAGGTGCACCATCCCTTTCCTTCAATTTTTTCCAAATTCTAACACCTTTATAATAGTCCATTATTTATACCTCAGTTATACCTTAATTATGCTTCAATTCCTCATCAATTTCATCTCCAATTCCAACTCAAAATCATTCATTTGGTAGCTCATAACTATTGTGTTTTATGCCTCAAAAACCAAAACAGAAACTATCATACAAGCATCATTTTTTAGCACTCATTTCATCATCAACTCAACATGTAATCTATCCCAATTCAATCATCATAGGGTTTCTATTACAACATGTCATCAAATCAGAATTCCACTTACTTGTTTAACTCAAATTCAACCTCAAAGCATTAAGTCTAGTTTGCCTTTCATGCATGCAAGATCACCTCAAATTTAAGATGGAAGTTGAATGATCTTAGCAATAAAATGATAACAGAATAGAAGACAACAACATATATCTTTCTTGCTACAGAATCTTGTAAGGATTTGATAATGATAGTTGAAATTGAAGCAGAACTTCAGGGCTGGAAATGTGAGTAATTCTGTGGAGAGAGCGAAGAGAGGAAGAATGGACAAAAAAAATAACTTTTGCATTAACTTAGTTCATTAGGCGTTAGATGTCACAATTGAACAATGGAACTTGTCACCAATGCATGCAGCCAACTTGTCCTCCATATAAGCTACCATGTCCTCTTCTTAAGTTGCCATATGTCATTTAATCTTTATGCCAAATGTCACTCAATTATCTATGCCAAATGTCAGTTAATTATCTATGCCAAATGTCACTCATTTTATAGGCTTTGTCATCCTAATTTTTCATGTATCAATTTGTTTTGCCACTTGACATTTTTCCTAGAATAATTGTACATTTTAATTCATCAATCTCTCAATTCTAACAATCAATTCCAAGTTACCAATTATAATCGATCAATGCTTGTCATTGGTAAACCAAAGTATAAGACATTGGAAATACACATTCATATCACATTCATTTTAGTTTTATACCCTATAATATGTCAATTGAGTGCATAAACAATCTTGGCAATGTTTGATGAAATCATAAATCATATGTGTATGCTAATATTATGCACATGAAATCAATCATAAAATTATGTCATAATTGTACCAAATTCATTCTATATGATGTAACTCATGTGACTCGGTAGTCTAACACTTTAATCCCTCAACAATTTAAGAGGCAGGGTATTGCAAAATGCCATTAAAAGAAGAAAATTTCATGATGTGCACCCAAACATGATTATGCTCAAAAACCTAGTTTTTACTATAAATCAACATTTTGGACGACTAATGGGAGGGGAATCAATTGGGGACTTCGTGAAGGGAAAAAAAACTTACTCTTTCAAGACCCATAGAGAGCTAAGCTTCTTTATTCTGGTTCAGAGGTGAATTGTCGCCTATAATCATGGTTAAGTTTATCTTTGCATTGTTTTATGTTGAATCCCTCTCTTTATGAATTGTTATTGTTGTTCTATGTCTATTGATTTAGGTATTGTAAAGATGATTTGAATGTGTTCATTGGATTGTTTTTATGAAAACTCATTACTAGAATCTTCAATATAATACATTATCGTTGTGTTTTAGATTCATTTATAGCTACTAATGATGGTGCATTATTCAGAACAATGTAACATAGGTTGAATAACCAGAACTTATGTGGTTACTTCCTCGATTGGTCCATTTTTTATATTCTTCATGTGGCTGTTCAATTAAATCTAGAGAGCTTATTCTAAGTTGTTTGATAGTTAGGTTTAATTAACGAGCCTGTTTTAATTAAACACGGCCTAAGAAAAAATTGGGATTAATAGAATTTATTGTTAATATATGACCAATAGTTTTAAGAAAGGTATGGAAACATTAGAATAACTAAATATGTTTAATTGTGTGTAGACTGAGATTGACCAGAGAACTGGATTCTAACACTTTCGTCACTTTCATCTCTTTTGATTGTCTTCTATAATTTGTTTTTGTTAGTTTAATTTTACTTTGTTTTTTTAATTGCATTCAACCAACCCCCTCCCCCCTTTTATCTTAAACATCAATTATTTTCATTGCAAAAATTACACACACATTACCTGTGGATATATACCTACTCACCACCACTACAAATTTTTAGTATACAGAGTTATGTTTATTTTGTGGTGCACTCGATCAATTTTAATGTCGTTGCCAGAGAGTGTGGTGCTTTAATTTTTATTCTTCCTTTTATTTGATGTTTTGTATATATTTATTTTTAATTAGTTTTTACATTTATTTCTTTATCTTTCATGTTTGTTTGTGTTTATATATAAAAGGATACAATGAAGGGAGTATGTATGTTGGATATTATCAATGCTATTGGTGGAATTTGTCCCATAACCTATACTCCCAATCCTATAACCAAGTTTAGAGTGATCATTCAAACTTTAGTTATGAAGGGGATAGCTAGCAAGGTTATTTCCTAGATGAGCTGCAAGATGCACATCAATTCCCATATAGACCATAAGCTTCTTATTACATCTTAGGTACATCTCTAAAGGATTTAATTAATGTTGTTGCTGCTAATACTCTACATTTTCACCAGGATGTAAGGTAATTTTAGCAAGATACAAGGTTTAGTGTACGAAATTTGGAGAGCCAACAAAACTTAGGTACATCTCTAGAAGACTTAGTTAATGTTATTGCTAGAATTTTATGACATAAAGTATCTCCAAATTCCATTACCCACACCATCGCTGCCTAAACACCATAAGTATTCTTGCTCTAGCTTTTTCTTTGTTGCTATTTACTATTATTTGTATTGTTTATTGAGGATAATGTACGAGTATGGGGATGTATACGCATCTGCAAATCATGTATGTGAATTTTGCATTTGTTATTGTTTTCATTAGTTTGGCATTATGATATGTGAATTGTGTCAACGTGTCGGTGATAAAAATTGAACAAAATTAGTTTAGCTTTGAACATGATCATTTAGTTTGTAAATGCATACTAACTTATGAATTATGTGTTTTAACTGTCTTTGGGATGAATATGTATGTTAATTAAGATATGGCACTTACACTTTCACTTTATGAAACTTATTTAGATACATTTATAATTACACTCATTTAAATTGGTTAGCATCATTAGTAACCTTTCATAAAGATGATTGAATAAAAAGAAGTGAGGTAGGTTAAGAAATTCAAAAAAGAAAATGAATATTAAATGAAATAACTATTTGTTGACTCTTTTCAAAAAAATTTGGTTAAGAATAAAGCTGGTAGCTAGTTGAGAGTTACAATATAGTTGAGTAATTAGGGGCATTCACGACAAAATATTTGTCTTTGCATCAAAACGCTAAAATGACACTCCAACCAAGCTAAACTAAAAATGTGATCTAGTTGAGTAATAACAAAAAAATATTGTTACAATAAATAAACCTACTAATCTTTTAAAAAATAGTAAGAATTCTTAAGAAAGTTTACTTAGTGATAGTTAGCCCTCTTTAATTGATCAATAATAACAAATGTATGCTTACTAGTTCCATAGGTGTATGAATAGGATGTTAATATTTTGATTAATTTGTATATTCAATTCAAAGTACATAAAAATGAAAGGAATAAGTTAATGTGTTGGCACATTTTAGGTGATTGGTGTTTGAGGTTAAGTTAATTCCATAAGTTTGATGTCATTTTACCATTATTGTATTGTTGCATAATTATGTGAATGTATTTTTGTATTTTATTTGTTTGTAGTTTTTAGTTTTGCTTGAGAACAAACAAAGATTATGTTTGTATGTATTTTAAGTGTTTGTTTAGTTTAGAGAAAGATTTGGATCTTAATTTTATATTTCATAAGGTGTTTAATGAGTTTGTGAGTGTTAGAAATTAGAAAATTGAAGAAAAAAAGACAGAGGAAGCAAGGCATGATAGTATTACATTAGAGCATGATCGTGCATAACACTACAAGAAAAATGTGGATTAGCTACGGAAAAATTACAGTTAGAAATTAATGACGGAAACATGCTTTCCGTTGCTAAAATTGAGTGATTTAGCGACAGTACTACTACTCGTCGCTAAATTTGGAGGAAATTCGTCGCGGCAAAATTAGCGACGGAAGTTAACAACGAAAAAATATGGCCATCAGTAATCACTACAAATTAGCGACAAAAAATTACCGATGAAAAATATACCGTTGAAAATTAGCGATGGGAAGCATATTTCCGTCACTAAAATTGAGTAATTTAAAGATGATACTAACACTCATCGCTAAATTTGGAGGGAATTTGACGTGGCAAAATTAGCGACGAAAGTTAGCGACGGAAAAATATGACTGTCAGTAATCACTACAAGTTAGCGATGAAAAATTACCAACAAAAAATACCGTCGCTAAATATGGAGGAAATTTTTAGCGGAATAAAAAATTTTGAGTTTACCTACGGAAAATTCTATAGGTAAATTCCGTTGGTAAATGGATTTAGCGATGGAAATTTTCGTTCCGTCGGTTAAAAGACGGGAATTATTGGCGGAATAAAAAAATGTTGAGTTTACCTACGAAAATTTTCGTCGGTAATTCCGTCGGTAAATTCTTTTTAAATTTAAACTCACCTGACATCTCCCTCCCACTTGTGTCTTCTTATTCCTTTCTTCTTCTTCCTTCTTCCTGTGTCTCCTCTTCGATTTTTTTGGAGCCCATTTCTCTGTTGTGGACTCCTTTTCTACTCGTCGACGTTGTCTTCTCCAGCCATTGTCATCATGTCCTTTGGTGGAGGTATTTTTGCAACTACTGTTGTGTTTTTTCGCATATTGGATGAAAGTTAATTTGGGTATTTATTACTTTCGTTTATTTATGTATTTTGTTATTGGAAAACAACTTTAAGGTATAAATATTAGTGATAGAAGAGACAAGATGTGATTTTAGTTGTGATATTGGGATAAATTTCTAATATATGTAAGGTGTTTGATGAAATATCTGTTCTTTAAAAAAATAATTTCAATTCTTTATTTTCGGTTTTTTTTTAGTATGAGTTTCATTATTTCAATTCTTTTACTTGAAATAATGAAGTTATCTTCATGGTGGCTTCTACAAAAACTAAATACTTTGTAGGTAAATTTTAAAAAATAATTTTCAGCAAATTTACCGACGGAAAAAATTTTCCGTTGGTAAAATATATTGGATTTAGTGACGGAAAAAAATTCTGTCGCTAATTACCGACAGAATAGCCAATTCTGTTGGTAATTTTCTGACAGAAAAATTTTCTTCTTTGGTAAATTTACCGATCGAACAAAATAACCGTCGATAAATTTACCGACAGTTATTTTATACCGTCGGTAATTTCGTAGGTAAATTTACCAATGGTATCCGTATCTCCGACGATTTTTTCCGTTAGTAAATTCTGTCGCTAAATAAGGTTACCGACGGAATATGTCCAAATTCTGTTGGTAATTTTCGTCGCTAAATTCCATTTTTCTTGTAGTGTAAACTGTATTGCCTCTGTCAGGATCTTGCCTGAAGGAGCACGATCATGACAAAGAGAAAAATCACGGAGCATGGTCATGACTCAAAGAACATGATTATGATAAGGAGTTTCCAAGCGTGACTTTTTTCGTATCTTTTAAGGTTCATGGCTATTTTTGGAACCAAACAAAGTGTGAAAACCATATAAAGAACCGTAGAATCCTTAAGCACTATATAAGAAAAAGAAAAACACATTTAAAAAAAAGGTAGGAGCCATTGCATCAAAGTGAATCAAAAATGGGAGATCAAAAAGAACATTAGAAAATTCCAACATTCCAAATCAAGGTATTAAACAATTTTTTCTCTTTTCCTTTTAGTTTCTTTCACTATCCTTGATATGTAATTTGATTTCCTTGATGTTAAACATGTATATAAATTTCATAACTTAAATTAGGAATTATTTTGAATTTATTTTGTGACTTTATTCATTGTTGATTTCAATATATTTCTAAATGTATGTGATAATTGTTCATGCATAATCTTGACAGCAAATCAAGAGAGTGATTCAAAGTAATCAGTATAGATAGTTGGAAATTTACACAATTATCAAATTAACGATCAGTTGAAGAGAGACCATGGTTGTGAAATTAATTATCTATTAGATAACATTAGATCTAATTGAAGACAATAAACAGTGTTATGAATGGAGAGATTGCAAAGTTGGAAATTTCGAATTCAATTAGAATTAATTGATTAGATCTCAAGAAAAAGTAATCAATACCTTCATCAATCTACGATCAAACACATAAATTGATTTAACAAGACCAAGGGAACGAAATAGAGAACGAATAGTTCTTAGATATTTAATCTTGATTAATCTCAATTTTTCTTCGTAGCTCACTTATTGATTGTTGATTGTTTATTGTTGATTGTTTCATTTGATTATTTGTTTTGAGTGCTATTATTTAATTTTATTCAAATTAATTTCATGTTACCTTAGACAAGGATATGTTCAAATTGTTAGCTATTGTATAATCCTCATAAGAATGATAACCTCTTATACTACAAGATTCAATATGTATACTTGCGAGTATTGAGAGTTTTATGAGTATTGAGAGTTTTATTATTATATATAGAACTTGTTCAACAATAATCTTACTCCAGAATTAGTGATCTGGAGTTAACATTAAGGAAATTACATTCCAACATATCTTTTTGGATGTGTATCCATGGAATCCCCCTTGAATAATGGACTATGATTGGCTTTAGTCATATTGCCAACTTTGTTGGAAGGTCATTATGCTTGGGCAAAGTAATAGTTATGACTAGTAGAATCAATTACACTAGAATGTTATAACAATAATAAAGGACTTACATAATTAGATTCATATTCTCAAGTTAAATGACAACCTTGATCTTATTAAAGATGCAGTCAAGGTCATGTATGCATGGGGGCCCTCTTCTTTATCCTTTAAGAACATTTGGAAACCTGCCAGAAAAGTCTTCAATTTTCTCAAGAATTACTTAAAGGGGATAATGAGAAAACTCAAGCACAATCTAATACTTCTAACGATGGAAAAATTATCGTTACTGGTGAAAGAAATTCCCTAATCCGTTAAGATAATGAATCTCCTACACTAAACATAGAAAATAAAACCATTACCCTTAAGGTAAGTAAAGACAATGTGGCCCTTGAGTTTAAAAATTACTTGACTGGCCCTTGAGTTTAAAAATTACTTGACTAACCCCTAAATAATCGTAACTAGTATGGAGGCTACAAATAACAAGATGGATCCTCATATTAAAAGAAAATAGGATCTCCTATAGCCTTAAATGAGAGTGATAATCTCAAATCAGTAAGTAAAAGAAGGTCCAATATGAAAAAGAAATCATCTTCCTTTGGTTACACCCATGAAATTCATGCCTTGGAATATTAGGGGACTGAAACCCTGACTAAGAAGCTTATGCTTAAAGACTACATTTTGGAAAATAATCCCTCTATGCTAGGAATTTTGGAACCTAGAATTAAATGTGACAATTGCAACTTACTAACTCTTTTGCCTAAATGTTGAAAGCTAATAGACAATTATAAAGCTCATCCCAACAACAAATTTCTATGAAGAAAAGTTGATATTCTAAAATCCCTTAAACTAGATCAACTAATCTACATTAAAACTAACTTTAAAGAGTTAAATCTAGGGTGAGAATATTTTTCATTTATGCATTCAACTACTCCTATCAAAAAGCTCCACTATGGTTAAGGATTAGAGAAATATCAACCAATATAAAGGATCTTTGGCTATTGCTAGGGGACTTCAATTCAACCACTCGTTCAGATGAAGCTGAAGAACTCTTGTTTCCTACATCTTTCTATAAGGATATAGGGAATTGTATTAATGACATTCAAGTTACTAACCTGCCATATAAAGGGAGAGTTTTCATATGAGAGTAGTAAGCATAAGGGAAGCACCTTCCTTAGTAAGGAAATTGATTGAAGCCTCATAAATATATGATGGTTTTAGGCTTTATCTCATCCTAGAGTCACCTTTCCCAATACCAACATCTC
This sequence comes from Erythroxylum plowmanianum, assembly GCA_025531925.1. Classification (NCBI taxonomy): domain Eukaryota; kingdom Viridiplantae; phylum Streptophyta; class Magnoliopsida; order Malpighiales; family Erythroxylaceae; genus Erythroxylum; species Erythroxylum plowmanianum. The sequence goes on from JANVCQ010000002.1 coordinate 33,335,085, forward strand.
TAATCACTCGCCCATTATTTTCCAGCTGATAAACTCTAATTCTTATAGCAAGTCACCATTCAGATTCAGTAACTTTTTAGTTGATCTTGCATGTTTCATTGAAGTTATAGAAAGAGGTATTAACTTCAACTTTACAAGAACCAAACAATTCATCTTCACCAGGAAAATAATGAAAGTAAGGGAGGGACTTAGGTTGTTTCATAGAAAAAAATGTTGCTAATACACATCATCTCTTACAAATTGCTAAAGTAGCATTAAATAAAGCTCAATCTGATTTTTATAAGGGTCCTATTTCTCCTACTCTTCAATTTAATAAGAGACAAGCACTACATAACTATTCTTAGTTTATTAACTATGATTTCTTACTAATGAAGAAAAAAATCAAAGATCAATTGGTTGAAAGATAGAAACAGGAATTCCATCTTTTTCCATAAAGAAATGATCTTCATAAACTCTACTAACCATCTTGTTGTAGATGCAATCTTGGAATTCTTCAGAGAAAAAAGAATATTTAAGGAAATTAATAGCATATTTATAACCCTCATTCCTAAAGGAAGGAGTTAGAGATCCATCAAAGATTATTTCCCTATATCTTGCTACAATTTCACATACAAAGTAATATCTAAAGTAATTAGAAGGAGACTGAAATATGTTCTTCAATTAACATTGGTGCAGCTCAAAGTGGTTGCATAATAGGAAGACAGATTGGTGATAACATTTTTATTGTACAAGAGTTGTTCAAGCATTATACTAGAAAGAGTAACTACAAAAACTATGCACTCAAGGTTGACTTCCATAAGGCATGTGATATTGTTGAATTATCCTTCATCATCAACATATTGCAACATATGGTTTTCCTGATATCTTCATTATTTGGATATTGTTTTTCAACATTTTAGTAAACAAGGAACCATCTAGCTCAGTCAAAATAGCCAAAGGAATCAGGAAAAGATACCTTTTATCCCTTTACCTCCTCTCTCTCATTATGGTAATATTCAATAAACTATTGATAAGAGCGTAGAGAGAAATGACTCCTTTAAGTATCATGCCAAATGCAAGAGGTTAGGAATTCTAAACTTAAATTTTGTAGATTAGCTGTCTTAATTCTCAAAGGAAGAAATACAACTCAATAGCCCCCTTATAACTACTCTATATATCTTCAACAAGCTATATGGTTTGTGCATTAACAAAGAGAAAAGTACCATGTACCTTTCAGCGAATGCCATTCATCAAAGCACATGGTTGTCACCCATTATATAATTCAAAGTACTTAGCCTTCCAATCAATTACCTTAGAGTGCCTATCTCCTTAACTAAGCTAAGATGCTCTTATTTCAACCTTTTTGTTAAGAAATTCCTATCAATAATTGGAGTGAAAAAGTTTTATTCCTAGTTGGAAGAGCCCAATTAATTAATTTCATACTCAGCTCTAGGAGTGCTTATTGTGCTTTCCACTTGGCTTTCCCTAAAGGCATCACCAAACTAATTGACATAATTCTTAGAAGATTCCTACTGTCTAGATCCAAACTACTTGATTCCAAGGCTAAAATCAAATGGAATGTTTTTATACAAACTGAAGAAGCATGGTGATTTAGGCATTATTTCAATCAAACTGACAAATCAAATGGTACTAACTAAAAAAGCTCAAAGGCTAATCGAAGAGAGACGCTCCTTACTGGATAAATGGGTACATGCATGTTATATTGAAGAATGCAATTTTTAGAACTTCAAAATCCTCACTAGTGCCTCCTCAATTATGAAATTCATTGAAAGAACTAAAGAATAGGATAAGGAATGAATGCAGTAGCTAAGTTGGTAATAGAAAGCTTACTTCCTTTTGGAGTGATTGATGGACTCTGTATAGTCCTCTAGATCAGAATTAAGAGTTATCTAGTCTAAGAAACTTAATTCCTTCTAATATCAAGCTAGCATATGCTTTATATAAGCTTAATTACAACTCAAGTTCAATCTACAACTCATATATCATCTCTTTTCTTATTAGATATAGATTACAACTAGACTCTAATGATGAAGTTAGCTGGAAGCTATCTACCTCTAGGAATTACACAAATTCATCATGCAAATCCTTATATATAAAAAAATGTTCCCAAGATGATCATTGCCCCAAAGCTACTCATACCTAATGGTTACCAATTCAATTTAAGCTTCCTACCCTGGATAGATTAAGCAAATTTCTATATATTCCTAACCTGTGCATTCTTTGCAAGAAGGAAATGAAAAATCATAATCACCTATTCTTTCAATGTAACTTCACGAGCAGTGTCTAGACATATGTTTTGATGCTTTGTAATCTAGAGGACTCCCCCAACAACTGGAAGGATATAACAAAACAGAGCTTAAATCTCACTTTCTCAAATGAGGGTGACAAATGGATATACTATATTATCTTATCTAGTCACTTGTATATATAATGAGAGGAATCAAAGAGTTTTTTTCGTACCTTTCCAAAGCCCTAAGTGAGAAAGTTAAAATGCACATATGTATGTTCATGTACAAACACAATATTAGCTTTAGTATCACATTGAATTGGAGAGCTTCATAGAAGAACATCACTTGTCAATGGCATAGTAAGCATCTAAGCTTTTTAGTTATCTCCTAGACATGATGATGAATCTCATACCGTATCGACTAGTACGTATCGTATCAACCGAAAAACGGTACAAAGGAGATGTTTTGATATCGAGTTTTTGTATCGACCTATTTTGGATGATACCGACCAATATTGTCAGTATTCAGAATACTAGCCATATACCGGATGATGTCAAAAATTTAAAAATTTTCGGGGCCTTTCTGCATAAAATTAAAATTTCTTAAATCCCCACCCGTTCGACGCCTGCTACTCTTCTTCTTCTTCCTCTATTTTCTCTCTCACATAACACACTTTCACTCTCTCTTTTATGCAAAAAATTAATTTTTTTAAAAACTCCCCTCCCCCCATCCACCGACCCGACGCTGGTGTTACTCTTCTTCTTCTTCCTCTTTTTAGTTCCTCTCTCACTCTCACTCTCACTCTCTCTCTTCTTCATTGTTGCCATCACTCCCTCTTTGATCGTCCAACGACCACCACCACACCCCACCAACAACCTTACGCCACCAACCCAACATTGCACCAGTTATAGTCACGTAGTCTCCCCAGAATCACCACATTTGAAATAGATCCAAATCTAAACCCGATGTAACCCAACATTCAATTGGTTTCTGATTTTTTGGGTGTTCTTCTCTTAATTTTGAAAAAAAAAAGCATTACATTTGGTTGTTTATGTATGTTTTGTGATGAAAAGTTTTGAAAATTATTGGCATGTTTTGTGATGAAAATTGTTGGAAATTATTGGAATGAATATTGTTTATGTATGTTTTTGTAATGGTTGAATTGAAATTGTTGGAAATTGTAAGAAATTGTTGGAATTTGGAAATGGAAAATTTTCAAAACTGTTGAAAATGCAAATTGTTTATGTATATTTCATTATTTTGTGAAGTGTGAATTTGTGATGGATGAAATTGTTAGTTGTTTGAAATGAAATTGATGGTTGTTGGAAATGAAATTGTTTATGTATGTTTTGTGATGTTTGAAACTTTGAATTGAAATTCTTCAAAATTGTTAGAAATGGAATTGTTAGAAATTATTGGGAATGGAAAATGTTGGGAATGGAAATTGTTTATGTATGTTTTGTAATGGTTGAATTGAAATTGTTGGAAAATATCATAAATGAAATTGTTGGAATTTAGAAATGAAAATTGTTGGAAATTGTTAAAAACACAAATTGTTTATGTATATTTCATAATTTTGTGAATTGTGAATTAGTGATGGTTGAAATTATTGGTTGTTGGAAACGAAATTGTTGGAAATTTAGAAATAAAAATTGTTTATGTATGTTTTATAATATTTGAAAATTTGAATTGAAATTCTTCAAAATTGTTGGAATTATTGGGAATGGAAAATGTTGGAAATGGAAATTGTTTATGTATGTTTTGTAATTGGTTAAATTAAAATTTTTGAAAATGTTAAAAATGAAAATGCTAGAAATTGTTGAAATTTGGAAATGGAAATTGTTTATGTATGTTTTGCAATGTTTCAAACTTTGAATTGAAATTAGAGAAAGTTGGAAACATAAACTACCATTTCTTTCCATTTAATCAATATGTAAAATATGTTAAATTAGTTCATAAAATATATGTGTGGGCTATTATAAATATTTATAATAGGTGATGTGTGAAAGTAGTGATGTATATGTGTCCAAAAGGAACCTTTTTTTCCAAATTGTGAATATGTTGTAGGTTAAACTCTAACCACTTTTACTAAGACTTATTAATGTCCATTAAAAATCATATAAGGAACTTATATATTTAAGAACCAAATATAGAATGGTGGATATAAAATTATGATTTGTTAAAAATGAAAAGAAGATTCAAAGCTTTGAAAAGAAAAAAACATTTCTAAAGAAGTTATATCCTTCAACTTGATCCTCTTGTTATGAATATATCCTTCAACTTGGTCCTCATATTATGAATAGATGTTTATAAATAATTGTATAAGATATGCCATTCATTATTTGGTGATTATGTAAATCATACCCTCCAACTTGATCCTCATGTTTGAAACTTTAAATTAAAATTGTCCGAAATTGTTAGAAATGGAAATTATTTATGTGTATTTTTGGATTGTTAGAAATGGAAATTGTTTATGTATGTTTTACGTAATTATGTTTTTTGAATAATTTAGTTGTTAGTTTTTGCCTTATGGTGAATTGTATTCGATGAAATTGAATTATATATGATATATGAATTATATTATATAAGATGGATATGTGTATTGTGTAATGAAATTATATGTTCTTTATTTTAATATATGAATTCATTTATTTTTTACAGATAAATGAAAGGAAGTTTAAGTACTCCTAATCAAACCACTTCAAGAGGATACAATAATCCAACGTGGGTTCATGCTGTATTGGTTCCTAGTATGAGGAACCATACTATTTGCTTGTTTTGTAACAAGCATTTGAAAGGTAGAGGAATAACACGATTAAAGAACCATTTAGCTGCGGTTAAAAGACGTGTGGAATCTTATAAAAAAGTAAGTCATGGTGTGAAGTGGCAGATGAAAACCTTACCTGAAGAATATCAGCACGACAAAGGTAGAAAGGAAAGACTGAATTTTGAAATTGATAGTGGAAGTTTGTTTGCTGGTTTTTGTGATGATTTTGAAAATGTTGAAGGTGGTAGTAATAGTAGTACTAGTGCTAGTGTTCCATCCCAGGCCCAACAAGAAGTGAATGTTACACCTGAACCTGATACTAGGAAAAAAAGAAGGTAGGTGACTAGTTTTTTTGCACTACGAACAACTCCTAGAGACTAAACTTCAATTTGTAGTGCAATGCAGTCAAGAGATGCGGCTCACAATTGCCGATATGGCAGCAGCTAGATGATGGTATGATACAGGTTCATCATTCAATGCTTCCTAGTCTGACTATTATCAGCTTATGATGAATATAATAGCCTCTTACGATTTGGGATACAAAGCTCCTTTGATTGATGACTTAAGAGGTAAATTTTTTAGTTGCTCAATTTCTGAAATTAAAAATTATTTGGTTGAAAGAAGAGTGAATTGGGCTACTTTTAGGTGTACAATCATATGTGATGGATGGACAAATAGGAGATAAAAGTCTATTATTAATTTTTGTTTTATTCTGCAAATGGCTTAATGTTTTTGAAGTTGATTGATGCATCTGGCCTTATTAGAAATACTGATACTTTGTTTGAGATATTTGATGAGTTGTGAATGAAGTGGGGCTTAGAAATATTGTTCAATTCATAACTGACAATGATTCTGCTTATAAAGCAGCAAGAAGAAGGTTACAGAATAGGTATAATTATTTGTTTTTGGACTCCTTGTGTTGTACATTGCATTGACCTAATGCTAGAGAATATAGCAGATCCTAGGCATTTTTTATTATTGATGAGACTATGTAGAAAGCTAAAAAGGTGACCAAGTTTATCTATAATCGTGCATAAGTGTTGAATTTAATAAGAAGAAATTTACCAATGGTAGGAATTTGTGTCGTCCTAGTTTGACAAAATTTGCAACGAATTTCTTTGCACTTCAGTCTTTAGTTTCGATGAAGAAAGAGTGAAGACAAATGCTTACAAATGATAGGTAAGTTGCATCTTAGCATGCTAAGTCTAATGCTGAATTAGAGGTTTCCAGCATTATAATGGAAGATAGAGAAATTTGGTCATAATGTCAATTTATTATTCGAATTTGTGAGCCTTTGGTGAGAATACTTCGCTTTGTTAATAATGAAGAAAAGCCAACAATGAGTTTTTTTTATGTCATGGAAAGGGTGAAGAAAGCAATCAAGATCAATCTGAAATATAGGCATTCTTTGTACACAATATATCTTGCAATCATCAATGAGAGATGAGAAAGATAACTTTTTTCTTTGCTATTTACAGCTGGGGCGTTTTTGAATCTAGTATACATATCATACCAGATTTTACAAAGAAAACTGAAGTTAGTAGAGGAATGTTATTCACTATTATAACAATTGTTGGCCATAAAATGATGCAAGATATCTTGAGCTCACAAATGGAGCTTTAAAAGCTGTCTTTTAAAGATTTTGGACTGTTGATTGTTGCTCGACAAAGAGTAAACTTTTTCCGAGTATTAGTTGATTCATGTTTAAATTTTTTAAAAATTAATTATCACTTTATTTTGTTTGTAACGTTACTTTTGTTATCTTATGACTTACAGTTTTTTGGTGGGATTAATTCAGAAGTGATGTTCCAAAATTGCAAAAGTTTGCAATTTGAATTTTAAGTCAATGGATGAGTACAACAAGCTGTGAACAGAACTGAAGCAAATTTGAATTCATTCATTCCAAAAAAATGAATACATTGAAGCATAAGAGATTGAATGACTCAGTATTCATTTGTTACAATTTAAAGCTTCGGGAAAAGTATGTTATTATCATTATTAATTTTGACATAATTTATTATAATTTTCTAATAATTAAATTTTATTATTTGCTAAGACTCTTAATAGCACAAGTAGTTTAACAGATCCAATTTCCATTGATAATATCGATCTTTTGGCAGATTGGGGTAGATGTGGACAACTTGGAAAATAATCTTGGATAGGAAAGTATTGAAATGTCATTTGATGTATTGAATTTGAATGATGATGATGATGAGACTTTTCTCAATGATGAGGATTTTGTACCAAATGATAAATGGGGTCGGTGCAGTTATAACAAGTATCCTCCCGTAAACGATTGAATGAAATTTTAGGTTTTTGTTTTTCCTCTTCTCGTAATTTTACTTATATTTGATTTATATGTTAAATTATATATATGTAATATAATTGTAAATATTTTTATTTCAGGTTTTATATCTACTTGGTTGTTTTCTTATCACAAACTCTTATCATAAATTGTAATAGTTTAAGAGTCAAAGATATTATTTGTTCTTTTTATTGAATGTTTTGATGTAATTATTATTTATTATATAATGACATTGTAATATTTTTAACACTTTATATTGTTCTTAATTTTATATTCGTATGATAATGATTATCTTTAATTGTAACTATTATTTATATATGAAATATCTGAAAATTGTTGTTATTTCATATTAATTATGATTATTTATTATTATGATTTTTGAAGATAGGGTTGACGCAAACTTATAAAGTATACATTACAATCGAACAATATGACAATGGACTATTTTGTAATTTAAAAAAAAATCTGAGACTATTTCATAAATTTAAAAATTTATCCGAAACAAAATCTAATATTGATCAGTACCAATACAATATCGTACCAGAACTCAATCCAATACTAAGTTCAGTATGATATTCCCAATATTGCTCCTGGATCAATCCACTATGACTTTTATAAACTTACTTTCACGGAATAATATACCTTCTTTGCATTATTCAAAATTCTCTTAAAGGCCTATTTAAATTTTATTTTAGTATAAATTTATTTAATGAAAATCTATAAAAATCACTCATTTACTATTTCGATTTAACCTAATTATTTTTAACAAATTAATTCATACCACTTTTTCAAAGTAATCAACTCTTGTACATTATTGTGATATTAATGAGGTGAGCTTAACTTAGTTATAAATAAGAAAACATACACCCACAGATATTTTATTCCCTTTGCTGGGCCAAATTTACATAAATAGATTCTTGGATAATGGTAAAAGCTTTCCTACGTCTCAAAGTGACAACGCAACATGATTAGACCAATTATAGCTGTTGTCTTTTGTTGGGTCAGATTCCTTGGTTATCAAAATTTTCTTCAACATAGCTACTGGAATTACAAATTAAAAGACGAAGCCCACCCATTTCTTATAGATTTTCAAGCAGTAAATAATCAGTGAAGCATTTAGCTTTTTTCATCACCAAACACACTAAATTGAGGTCCTATGAAACCATTTCCAGCAGTGATATGAACAGTGCAACCGCTTGCCCCTGGACAATTTGGCAAGGACTCCAGTGGTAGGATGAAGTGTGAAGTATCTTCTCAGCAATAAGATCTTTGCTTACTGATTGCAATACTCAGACGCGCTTAGATACTCGCCATGCTCCTCAAAATATTCGACCAGCCGCTTCAAGAAACCATCAGAAGTCACCGTCTCAGTGTCACAAACAAGGCAACATTGTCTTCTTGCTCGTGTCACAGCTACATTCATTCGCCTGCGGTCACTCAAAAATCCCACCTGAAATATTGGAGGAATCCACCTATTAACTACCCACGGTTATAACAGTCACAAATAGAGAAGCAATAGAAACAAGGGGCCTCAGAAAAAGTTAACCTCTTTTTTTGAATTGGATCGAACCATTGAAATAATGATTGCCTCCTTCTCCCGACCTTGGAAACCATCAACAGTTGAGATTTCCATATCTTTCAATTCATCATTCTTGTTTTTCAAAATCTTCAGTAACACAACCTACAGCATTAGTACCCGAGTGTAAGGAAAAACTATACAACTGAATAGGAGAATTTGATATTGAAGTAGATTCTTGCCACATCTGCTCTGTTTGGAGCTCTTATAATCAGAAAATTGCAAAAGCCGGAGTTCATACCTGTGCAGCGTAAGGGGTAATAATTCCAATTTCGGAAGGCTTGACTCCACTCTGAATAAGCCTCTTTGCATGAGCCACAGCGACCTCAGCTTCCCCCTCATTGAGGGTGCTATCTTCTTCATCCTTTTTTTCTTCCATGTCACAACTGAGGCACATTAGCATGAACCAGTGGAAACTTTATCAAAATGGACAATATCTCAAATAAGTAGTCTCCAGATTGATCTCAGTTACAAATACAACTCAGTTTGACTACTACAAATATTTCACTGCTCATTTCTTCAGAGTCTGATCTGATTATTTTTACACAGCAACAGACAATCCCAATTGATAATTTCAAGCAAATTTTGATTTCAGTTTATAAAACAATATTCAAGATAGGTGATATACCATGAAAATGCATTATTAAAGCAAGATAAGAGATTAATTAAAATGACTAAATAAACAGCATACCCATTAGTGTCAATAAGAAGAAGAGTTAATTCCGTAGCAGATGACCTTTTTACACCCTCGAGATCAAAAAGCATATGGGTAGCAACATTAGGATGAGCTTTGACCTGTAAAGGATGTCCAACAAAAATTGTTAGCACAAAATAGATTGAAATAGTTTCCAAGAAATTCAATTATAATCTTATCATTGAGATGATCTATATCACCTTATTATCATAAAGCTCCTTAGATGACCAGTTCATAATAAGTTCATGCATTCGATATTGGACAGTAAGCATAGATGTAATCTCATCCCCATACAGGTCAGCAAGTCTTTCAAAGAGGGTTCTACCTAAACCCCTCTTCTCAGCTTCAACACTTTGAATGGTTGGAGGAAGTTGAAGATGGTCTCCTGCAAGTATACATCTAGAGCCCTGAAGAGAGTATTGAAGATCATTAAGTGGCATTTGGTAAATGAGAATAATGAATAACTTCAGGAACTGGTAACTCTGTTAATTCAATTATGGGGGTCTTGAATTTCACCAAAACAACGTTATATGGACAATATGACAAAGAAAACATCCCAACCATTACAGGGATAAGTTCCTCTCAAGTTAGGAGCTACTTGACCAATCATTCCGATTTTATTGACATAAAAGAAGGATTTTACCAAGCAGAAGAAGAACAATTTTATTTAGCGGTTACTAGATATTTCAGATGAACCTGCAACAAAGAAATTTCCATCCACGGTTGACAGAGGATAAAGTAAATCTGAGCCTTCCCTTTACAAACTGAACTAAAACAAATCCTTTATTAACACGGCCAACTATCAACTTGGAGTTTAAGCACTTCCATATGAAGATGGATTTAAAGAAAGAGTATAAAGCATGTGCTTTTGAATCTTATATGCATGATAAGTGATGAACATCCTCTATTGCATCTAATACCACTTGGATGTCTCCATTTCTTCTAACTGCAACATGTTAGATCACTTATATTATGCTCAGGAACAGTTCTTGTCATAAATTACCTTTAATAAAGCAATCCAGCAAGCTATCTCAAGTGCCTGTGCAGCTTCATCTATGATCACCAAATCAAATGAAGTATTGTCCAGCTTATGAGAAAATGCTCCAGTCAAAGTTGTCAATATCACATCTGCATTTTTTAAAACATCTGCTACCGCAAGCTGCTGCCTTTTACGTTCTTCTTTTGAAAGAGCCCTTAGCTCCTTCTGAATGTTTCTTCTAGTGCTTTTATCTTTGGTTTTCAACAACTTCCCATTTAATGCCTGAGATGTTGCATTTTGAAAAAAGTTGGAAGAATTTAGGCAGATTTATAATACTCAGCATAAATTTCCTCTTTAATACCTACTGATTGTTTCTAGTTAACTCCAAGAAGAAGCTGACACAAAATGTTTATAGGACTTACAAAATGGGTAGTTCCCTTGTATTCTCCCTATTTTAAGCAACCTACAGTTTGGCACATTGATTTTTGCAAGGACGAACAACTTACTCCAAAACTGAGGTTAACTAAATGTGTTGCAGCAAATAGATACTTGCATCTTTGACATATTATTTAAACTTCATGTCCATGTCACTAGGTGTTGCATTCTTAAAGATTGTTTTCCTTCTTATCACAGTGTTATACGTGTGAGGGTGGATGTATCAACACAAGGTTGCTGAGGGGGTAATATCTAGCCTTTTTATTTGCAGCAGAGGACTAAGTCCTCTTCTTTCTTCTGATAGCCACTCAATCATAAACAATGCATAACATGTTCAAACCCCAACCTTCAGCAATAATAATGTTCTACTTAGTCTGATAGAGAGCATAATGTTCTACATCAGCAGTAATAACCATAAAATGTTCAAAGTCCAAGCCTGAACTCTCATGCCATCCAAGGAATTCAGAATTAAACTAGGGTGATACTCTGACACCAGATAAAACTGACAGCTTTTTATCATTATTACATTACATATTTGAATAAATTGAGAAGATATCCAGTTGCAGAGATGAGATGCTTCATGAGCCTCTGATAACAGAGGGAGCAGCGGTAAGTCATTCACAGAAGAATTGAAACAGAAGGAAGATAAGGCAAAGAGTTGTCTCTACTGACAGAGGAGTGTAGCAGTATAGAGAAAGACAAAAGAAAGAAAAGGGACATGGTGATAAATACTACTAGTGAAGGTGAGGAAAGAAAAAAGAAGAAAAGGAACTGGCTCCAGCAATGTCACCTGGCTGTAGATACCAGCAACATCAGTGGAATGCTTTCAATAACACACTGGTGATGATTTCAATAACATTGTTTGACAACAATAGATTTCTGGAATGCTGGTGACACAAATAGAAGAAGGAAGATAACATCGAAGCTAATTACAACAGGGGTGTTTGTCAGAAGGTAGAGTCCAAAAGCGACGTTGAGACAAAAACAAGAAGGAAGATAAGACACCGACAATGATTCCAGCAGTTGTGTTTGGCAGAGAAGATTCCACCATCAGTAGTTAGAATTAGATTAAATTTTTGAATCAGGAAAAGAAAGAGTTTCACGTTTCAGAATTGAAATTTTGGCTCTAAAATTTAACTAGGGATTCAGAATGGGAATCTAATTATGGTTTTAGGATTGGAACCTATCTCCAATATCATTTGGAAGTAAGCTTTGACATCATGTAAGAAAGTAAAACAAAGAAGAAAGGATAGCGAGAAAATAAACAAGAAGGTTAGTGTGGTTCTACACTTCTACCACATGATTTATATCTATATACATAAAAACAACAAGAGGACTTAGATGTATGTTATGTATCGTGTTTAACTCATCTATGTATAGTAGTAGAACAAAACAGAATTTGATAATAGGGTAGTATAATTCATAAATATATTATTATAGGATAAACAAAACATTCCTACACAGGATACATAATAATGATGCTAAATACAAAATCTTCAACAGTAACCAAATAACTAAATATGTTTGTTAACAACCATAATGCTAATAACACTTGCAAACAGCCACAAGGTCCAAATGCAATACCAGGCAGAGTTTAGGTTGTTCCACTTCTGAAAATTCATTAACCTTGAATTGTCAAATTTTCAATGGCATTCCTTTCTATGGTTTTCAGATCAATAAGATCACTTGTTCTATGTTTCCTTCAATAATAAATGAACAGAGACATGATATACCTTCTATTGGAGAGAAAAACGATGAATAAATATATTAGCAAAATGAAGCTTTAAAGAATTTCTACCTTCATTTCCTTCCGGATATCATTTGCTAGACTGCTATTATCGCCTCGTAGAACCTAACATCAAAAGATTGAATTAAAACTCATAACATCGTAGCTCAAGCTAAAGGAACAAAGCACATGGAGATAACATCATAGAAACAAACCATGATCCATTTTGAAATGTAAAATTGAAGAAACTGATTTCATGTATCATTAACAAACACGAGATACACTGCATCCTCGCATATTGGCGAAATAGTAGAAGGTGTTCATTAGGCCAGCGTGCGCTGATATTGTCATATTTGAATTAATTTATATGCTTAGGATATGAAACATATAGAGAAACCACAAATTTTAGGGGTTAAAGTTGACAATGGTTAAATGTTTCACAATTACATCAAAAATCTGCATTTAATTAACATGCAATTTAATTGCTCCATCAAGCAAGGAAAACAAGAAATTAGAGAAGTAAAGGATTGTTGTGTCCATAAGTTTGCATTAGCATCCGTAAGTCTCAAGAAAAAGCTAAAATTGGCAAGCACTCAAAACCACCAAACTAACACCATAAACCTTACTTTGATGTTTAAAAATTTGCAAGTCATGGCGTACCTGTGCATCAAGTGCGCTGTCTAGTATTTGAGGTAGCAAACGTGCAGGATGCCCCAACCTCACCAACTTTACTCTATAAACAGGGAAATAATAATTTAGGGAACCCGTAATATACTTCACCATTAGATGAAATCAAAATGTTGATTGTCTAGAAAGTATAATTGCAATACTGAGAATAGGGGAATCACAAGCAACAATCAGCGCTTATGTCCAACCTGCTTTAGAAAGGTCATAGTGTAATCATTCTCACTATGACGATCCTTGCAGATGTATCCCTAAAAGAAAGCTATGCATCCCCTAAAAATAGACATTTTCAATGAGGTTAAAAGCCCAAATTTGGAGCTATTATTTTTTTATCATAATTCTAGGTTCTACCTAAAGAAATTACGCAAAATTGAACAAAAAGTTAAAGACAAGAGATAGAAATTTAATCACTTCTAGGGAATCTGATGGGGAAGATGAATTGGTGAGAAGGAAATATGCAAGATGATCAACTGAAGGGAAGGGAGTGATCAAAAGTTAACAGATTAGGAGTTTGTTTTACAAGTACTTCTCGTTTTCACACTACCATTTAGGAAAAGTATTGTTTCAAAAGTTATGTTTTAACAGAAGACTAAATTAGAGGGATTCTATTCTAGTTAGAGTAATTCCTAAATTAGAGGGATCCTATCTCTATAATAATTCCTAATAACTCTATTGTTGTGACACCTATTTAAAGGGCATATTTTTATTGAATAAAATGTCAAAATCTTTGGCAGAAAAGCTACAGAAGTACTGTCTAGGACAACTCTCTTTCTTTTCATTCAGCACAGGCAAGTTTAGGAAGGAAGCGAAAATCAATAAAGGGGAAGGAAAGGACTTTCCTGTGAGTCAGTCCATGTCTTAATCCTATGCTAAGTCCCACATTAATTTGGTGATAGAGCCTAGGGTCATGGACAACTCGTCTGATCTGTAAACTAAAATAGATGTGTTTATGAAACAAGTGGAGCAAAGATTGACAAAGGTAGAAGAATGCCAAAATGCTCAATTTGATGAGCTTCTGCAGGCTATTTCCAGATGAGACCAACAAGGGGAGGCTAGTAGCAACATCTGCACCTACATAGAGAGGAAGGCAGACAGAAGTGCAGACCAGGTTGTTTGTTCAAACATATTGTTAAAGACAGTATTAGAGAGTGTCAATTCAGGGCTTGATGCAATCTCAAGACCCTTGTGGCCTTTATATAATAGTAAGAACCAATTACACATGGAAAGTTGATCTTAGGAACAAATAGGAAATCATATAGGTCTGACTTTTCCTAATATTCCCTCTTGCTTTTCCATGACCAAGTTTCAACCCATAAATACATAGTAGGCTGAATCTGGGTCTGCTGGAAAGACTTTAAAGACTGGATTCCTAATTTATAATCACCAATAATAACAATATCGTCAACATAAACGATCAAAAGAATTCTACCAGCTTTGGAATGCGATAAAACACGGAATGATCCACATCACATCAAATCTGAGACATTTTCTTGATTTAAACAGCTTCACAAATTTGTTCAAAATATGTTTCAGTCAAATATTCAGATCCTTGGAACTGATAATGGAGGGGAGTACTTCCAAAATGTGTTTAACCAGTATATGGGAGAAGTTGGGATACATCACCTTCTTGTGGAGACATAAACAAACAAAATGGGGTAGCTAAAAGAAATGAAAGTTGCTAGATCAATAATGTTTGCAAGTTTTGTTCCCAATTCATATTGGGAAGAAGCTATCCTTACAGCAACTTACTTAATAAACCATTTACCCTCAAAAACCTTAAAATTCAAAACCCCTTTGAGTACCTTTCAAGCTCCTTTCCAGAGATTAACTTATTTAATTCTTTTTCCCAAAAGGTGTTTGGTTGTACCACATTTGTTTACAGCAAACAACCTCCCCGAAGTAAATTTGATCCTAAGGCTTTTAAATATGTCTATGTGAGTTATTCTCCAACAAAAAAGGGAAGTGCTACTCTCTCGTCCTAAAAAAATCTTTGTGACAAGTGATGTAAACATTTTTGAAAATTAACCGTTTTGAAAATTAACCTTACTCCACTGACATTTTCAAATGGGAGGGCCAAGACTGAAGTGAAAATGCTCTCATGGATGTAGGTAGATACCAACGCTTGGTTGGAAAGTTAATTCATTTGTCCCTTACAAGACCGAACATTGCTTAATTATTGTGAGTGTAATAAGTCAATACATGCACTCATCTACTAAAAACACTTGGAAGTTGCAAATCATATCTTGAGGTATCTCTAAGAGACAGCTGGGAAGGGAGTAATGTTTCTGAAAACTTAAAATAGAGGAATTGAAGGGTATGTTGATGCTGACTAGGTTGGAAGTGAAGATTGCAAGTCAACCTCTGTGTACTGTACTAAGTTATGGGGCAATTTAGTCACATGGAGGAGTAAAAGCAAACATTTGCGACAAAAAGCAGTGTAGGGCAAAATTTAGGGCTATTGCACAAGGAATTTGTGAAGCAATATGGTAAGAGGATTGATGCAAGACCTACAACTCACAGCAAGTTCTCTGAAATTATGTAATGATAGCAAATTGGATTAGTATAGTGAATAATCTAATCCAACACGATCACCTAAAACATGTCAAAAATCAATTGAAATTTTATAAAGACATAGAGGGAAGGAGGGATTGATCTATGCTACATTTCTACTCATTAGCAAGTAGCAGACATCTTGAAAAAGAGTCTATTCAGGTCAAGGCATGAAGATCTTCTTCGCAAGCTTGGAATGAGAAACATCTAATCCTAAGCTTGAGGAGCCTAGGGTTCTTATTATCTCAAGTGTAAATATTTAGAAGTCAAACTTTTTTTTATTAGTTACACTGGTTGTCATTCTTTTATTATGCAGAGGGATCTGATTAGGATAGTTTCCATTTTATGATTACTACTTTATTTGTATATACAAGGGTGCAAAAAATCAATAAAAGATTCATTCAAGAACTAAAAACAAAATATTCTTATTTCAGAAGTATTGTCTTTATTCGAATACATGTCATGGGTTGCTTCCTAGATTTCTTTCATCGATTTGTAATACATGAAATTTTCACCCATCTCACTGGTTATGGAGTTTAGCGGCCAAAACGTCACTAGATTATTTTCCATCCTCCAGATTTGGTAGGCAGGGTCGTTTTCCTCTAGTTGGACAGCAAAAACAGTAAGATAGTCTTTTTTTCCTTTTTCGAGCATGAAAATCATTACTAATTGAGACCATAAACTGAAATTCTGGCCATTTAAGCTTAAAGCTAATAATCGGCATCAGGTTATTTTTAGAAATTTTGGTAGAATGGGTAGGTATGGACATTTGGTTAAAGTTTGGGTTGGATGTGCCACTTTCGAATTCACTACCATATCATTAAAAAAAGTTGGTGAATAGGTGCCAAAATATTGACTCAAGATAGTTTCAATTGTCACGAATATAAAATAATGCTACAACAACCACAACAACAATACCCAATGAGAGGAATAACAATGAATGGAAAAAGAAAGTACTCCTTAAGAAAACATCTTGGTTCGTAAAGTAGTAAATTTGGGTTTATCTTGTAAATAAGACCAGTAGTACCAAAATAGAACATTTTGATTGCAATTATACCAAAGTTCTTAAATTATATACAAGTCCATTGAAGATTTTAGTTCCAATATTATTAATATCACCATACCTGTGCAGAGCGAGTCGTTCAACAATATTGTCCACAGCAATATTTGATGCAGCACATGCAAGAATTTTGGATCCACGTTTTACTTCTTGTAAGATGATTTCTACCACAGTTGTTGTTTTCCCAGTTCCAGGAGGACCATGCAATAAAAATAAATTCCTTGATGACAAAGCTTTTGAAATTGCATTTTTCTTGAACAAAAATAAAGGTACATCAGATAATTGAGGGAAGAATAAATTAAAATAATAACTCTTTAGTTGATTTATACCTAAATGATGGTGAAACCAGACTCTCACTCAAACACTAAAGATGAGACATTCCTATTCAAAGCCAATGACATTAAGGAAAATTTTATCTTGTATAACATTAAGTATTTGGTCACAAAAAATTCAAGCACATATCCTTGGCATGTTTGACAACAAAAGTTATTTCTTAAAAAATCCACCAAGGAATATAATCAAATAAATGACGAGAAGTAGTATACTGATATATTTGAACAACCAAACAGTAATGCAAAATGAAGTACACAAGGAACATTTAAGTTAATGATTAATTTAAGGGAACCATAATGTTCTAGCACAAAAAAATTCTGAATAATTAAACTTAATTTCCTAAACATGGCTGCAAGTTATGAGTTGTCTAAACAACAAGGCAAGCAATATAACTTAGTTCACACGCACACAGTGGCGAATCCACAGTGGGGGCAAGTGGGGGCACTTGCCCCCACTGCCTCCAACAGATTTCTTTAAAAAAATTTACTTTTTTAAGTTTTGCCCCCACAAAAAAATAAAATTTTACTCCTATTAAAATTTTGCCCCCATTAAAAATAAAATTTTATCTCTATTAAAATTTTGCCCCCACTTAAAAAAATTTCTGGATCCGCCCCTGCACGCACAAGTAGACACACCTGAGAATGATCAAGGTTGGCATTAATGGGAGAAAATGTAATTTCCTTCTTTGAAATTGTTGGCGGTCTATCCCCAAATAATACAGGAACTAGATCAACAGCAGGGCCCTGTTGTACACCTTTGCTCAGTTGAATCAAGGCATCTTTCATCCTGCGATATGTGACCTACAGAAGATTTCAAAAACTATTGATGCAACCTTTGAAAAGCATAATGTTACAAAATATAGCAATTGTAAATAGCTATTAAAGATTGTACAGCTAATGTAAATATCATATTCATATGGACCATAGCATAATCATAGGAATTACTTTCCTAGTTTAGCTTATGTGTTCTTGGATAAATACCTATATCATTCTAAATTTATAATAGAAAGAGATATAAATTATTCTTCTCATTTTCTTTGTTTTCTCATAGCATCAGAGCCTAGTCGAGTTTCTAGGTTTCTTTCTTGAATTTTTTTTCGTTTTCTGCCCTATAGTGAGGCAGTGCTTTGTTTGTGGGCAACACATTTCGGGAGAATTCTTTTTGTCTCACCTCCTCCCTCACAAGGTTCTACGAGTGCCGATCAGTCATCCTTTCAAATCCAGTCTTCAGATTTTCAGTGCATGACTCAAACGCGCCTCCACATTCCCAAACGTCCTTCCCACGCGCCGCCACATTCCCAGGAAGGCACGTGAGCCATCATCTGCCAAATCCGGTCAGTTTCTTGCGAGACTGCTGATTCGTGTTGGTGTGAGTTGACAATCCTTCGCCGCTCTCTTCCCTGGCGTGATTGTTTATGAATTTTAGTTTTCTGCATTGAGGTTAGCTTCTTATTTTTGTCCTTTATTTTTTATCTACTGTTCATCAGTTGGTCAAATTTGATTGATATTGTCATTGGGGACTGATTTAAATAGCTAAGGGTAGTGATATGGGTGGTGATAAGAAGACTATTACTGAAATTATGTTGGGTTCATCCAAAATTACTAATAGAAAATTGACTGGAAGAAAAAATTGTGCACAATGGAAAAGGATTATTCATAGATTTGTGACTAGTGTAGATTTGGAGATCATTTAACTAGCAATCTGCCTCCTAACACTGATGATAATGCTCGAAAGAAATGGTTAATGGAGGATTATAAATTATTTAATCAAATCCAGAATACTCTAGACCCAACTGTTGATGATGTTGTGAATCATTGTGGTAGTGCAAAAACATTATGTGAATATCTAGAATTTCTGTATGCTTGCAAACAAAATATGTCTCGTGCTCATGACTTATTGTTAAAGATTTATCGAGTGGAACAAAAAAGGTCGCTCCCTATTTCAGTATTATACTGAAGTGAAACAAGCCTTTGAAGAAAAGCGAGCTATGTTTCCTATTGCTACTGACATAAAGCAAATGCAAGAACAATAGGAGCAGATTCTAGCACAGTGTTTCTTAGCAGGGTTGGGTTCCGAATATGACTGGCAAGCACACAATTGCATGGTAAGCCTCCCGAGCACTCAGGTCAAACTAATAACAGAAAATTTGTAAATGTGGCTACTCAGGATGGCATCCTACCACTTCCTCAGTCATCCTCACCTTCTATCACAATTTTAGCGGATGAGTATGCTTGTTTAACCAATGTTCATCGGCAAATTTCAGTCACTTAAGATTCACAGCAGCCATCCTCTGCGACATCAGCTTTGGCTAATACAAGTAATCCTGCTGCCTGTCTCTCCACCTCATCTCATAGTGGGGTTATTAACTCAAGTGCTACTAATCATATGACTGATAACATAGGTATCCTCTCTTCTTTCGAGTCTACTACTACATTTTGTAACATATAAACTGAAAATACAAGTGGGGATTTGGGATATGACAATGAGGGCACCTTCTGGAATTAATTATATGTCTTTACCTAATAGCTACGGTTATAGCCTATTTTCATGAGGCAAAATGCAACATCAATGCAAAACAACTTAAAATTTATAAAAGAAACAAAAGAGGGCAGATCACATGTTAGATTACGAAATGTTTTTTTGGAATGTTCTAGATGAAATGTGGAAATGTTTTTTCTGGAATGTTCTATAGATGAAATGTTCCTTTGAAATACTACGGATTTGTTCTAGGTTGTAAATAGAAGAATTCAGGCTTTAATCAAGGCTGTAAATATAAAAAAGATTTATAGCTATAATATCCTAGTTACATTTTCCTAATTTTAATGCCTTATGTAGCTATATATATGCAAAGTAGAATACATGTAAAATATATATGCAAAGTAGAATACATGTAAAAGTATCAACAATATAACAAATTTTCTTATTAATATCAGTTTATATCACACCACCACAAACTTTTATTTGGTGGGATAAATAGTGGAGTTCGTGTGATACTGTTAACATTACTGTTTCTATAAATAGTGCCAACAAGGACAATTATGTCATATTTCTTAATTTCTCCTATGCTAAGTTTCTGTTATCATAAAGGAATTAAAACTCAATTATGTATGTTGCCCTAATTTTGTTTAGGATTCAAGTTTATTTAAGAACAGAGAATAGTTAGACTCGACTATATCTTAGTTGAAATCCCTTTGATTCTAGGATTAGGGTTCCAAGAATTGTTCTACATATATATTTCTTCAACCTTCAAATGAAAGAAGGGCAATTATCTCTGAAAATGTTTAGTTCCTACAAGACAGCTTCTTCTAAGGGTAATTCCTCAACTTTAGGTGTAATTCTGAAAACTATACATTTTTTTTAAATGAAAATTTCAACTATCCCAATTTGAATTTGTAGCAACTCTAACCTGAATTTCAGCAGCCTACACTGAAATTCTAAACCTGAAATTGCAACTCCAATAGACCTAAAAAAATTCAGCAACCCAAATTTTTTTATATCTGCAAGCTTTTGTTAACTAGTTGGCATATTTCCTATTCCTCTTACAATAAGCACATTAAAATATGTAAAATATTCTAGCATGTGATTTTGACTAGTAATGTTTCACATATATGTAAAAGCAAACCACTATGCAACCATGAATTAGAGCTCATTTGAATATGTTGGGGACATCAAAGCATGCACATACTAGAGTGAACGTGTAAGCAACCAGAAAATCTGAATCGTGTACCTCATTTGCCACTTTCTCCAAACGCAGGGGACTGTTTAAACCCTCTTCTGGAACATCATCAAAAGCAATGGTGATTGACGAGTCCTGCGGGACAAGAAACCCAAGAAGCACACATGATTAAACTTCCATAGTTCAAAACTAAAACCATCATGATCTTCAGTCATTCAATACTCCGCTTCAAATGAAAAATTACCTTTAGCCGATAAACTACACCTTGTCCAAGGGCAGGAGATCCTAAATCAGCCTTGTTTGGTTTCAAAACAACCACATCATGGATGCCAAACTAAAACACAAAAGATAAATTGATGCAAAGGAGGTTAGAGTTCATAAATGGAATAAAAGAGGACAAATTAGTCAACTGCAAGCTTTTATTTGGTGGAATAAAGAATGGAAATTGAAGTGATGGCAAGAGCAACAAGGGCCGAAAATTGGCTGGAAGTTACTTTATGCTAAGTTTCCCTTATTAGATAGGGACAAACAATTATTTTTTTTTTTTTTGGTAGGAACACAAACAATTATTTAGATATGTTGTCCCAATTTGTTTAGGACTTAAAATTTATTTATGAATACAGAATCCTTACTAGAATAGGATTCAATTTTGATATTTTAGCTGGAAACCCTTTCCTAGTCAAATAAGAATTCTAAGTAACCCTATAGATTTGTGTTTACTCAACCCTTCGATAGAAGATATTCTAAATTTTTCATACAAACTTGAGTTTTCAATTGGAAGGTGTAATGCTTTCTTCTAAAAGTGATTCTTTGACCCTATGGGGGATTCCTAATCCTTACCCTCCAATACTTGGTTACCTCACTAATTCTAGAGTCAAAACCTTAAATTCTTTCCATAACTTTAAAATATCTGCATTCCAAGCAAAAATCCAGGTAGCCTAATATCAATCATATGCCCTAATTTTAGCTTTAACTACTAATTAATATTTCTTTTATTTGCCTTGCATCAATTTGGTATTAGAGTTTGTTTCACAATAGTGACACGTAGTGGAAGGAATGTATAGAAGAATACTCAACGACCAAGAGTGAGAAGAAATACTTTTGAGAATTATAGAAAGATCGAACTTCAATGACCCTCAATCATAAGGTTCTCCAAAAACTAGTCCATAAAACAACATCACATAGCAAACTATAGTTGATGTTGAAGGTGGAGAAAGTGAAATCCAAGATAAAGAGACTGAAACTAATCAACAGCAAGTGAGGTAAGGAAATCAACAGCTATCAAGGGATCCAAGGAAAAGAAACCAAGCGGCAGCACTTGGAGAGTACATGTGAGACTTTAGAGGCCATGATAGAATTGAAACACATAATGCACTTAAGGATATCACTAAGAGAGTTTGTGTTGAAGCCCTTGATTTTGTAGGAAATACGGACCCACACTTGTTATTGGAGTGGACAGCAGCAGTGGAGGACTTTTGTGAGTGCTACATATCAAAAGATCAAAAAGTCCAATTTGCAAAGATGAAGTTGGATGGATATGCTAAAATTTTATTGAGATTGATTGAGGATAGATTTCAAAAACAAGCTAACCACCAAATACTTGGAAGAGATGATGTTGAAGTTATTGGAACAACAACCTATATCTCACTACCAAAATGACTTAAGAGCACAAATTTGCAAGGAGTTGACAATGCAAAGTATTTACAACCTTGAAGATGCATATCACCCGGCTTGAAGAGCAAACAAATACCTAGGACAACAAGTAACTAAAAAGTTTCAAAGTCAAGCAAGGGAGCTCAGCATGAGGTGCAAAATTTTAAGCCAACGCCTAATACGTCAAAGTTTAAGCCAACACCTAATGCATCAAAATTTGCACATAACAACTACAAAGCTTCTCGAGGAGCTAAACCTTAAGGCAAAGTCATACTTAAGACTAGGACAAAAGGAGGTGGTAACGACAAGAAATGTTTTTGATGCTATGGGAGGGGCCACTTTGCTTATGAATGCACTATTAGGAGCTTGCACATGATGGGAGAAGAAGATGAGAAAGAATTTGATGAGTATGTGCGTAAACACGAAGCTGAAGAGTTGGAAGGACACTTTAGTTATGAACTAGCAAGTATTATAAATCTTAATATAGTAGGATGCATACTTAAGACTCCTGAGGCAAAAGATCAAGAAGAATGACTTCATATTGCTATTTTCTTTTCTCAAGTTAAATGCAAAAATAAAGCATGTAAACTTATTATTGATGGAGGAAGTAGTATGAATGTGATATTAGAGAATACAATGAAGCGATTGAATTTACTTACGGAGAAACTTCCATGTCACTATAAAGTTTTCTTAAGTAGATGAAAAATACTATATCGATTACTCGAAAGTACTTGATATCTTTCAAAATAGGAATATACGATGACTATTTGGTGTGATATTATTCCTATGAAAGTATCTCACATTTTAGTTGGTCAACCGTGGCTTTATGGCCGAGATATGCACTTTAGGAAAGCTAACATCTACTAGTTTATATTTAGTGGGGAAAAAACTTTTGAGGCCTATGACAGTAGACAAGGTAAAAAAGCAAAAAGGAAGTAATAAGACGACCTTAAATGCCAAGAAAATACCTCTTAATATAGTTATGGAGAGAGAATCTGAAGCTTTAGCAAAGAGAAGGAGTTTGTGTTTGCAATGGTAATGAGGGAAGTAACAAAATAGCCCTTAAAGCACCCATTATCTTAACAAAAGAAGTGGGTGAACTACTAGCTAATTTTTCAGACATTACACCAGATGATTTACTAGATGAATAACCTCCTTTACGAGATATTCAACATGCTATTGACTTAGTACCTAGATCTACTCTATCGAATCTTCCAACCTATCACTTAAATCCCATAGAGAATGAATAGTTGAAGAGAAAAGTAGAGGAGTTGTTAAAAAAGGATTTATTCAAGAAAGTATTATTACGTGTGCAGTTCTAGCATTATTAACTCTTAAAAAATATAGAATTTGGTGATGTACATTGATTGTCAGCAATAAACAAGATCACAATAACGTTTAGGTTTCCAATCCTTTGCCTTAGCCACTACCTTTACCAAGATAGATTTACGAAGTGAGTACCATCAAATGAGAATCAGACCTAGAAATGAAAGGAAAACAAGTTTCAAGACTAAAGAGGGACTTTATGAATGGTTGGTGATACCATTTGGACTCTCAAATGCACCTAGCACTTTTTTTCTTAAAAAAAGCAATTGATTCATTAAATAAAAACTATGTAATACAATGTACATTGTGCAAACATATCAATGGAAGTGACCTAGATAGCCAATAGCAAAATACTAATCACTAATTCAACTAGAAGGGTTTTAGTTTTATAATGGATGAAGTTATGTCCCTCATGACATTTGCTATTACCAGTACCAGTAATCTCATCTTGTGGAGAAATTTGTCTTTAGCTTCTTCTATTGACCTCTGAGACTTCTGTTTGAATATCAAATTGTTCCTGATCCTCCATGTTAGTTGAATGATTGTTCCTATCCTAGAATGAACACCTTCTTGTCCCAACTGGAGCTTAGTTTCAGTGCATTGAACCATGATGATGTGTGGCTAGTCTGTTGATGTCGGAGGAATATTAAACATATCCAAGCGAGTTAGCCATATCCCTTTAGAATAAGAGCATTCAAAAAACAAATGGTTATGACTTTCTTGTGATAGTCTGCACAACACACATTTTAGCTTCTACATCAACTTGATCTTGTCTCTGGTGTTAAGTTTTTGAAGTACTACTAGCCATAGGAGGAATAAATTGATGGTGGAACTGTTGAATCCCAAATTAGCTTCATTCAGGTAAATCATGACTAGAATGCTATAGAAGTCTCCTACAAGAAGAGGTGGTGAATCATCTGGTGGAGTCCTTTGACCATATTATCTGATCATTCATGCTTGTTTGAAGTGTAAACTCATTAAACAATTGCATAATTGCAATTGAGCCTCGAGAGCTATGGATTGGCCAATGCCATTTCCCATTGACTATCATTTAAGCTACTTTAGTTAAGGGGGGAATGATGGATTGTTATGGGTTAAGGTTGTGCAGTTGGTATAATGGACCAATTGAGAGCCAATTGTCATACCAGAAGCGTGTTCCCAAACCATCTCCTATGTTGAGCTTCACATGGTCCTACATGAAGCTTCTAGCTGTTAGGATTCCTTGCATTGTGTAAGACATGTAGGTTTTCACCTTAAGGGTTCAAATGCTTTCATTCCTTATGTAAAATTCATTAATCCACTTCACCCACGGGTTGTCTTTAGCTATGCAGATGAGCCAAAGTCTCTTAGCCAGTAATGTTTTAGATCTTATTCTGGTTGAAATTAGACCTATGCCCCCTTCATTCTTGGGAAGACACAATGTGCTCCACTTTACATTAGGGACCATAGAGGAGTTTATTGAGCCCTTCCATATGAAGTATTTTATGATCTTATTTATTCTTTTCAGCACTCCTCGAGGTAGCACCATATGTGAGAAACAATGCTATTTAGCACACTAATTGATAGTTGGATTCTTCCTTTGTAAGAGAGCCATTTGTTACTCCATGCATTGACCCTTCTTTCCATTGAATTGATTATAGGCTTGTAGTCCTTGGAGGTGCTTTTCAAGGAGGATATGAGAACTCCTAGATACTTAAAAGGGAGTGCTTCCAGTTTCAATCTTTCAGTTCCAAAAATCTAAGATCTTGTATTGCAGGAGAGGTACATTGATCTTTTGCTATAGTTGTACTCCAGTCATGAGATCTTTTTGAAGGAGTTTAAGGAATTTTTCAAAATGTCAATTGACTTTTTATTTGCTCCACACGACATTAACAAGTCATTAATAAAGGCAAGTTATGAGATTCTAAGTTCCTTACATCTATAGTGGAACTTAAAACTTGGATTCCTGTTGTTGTTCAGATTGGAAACTCTTTTCAGTATCTCCATTGCAATAATGAATATGAATGGGGATAGGGGGTCCCCTTGTCCTAATCCCCTTCCTGACATGAACAAATTAGAGGGTTCACCATTAACTATCACTATATATGAGGTCGTTGTGAGGCATTGAGTGATCCATTCAATAAACCTTTGAGAGTATCCAAGAGTTTGAAGTGAATCTGGTATCAATTCCCAGCTTAATATATCAAATGCTTTGGTGAAATCTATTTTCAATGCACAACTCTTGATGTGTTTATTATTGGAGTAACCCCTGAAGAGTTATTGAGCTATGCAAATGTTATCACCAATGTTCCTGCCTTTGACATAAGCTCCCTGGCCTAGATTGATAAAATATTGTAAAGTTTCCTTAAGTCTGTTAGCTAAACCTTTTATATCACCTTACAGATGACATTGCAACACAATATTGGTCAGTATTCCTTCAAGTATTCTGGATTTGAGACTTTGGGAATCAAATCGATGTATGTTTTGTTTAGCTCATGAGACATGTAGCTGTTGTCGAAGACATCCTGAACTGTTTTAATGAATAAGGGGCCCGTGGTGCTCTAGGAGGATTGAAAGAATCTTGCATTAAAACTGTCGGGACATGGGCTTTGTCAGGGTTGAATACAAATAGAGTGGATTTGATCTCTTTAGGTGTGACTCCTTTGGATAGTTCTTCAGTATGTTGAACTGTGATTGTAACCCTCAAGGTACTAATTTTCAATGGAATTAAGTTGACATTGCGCCTTCTTCATGTAGCTCAGCGTAATCTAACAAATCAAAAGAGAATCTTAAACCACGTATGAGTTTGAAACATCATATTCAACACCCTACCTCTAACAACAATCTTGTCCATACCAATTTAAGAAAGTAGTTTCTTATAGGTTGGTTATTGAGCTAGTCCATTGCAAGAGGATTTCCCTTTCTTCTTTCATACACCCTTTATAGTAGAAAGAAAAAGGAGAGAAATTGGAAAATTAGGGATTTGATGCTTAATTGCCCAATTTGGGGGTTGAAGAGAGTACGGAGGCTAGTTGGCATGCCATGGTAATCATGGTGGATCTCCCCCACCCAAAATAAGTTCATGTCAATATAGATTCATAGAATCTTGATGAAAATTTGTGATTCCATCAATTTGATGTTGGATAAACATGGTTTTTGTAATTTTAAGGTTTTTCAATAATTTGGAAAGTGTAAACATTAAGGTTTAAAATGATCTTACTTAATATGAAAAAAAAAGTACTCATTAAAACATCAAAAATGGTGATTGCACAAGCTCTTCCATGAGTAGTAGTTCTAGTATTTTCAAATTTTTAGTGTTCGATAGCCATATATTGTTGCATTTATTTTACTCACTTTATACATTCATTTCTTAGTCATATTTATTTTTTATAAATTTATTTAACACAATTCTCTAAAGCATTTCAAAGAAAGAGATTGATAGATTTCAAGTGTCAACAAAAGACTTTTTTCTCTAGGATAGCATAATGACTCCATATTTAGACCAACATACAAGACCTTAGATTTATACCAACATATAAGAATTTCAATTTAGACCAACATACAAGACTTTAATTTAGAGCAATATTTCATCTATCCAAAATCTTGTAGGCACGCATGCTTCAGAGTTAGGTTAATTCCTTCAACTCCCTTGTTTAATGAAATGCCTCAAATCCAAGTAAAGCACTTAAATTCACTAGTTCCAAGATAAACTTATAGGTCCAAAACGATCCTTGAGCTCTTTGGGAGGTGTTTACATAGCTCTATGTATTAGCTTCAAAGTCACTTCTTTAGCTCCTGATATTTTTATAAAGTTATAACGCTTAAACAAATCAAGTGGTCATTCCCACTCTCTAACTATTTTTATATTATTTTTACTATTTCTAGAAAGAAGATTCCTAATCATGAACCTAATTCATAAAAGAGAGCAAGGGCCAATGATACATAGGATGTAAAATCATATAGTTGATTTAAAAGCCCTTATAATTTATATACAGATAAGATCGTTGTTTTATCAAATTTTATTTGACCATAATATTATTAAAATAGTCTGCTCAAAAAAAGTTTCAAAAAATATCTATGGAACCCTAATTTTATGTTCTATAAGAGGTATGACTCAAGAGTGTCGAAGCACATTCCAATACAACTCAACATGGTTTTGATTGTCTTTTCTAATTTTACAGATTTATAATAACGTTAAAAAGACAATTTTTTAGTGTTATCACATATGCATACGAATAGAAAAAAAGGTAAGAATCAGAAATATAAATCATAATTTGCCATGGTCAAATGAAGTCCCCTCCTCACCTTGTGAGCAGGAAGGACATCTCCTTTATTAGATTGGAAGTCAAGAAGAGTTTTTCCCATTAAACCTGTCTATTGCCACAACAAACAGCAATAAATAAAAGATCAAATGAAGAAATATTTAAGAAAATAAAAACTGAAAAGAACATTCAACTGCTATAAAATAAAATAAAAAATGAGCCAAATTTATGGAAAACAACAAATCATGTTATTAAGATAACTAATACAGCCAACTCTGAGCAAATCAACTGTCGTCTCATTGGTTTTTCATTTTTTTTATCTTCGGTTTAATTTCTCCTTCGCTATCCTTAAATATTTCGATCCACGTTTCAATTTCAAAAACAATGCAATGGTTTTTTTTTTTTTTTGCAGTTTCACCTCATTTTCCCAGAAACCAATAAAAAAGTGAATGGAGTTTAAATTTCGAAAGGGAAATTGAAGAGAAAAAAGATCATAAAAGAGAAAATCAAAATGTAAACCTGAGCATCAACACACTTCAAGTTAAGAATGGTAGAGCCTCTCTTCTGAGCAACATCCAAGTTTCTAGACGCACCCGAGCTGATGGATGTCGATATTTCAGCTTCCTAAAACATCAACCAAAATTTCCAAACAAAAAATCCTAATAACTCAAACCAGATGCTTTGGAGTAGTAAAAGCAAAAAAAAAAAAATACAAATGATATAAATTGTTGCTGACAAGCTAAATAATGAAGAGAAAATAAATAAATAGATAGATAAATTTCTTGAGAGGGAGAGAGAAGAAAACCTTTTCCAAATCAATTAAAGGGGACATGATAGAGACGAATTGTTCCAGGGAAAGTCTAGAGGGTTTATTCTGCTTCTTCTCTCCAGCCATTGCCATTCTCTATGAGTCTTTCACTGACCTCTCTCATCAGTTAGAACGCACTAATCTATCTTCCGTATATAACTCGGAATTTCTTTTTTTTTATGAATGCTTGTAAAAAGTCGAAACATTTTTAAAAAAAAAAAAAGAATTTAATTAACATAGGCCAAAACACGTATCATTGGTAAATAAACAAATGCAAAAAAATTTGTTCTCCATCATTTTTTATAAATACATTTATAAAATAGATTATAATATTATTTTCCAAAACAAATATATTTATGGTCAAATTCTATTAATTTAGACTTTTCATTATTGATGAATAACTTCATTCTTTATTATTAAAAAATACATAATAATAAATTAAAACTTGTGCTAAAACCAAATTTATAACAATTTAATATAATAAACATAAGTTAAATGTATTAAAAATTTTAATAAATTAAATAGTTGATATAATATTACATTCATGTACATGAGTACCATCATTATATATTCATGATAAAATTTGAAATAATCAACTTCAAAATTTAAAAAAAAAAAGTTTTTCTCTCCCTTACTAGTAATTGGATTAAGATGTGTATTCTATCCACCATGTTTAGTTTCTTTGGTAATGGGAAAACTACACATTCCTTTAGCCTTTGTTTGGATCCTTATTTGCACAAGGGAAAGGAAAGGAAATATTGAGGGGAAAAGAGGGGAAAAGAAT
>JANVCQ010000002.1:33371693-33393431 GCA_025531925.1 Erythroxylum plowmanianum
CAAACTTTCTATCTCCAAAAGTCAACTTTCTTAATTTTTCAAATTCTCTCACTTTCTTTCTTTATTTCTTGATTTTCCACTCTCATTTCAATCAACTCATCCACTTGATCATTCATATTGCTAAGTCAAATTATTACTCAAAGTTCGGGGTCCAACAAGCTCACCCTTTTACCAAACAAACTGCTAGACTTAATAGAAGATTCAGGGAGTTTCGTTATTTTCTATTTTATTGACAGTTTATTAGTGAAAAGGACATTACTGAAATTAATTGGTTTTCTCAACTTTATCAATATTGTCTTTCTGATCATTTTGTAATTTGTAGATTACTTATAGGCTACAAAATTGATGTTGAATGAGCAGAATCGAAGCAAGCCACTCATAATTGATCTGAACTGAGCTTTAAAGGATGCAAGGTCAAGCTAATGTCCCTAAATTAGCACATTTAGTAGTTAAATTTAAATTGTTATGTAGTTAGGTTTGTTTTAAATTCTAAAATAAGTTTTGAATGATTTGAAATGGTTTGGATTGCTAATTGTTTTACTCTCTTTAGTCACTTATAAGATAGGGAAACACTCTTAATGTCAAGAGGATTTGGTCTCAACACTATCACCATCACCACCTCTATCACCATAAACGATTTCGTGTTCTAACCTTTTTCTTTTCATTTTTGTTAGTATTTTCTTCTTCTTCTTATGATTTTCGTAAATTGTGTTTTATTTCCCCTGTTGTGTTTGCGAACCCTTTTCACATTGAGGACAATGTGTTGTTCAAGTGTGGAGAGGGTTGTGTGTTTACTTCATTTCATGCCTAGCTTCCGTATTGGTTACATTAAATCTCACAAAAATATGCTCATTTGTCTCGTTACCTTTCACTTTATACCATCATACATGTAGTCCTAACTTTTCCAGATTTGAAAACACTTCAATAACACCTATCTTTAGCGCGAATTCATCATCAATTATAATTTAAATTCCAACTTAAATCATCCATATAACAATCCATAAAACTACTATTGTCATGCACCCAAAAACAGAACAGAAGGTACCTCTTTCATTCATCATTTTCCCACATAATTTAACACCAATACCACATTCAATCTATCCCTAATCAATCATCATAATTTCTACTAACACACGCCACAATATATTAGTTTTGCTTACTTGTTCAACTCAAATGCCACCTCAATGTATCAAGCCTGCTTTGCCTCACATGCATGCAAGATCATCTCAGGAATAATGAGGGAGTAGGGTGAGTTTCAGTAGAGACAAGAAGAAGACAACATAATATAGCTATCTTTTTGAAGAAATTGACAAGGGTTTTGAGGTGGTAATGGATAGAATTTGGAGCAGAAACTCAAGATGTGAGGGAGGAGTGAGTTTCGATAGTGAGAGGGAGAGGAAGGAGAGAGTTACAACATAATACAATGAAGATGATTTTGGAAATGATTTTGGAAATGTCTATGTCGTATGATGTAGGTGTAAAATGAGTTTAAGGACACTTGTCAAGTGTCTAAGCCAGCTACATGTCCACTCTTTAAGCTACCAAATGTCACTTAGTTCTTCTACCATTTGTCACTCAATTCTCTAAGTCATTTGTCACTCAAGTCTACTGTCATATGTCACTCATTTTAGAGGCTTAGTCGTCTTAAATTTTCACAGGTCAACTTGTCTTGTCACTTGAAATTTTTTCTAATCTAAAAATACATTTTAATCCATCAATCTGCCAATGGTGACAAATAAACTCCAAATTCTTAATTGTAATCCATCAATTCTTTTTATTGGTAAATCAAAATACAAGACATTAGAAATGCACAATCATATCATAATCATTTTGAAACTTTCATACCTCGAAACATGTCAATTGACTACAATTTTTCTAAATCAAAATTCATGTGTGTATGTTCATATTATGCATGTGAATGAAATCATAAAATCATATCCTAAATGCACCACATTTATTATAATATGATGTAATTGATGTGACTAAGTAATCTAACACTCTAACTCTCAGTAGTTTTGAAAACCAACAATTACAATTGTGTTATTTTTCGTATATGACTATGGTATTTGCAATATGAATGATGATATTTATAATATTGAGGTCATGTATTTTTGTATACAAGTAATGAAATTTTGTGTATATAGTGATGGTATTTCTTTATAAGATTGTGGTCTTTTTAATGTGAATTGGTTATAGTTCTAGTTAACTAAAGGTATATTTTTTATAAACTAGAGAAAATTTTTATAAAGTAATGATATTTTTGGTAATAAGTAGTGCTATATTTTGTATTGAGTAGTACTATTTTTTATAGGATTATAGTATTTGCAATATGAACCAGTGGCATTTACAACTTTGATCAAAGTCTTCCATTTTTTTTGCAAAGTAGTGACAGTTTTTGTATAAAGTGTCAATGTTTTTTATAATAATTGATAATATTTTTTAATAGAGTAATGATATTTCTATAGAGTTATAGCATTTTAGCATTTGTAATATAAATAGGTGATACTTACAATATTAACTAAAAGGTATTTTTTTCTATGTAATGATGATATATTTTTTGGTATGATATGATATTATTTTTGGTATAATCTAGTAGTATTTTTATATAGTATTGTGGTATTTTTACATAGTGTAATAATAATTTTGCATAATAACATTGTATTTTTGTATAATATAGTAATATATTAATTTTTATATTCTAGAGACCCAGATATGCCATATTAGTAGCTCATATGGTGCCCATTAATCTAAAACTTTGAATTTTTGAAATTTGAATGTTTAATGCATAGATTTTAATATTTGTTCCACATTAAAATTTCTCATTTTTTTTTCAATCTTACTATTTCACCATAACTATTGAGTTTGTAATTTTTGTGTACTTTAATTTTTAAGATTCTAAACAAGTTAAGGAGAACATGAACTAATAATGCCTCTAGATAAAAAATAATTATAATAAAAAACATAAAAATAAATTAATAATTCAGTTGAAAATTTAACAATGCAAAGGAACGCTTTTGCATTAGCTCATGTGAGGGTTTGTCCAATTGGAAATCATGTCAAATGGAGCTATGAGGCTCCGCTGTCGCACTCGAAGCTCTCAGGTGATTGGGTTGTTAATGCTCCTAGTTTATGGTATCTGAGCCTTCGCTCGTAAATAAAGGTTAGACATTGCTCGTACCTGGACTCACGTTACAGACCAACCAAATTTCCATTGATAAGAACCCTAACTTCATCTCAACTGTTTCTCGACCACATAAACAAGAAAAATCAATGTGTGGTCTTAAGGTAGTTTCCATAAGAAGGGAAGAGGAATGCGATGACATTGTCTTTTCCAGTGAGCTTGACCATATTCCGTTGATTCAACGTCGAAAGCTTTTGCTGGCCAGGAATCGAATTACACCAGCGTGAGATGAAATTTTTGTTCCCTTCTAATCCTTTACATATTATTACCTTTTTGTGGGGTTGTTGTTAAACATCAACATTGATTGTAGTTTTTTTATGTTCGCAGTTTTCATTATGATGTTGTCAATAACGAAGATGGGAGCTTTAATTCACAGGTAATTCGCTGGATTACGTTCATTTGTCTTGTTCTTTACCTGGTTTCTTGAATTCATGTGATGCTTTTGTTTCTTTATGCATGAGGCCGTTCGTGTGGATAAAATTTCTTGTATTACTTTTGCTTACGCGTAGAGTTGGCCAGTTTGGTACTCAGTGTTTCGCCCGACAGTTATTTTAGAAGCATGCTATTAAATGCATGCTTGATCAAAGGATTGAATGTGTTATTTTCATAAGTAAGTGGAATCTTTTGAGTGATAATTTATGCTATCGCGTGCTGCCATGTGATAGACAGGCCAATAACTCATAAATGGGCCAAAGCTACTTTCCTTAGAAGGCGGATTATCTGATACTTGTTGCCTATTTTTTTGCGTCTGAACTATTCAATTTATTAAATCCACTTGACAGAGGATGCGATGAAATGCTTGATTATTATGTGAATGTTGAAATTGGATGTTTGATATAATCACTATGTCAGTTGTGAAGAGAGGTTTTGTTCCAAATGTATAGTGCTTCTAATGGTTGTCTAGAACCTTTTGGCAATTTCTTTTTTTTTTTTTTGGTCTAGGACCTTTTACCTTTGTGTTTTCAACAACATATAAATATTTGTTTTGCAGGGCCCTTCTGCTCAAATCATCTGTGAAGCAATAGATCAACACTTGTTACATCAACAAAATCAAGAGAACAAGAATTCCTTAAGTGATGCTGGTAAAGATGAATGTGATAGAGGCTTGTACCCTGTCCATTCTGATCAATTTTCAGAAAATGCTACTGGCCAAGACTTGGATATCTCAACGATTTGCATTAGTCAGGGTAGTAAAGTTTACACTACTTCAGATCAGGTAATATCTACAATAGTGTTGTGTTAATTTGGTTGAACTGGAGAAAACCAATATGATTGCTTGTTATTTTTACCTAAAAGTTGGTGGTCTTGGATAAACAAGCCAAAATAAAAAGAGCTTTACTAATGTCTTGTAGAGATCATTAGATGAAAGGCCAAGTGGTTCTGTTGACACTCATCAGCAAGCGGCAAAACTCAATAGCAGTCTCACCAATGTATTTGCCAATGAACTGGATCACATTACACTTAAGAAGCGGTTAAGAATATTACTTAGAAGGTGATATCTTGGTTTTTGTGATAGCTGTCTCCATTATTTTATCAGCCCTTGAATCAAATTTAAATTTGTCTCATGTGGTATCGTAATTTAGTTGCTGCTACTAACTACTGTGTTTCTTTCTTAATTTTATTTATTTTAGGAAAATGTTGAAGGCCACACAGCTAGAATTGGAGGTACAGGAGTTCTATCTTGTCTAAGTAATGATCATGGAAGCAAAAATGCATAGATATTGAGCTGATGGAAAAAGATCCTTCACTTGTTAAGATACCAAATCTAGGCCCACAACTATCTATATTTGAACAAGAACATGAGTGTAAATTCATGTTTATTATGATTTAATTTGTTAAAATTTCATGCACGCTCCATCATGTGTTTATATTTCAATTGTTCTGTACTTCAAAACAGATAGACTGAGTAACGATAAGTAAATTGTCTTTCAAACCACAATGATCAGTGCATCATTGCTTTGATAGATTAAGTAAGATTGGAAGTTGACGGTTAGCAACATCGCTACAGATAATATGATACTGCAGAATTATGGTTGTCTACAGTGGTGATGCATTGATTTGCAGTTACACTGTTCATTGTATATGATCACAACTTTCTTTTCTCGAGGGATCCTGTTGTATTGCCATTGTATTTAAACAGAGCAATTTCTGCTACTTCTCCTAGGGAAAACCAATGGGGTGGAACTTAAACTATGGAAGAGATTATTTGCCTCCCAACCCAAAAAACCTGCCTTGTTCAAAGCAGATGAATTCAGTCAAGGTGAAGACTGAATTGTTGGAAGACAATGAATTGCAGAACTTAGTCAGTAATGAAATAGTTCAGTTATCAAATATTTTACCAATGAAGGTTGAAGTGAATGAACTTTACAAAGACAACAAAGACCATATGCAGTTGGGAGATAGAATAAAGATACAAACAGATGGAGACTTTAAGTCTGATGTCTTAGGAAGATTTCAATGCTTAAGGAAACGTGTTCCTTTAAATGTTGAGTGTGATCAAGGTTCTTCTGAAGTTCCAAATCCAATGAAGAGCAGCCGTCCTCGGAAAAGGAACAAGACTGCCACGTAATAAATTTTCTTCATTTCTTTCTCTTCCCCCTAATGGCTTTAATATTAATACCCAGTATCAATAATTGTTTGTTACCCAAAAACTTCAGTGATTCAGTTGAAACAGCACTGGAAGAAGATGCTCCTGGTCTTTTACAGGTAAAAAATACGAGTTTTCCTTTCTTTTCTTGAAGAAATAAGATAACCTATGTGTCAATGTTGTCAGGCCCTACTTGGTCAAGGTGTAAATGTGCATGAAATTAAGCTTTATGGAGAAACTGAGAATGATGAAGCTATAGATGAATCATTCATTGAAGACAGCTTTGCTGAATTTGAAGCTGTAATGTCAAAGGTTGGCAGCTTTGACTTAGACTTTAATGTCTATTGATTTATGATTCTTCTGGTTAGCATAGGACCTATGTAACAGTATGTATTTGTTTCATCATTTTCTTGGTCTATGGTTCAACATCACTAAATGGTTATTATTTCATATTAGGCATTTACACTGAGGAGCATGTACTGGCCACTGAATATTAGAACAAAAAAATTTTCTTTGGTAGACGCAAGGTCTATAATTACTGATTTGGAATCTGGGAGTATTTCTTTCGTATGTTATGGGCAAGCCACGAGTATTTGTCATTGATTTCACTGTGTTTCTACATTTATCGACAGCTATTTCTTCAACGAAATTCATTTCTTAAGCTTGCTCCTATAAGGTGCACAAAGGCGTCAAAACCCACTTATTGCTTGGAATGTCTATTCTCACTCGTGGAGCAGGTGACAAGTTTACTTGAATATTGCCTTTTAGATGGTGATGTTCAATCTTGTCTTTAACTTCCTCATTATTAATTTTAGCGAAAGCTTTTCATCACTGTTCTTTTATTGGTTTTCTTCCGTTAGACACGATATTTACAATTCCGTAACTGGCCTGCTCAATGGGGTTGGTGTCGAGACCTCCAATCATTTATATTCGTTTTTAAACGCCATAACAGGTATCTTTGCAACAGAAGCGTTCTTTATGCTGATTGTTTTGTTTATATGTTCAAGAAAAAATGAATGATATATAATTCCACTTGAATGCAGAATTGTGTTGGAACGCCCTGAATATGGCTATGCAACTTATTTTTTTGAATTGGTGGATTCTTTGTCCATCAACTCGCAGATCAAGAGACTAATGACTGTTATGAAACTCACTAACTGTGGCAGGATTTCTCTAATTGAGAACAAAGCTCTATTGGTAATTTCTTGTCTCCTTTGAGTACTTGGTACATAGGTTAAAGCAACTATTGTGGCTATCTTCCCATGCTGTTGCATTTGGTTTTTGAGCTCAAATACAAATGCCTGTGACTTACAATACTATAGGTGTTCATGGGCCAAAATTGAGTGTTTCGTGAAATCATCATAGCTGTACACAAGCTTGATGCCAATTGAAAACAGACCATAGTCTTCACAAATCCTGCCAGGTTTACCTTTTAATTGAGTTTTATTATAAATGGATGATGAGCGAAGAAAATTAGTTTAGTTTTTACTTGTTAAGTTTTCTTATTAGAAAAAAAATTGAAATAATTTTTATTTCAGCTTTGCTGTGTTGGTTTAGGATTTAATTCTATTAGGAATAGTAAAATCATATTAGCACAGTATTTAGTTTCCAATAGGGTAATTCAAATTAGAGTCCTCGTTTTAGTAGGATTAGGATTAAGGTGACAAGAGGTTATAGGGTTGGATATTTCAATTGTAGAGAAGAGAGAATTTTCTAGTTATGAATTTAAGAGTTGAAAGTGCTAAATTTTAATTCTTAGGCACTTCATGGCATTCCTAGTTCTTTGTAAATCCTAGATATAATTTCTATGTAGAGAAGAGAGATTTTTCTAGTAGTCTTTATATAACCTATGTTTGAATTTATTTTCTTTATTAGTAGTTACAAAAAATGTTCAAGTGTACTGTGTCTTGTTTAGTTCTTACTTCGAGCATAAAGCTGCGTAATGCATTCCTTTTCCTAATTATTATTCTTTTCAAAATTATAATAACAGAAAAAAAATATGAAAATGACAAACAAATAATGAAAGAAAACTTCCTAAAATTCAACCATAATAAGCATGTAGCCATATTCAGTCCAAACTCAACTACTCTCTCATTCAACCCATGAAAAGTGTTGTCTGTTGCATTTAGCCCATGTAATCCAAGTATTAATGCTTCGTGATTATCTCCATCTACTAGAGCATTCTTGAAATGCTCCCGCATCATTCTCTGCTTCTTCTAAAGAAGTTGTCCTCAACTCTTTAAGTTTGTCATCCTTAAGATAGGGAGAAAGGTCACCAATGTTAAATGTAGCCGAAACTCCATAATCTCTTGACAAGTCTAGCTTCTAAGCATTTTTTCTAATTCTCTTGAAATATGGATTGGGATGCCCTTGTTGGAGAAGAACAACACCTATTTCCACATTGCTTACATCACATTCAACGTCAAATAATTCTTTGAAGTCCAGAAGTGCCAAAATCGGAGCATTGTGCAAATTTTCTTTGATCAGCTCAAATGTGTGTTATGAATTACTTTCACATTCAAACCTACCTTTCTTCAAACACTTGTTAATAGGGGATTGTGCCAAAGTTTTTAATGAATCGCTAATAGAAAGAAGCCAACCCATGGAAACTTTGCACTTGAGAAACAGTTGTTGGAGTTGGCCAACGTCTAATCGTGCTTGATCCATTGAGATTCCCTCATGAGATACAACATATCCAAGGAAAACCACCCTTGAAGTCATGAATGTACGCTTCTCCATCTTCCCAAACAGCTTATACTCTCTCAAAGTTTCAAATAGCAATCTCAAATACTCTAATTGTTCCATATCACTTTTAGAGGACACGAGACTCTCATCTAGATAAAAATCAATAAATTTTTCAAGGAAAGGATGTAGCACGTGGTTATGAGGCCCATGAAAGTATTAGGTGCATTGGTTAGTCCAAAAGGCATGACTAACCACTCATACAACCCATTCTTGGTTTTAAATTGTCTTCCATTCATCTCCAGGCGCGTTTGAATTTGGTGATATCAACTTAGAAAACACCTTATAGCCATGTAACTCGTCAAGCTTGTCATCATGCCTAGGAAAGGGAAACCTATACTTTATTGTTATATTGTTCATAGCCCTATTTTTTATGCACAGTCTCCACGACTCGTGTTTCTCTGGAGCTAACAATGCTAGAATGACGCACAGAGACATGCTCTCGCAAATGTAACCACAATCTAATAACTACTTTGCAATTCCTTGGCTTCATTGGGATTCAATCTATATAAGTAGGCTTATTGGGCACTAGCGCACCTGACACTAAGTCATTTTGATGCTCAATCCCTCGAAAAGGAGGCAAACCCAATGGCTAATCTTCAGAAAGCACAAGTGAAAATTTGTCCAATAGCTGTTGCAAATCTGGATGAATTTACATGGCGGCCTCCATCCTTTTAGGTTCCTTTAAAACCAATGAAAAAGCCTCCTGATATTCTCTCAAATCCCTTAAAAATTCAGTTCTACTAACAACTAGCAGCTCCTTGCTTTGTTTGCTTTCTTCTACATTGTAAATTTTAAAAGATGGTAACAGCAACAAAGTGATTCATTTTGCATCCTTCTCAATCAAATAGGAATTTCTAAATCCATCATGATTTACCCTCTTATCATATTGCCATGGTCACCCAAGAAGGATATGGCATCCATCCATTGGAATTACATCACAAAAAACCTTGTCCTTGTACTCGTTTCCAATCGAAAATGCTACAACCTGTTTAGTTGCCTTTAAATTGTTCCCTAGTGTATGGTCTAGGATGCTTCTTAGTAGACAAGTTCAGTTTCTCAACTAAATAAGTTGAGGCAATGAGTTCAACTTCCACTATCCACAATTAAATTGCAAAGCTTACCATAAACTATGCATCGTGTATGGAAAAGTTGCTCTTGTTGTTGTGCATCTAGGGGGACACTTTCAGCCTTTAGGTCATCAAAGACTCCCTTTCCTCATTGGCATCCACTTTCGAATCTTTGACAACTTCATCCTCAGTGTCTCCTTCTTGTGGGGCAGCATAGAGTTGTCTTGAGATTTCTTCCTTAACCTCTTGCATGTCTTGAATCGTCAAGACTTGCTTGTAGGGCACTCGTGTTGATAATGCCTAAACCCTTGACTCTTGAAGCATTAACGCTTGATCTTTTCTTGTGGTTGAGGCTAGACATTCACTTTTTATTTGCCGTTGTTCTCTTTCTTTTTGCCAAAATTAGCCCGTTGTGAACTCGAATCTACCTTTTCTTTTGCACTAGTTCTGCTTGCATTAGTCATGGATTTGCTTTAGAAGTTAGTATAGCCTTTAAGAACCGTTTTACTAATAGGCCTCTTCTCTTGTTAAGAGCAAGAGGCCTAGGCCTATTAGTAAGACTTAAGAGCAAGGTGCATGCCTCCTCAAAAGTGCTATAAGTTGAAACCTCCATATGATTTGCGATCCAAGGCTTCAAACCTCCAAT
This sequence comes from Erythroxylum plowmanianum, assembly GCA_025531925.1. NCBI lineage: Eukaryota > Viridiplantae > Streptophyta > Magnoliopsida > Malpighiales > Erythroxylaceae > Erythroxylum > Erythroxylum plowmanianum. Next base: position 33,381,920 of record JANVCQ010000002.1, read on the forward strand.
TAAGCACGCTATACGTTGTGTCTTCTTCCCCTCCACATCACAAAGTAAGGCCAACTTCTCGAATTCTCTAATATACTCTTCCACTCTCAAGTTCTCTTTTTTGAGCTTGGTGAGATGTATATTGAAATCTTGCTCATATGCTCAAGGAAGGAACTTCCGCCTCTTATGTTTCTTAAGTATTTGCCATGAGCCTATTTCTTCCTTACCCTCTCTTCAAACTTGGCTTTACTCTTTCCTCCGTTATACTGAATAACTCGACAAACCATCCCTTCAATATTATCTCTAGTCTCTTGAATACTTCTCTCTGCTAGTTCCATGCACTGCGTAAGAGCTTTTGTCAGTTTTGCAACTTGCTCGGCCCCCATGACTTATTTAATTAACTTCTTTAATGCTTCATCGTTGGCCATATTGCAAATCACAAACTGGATTTAAGAAGTAATAGACCAAAATTATTTGACGCTTGAGAAAGCTTCAAACCACAACTTTGATACCACTTGATGCATTTGGTTACTCAAGAAAATAAATTTTAACGTGTTGAATAAAAGAGAAGAACGATAGAAAAGAACTTGAGTTCAGCTCTTCTAGATATGCAACACCAAATATATTAACCCAAAGGGTCGTTCGTAACCTCGGACAAGAAACTAAAAAACACACATAGGTGCTTGTGAGAAGACTTTCGACCTATATTTTATTGCCTAAAGTTTGCTTTATTCATTACAATGCTCCCTATTTATACGGGTCTTGAGCTTCTCTATTCTTGAATAGGGAAAGAAAACTAAAATTTTACTAAAAATCAGTTAACAAATTTGTCTAATTTGATTAGGAAACAAAGAGAAGAAATATGCCTATTTTGACTAGTAAACAAAGAAAACAAATCTGTTTAATTTGTTAGGAAACAACGAATAATACTTGGGTGTCAAGCAAACCTACGTTATAGCTCTTTTCTTAATTATTATCCTTTCTAAAATCATAATAACCAAAAAAAAACGAAAATAACAAAAAAATAATAAAGAAAACTTCCTAAAATTCAGCCATAATAAGCATGCAACCCATATTCAGTCTAAACTCAGCTACTTTCTCGTTCAGCCCATGAAATGTATTGTCCCTTGCTTTTAGCCCATGTAACCCAAGTATCAATGTCTCATGATTATCTCCATTTACTATTCTTAAATGCTCCTGCATCACTGTGCGCCTTCTTCAATTTTAAATTGGTGTGGAAGGTATCCTCTTTTCCTCCTGCGTCATTGCAACTCTTTTATGAACAAGCTTCCTGTCTATTGATGTTATCCTCATCTCTAAGTCATGCACTTGATTTTCCATCTTCTAGATAACAAAAGTAATCTACAAATTTTATCGGTTGGCTTTCATAGGTCAACTTGATAAGGAGTCAATAATCTTGTTTTTCAAGTTTGACATGTACGTATGATATCGAACTTTGATTATCATGAGTTTATTCTTTAACTTAACTATTGTTTGAGTATGTCATTAAGGTATTAAATTGGTCCAAACATTTCCAACTTTACCAGGTCAATTGAAGATAGGAATTCAGCGATTTAAAAAATGTTTTCTTGTCATGTATTTTGGGCTTGATTCTTGGTGTATATTACATTTCAGATTCTTGTTCTTTCATTCATCATAATTTAATCTTTTGAAGATGAAAATACTGTTTATTGTATTATGAGTATCTGTTCAGGAAACCTTGCTGAGCTAATTTTAGACATTGGTAAATGTTGGAATCTCAAATGAAACTTGCCTTCTTTTGTGCAGATATTTTGATGTGTTTGATATTTCTAGTTTTTTTTTGTCTACTGTTTCATCTATGTTTTGAAGCTGTGAAAATATGGGAAAGAGGATTTGCAATTTGTAACCTTATCTAATTAAATAATGAATGGAAAATTCTTAATGGCCTATAAAACATGAATTCCAATAGAATCTCAGTCCTAGCAGATGGTGAAATGGTCACTAAGACAGACTCAAAAAATTATTGGACGGTTTTATTTTCCTCTTCTAAGCTGCTGTTCTGGCGGTTTACACTGAAAAGTAGTATTCTTGGACTGTTTGAGCAATTAATGAAGCTTGTACTTCACCTGTTTAATTACATGGTTGTATCTTTTTTCTGAAAGGTTAATTAACAATGCTTATGTTCTCTGCTTTCTTCTTCCTGATTTACTTCTATCTGTACATGGTACACTCTGTTAGACTGGCTTTTTCTCTTTCTTTTTTGATTGAAAAAGATACAAAATAATTGAGTGGCTCTTTTCATGAAGACCAAGGACGAGATGCATTTACAATTTCGAACTCAAGAGATCAACCCTGTATAATTGGGGGAGGGAGATGCCACTTTCATTGATGGATTACTATGTCTGATTACATTAATCTTCTGGCTTGTTTCTTTCATCAAGCCCTCATGTATTTAATTTTTACTTTTTGCTGCTCACATATTTGGTTGTGCATATGGTCGAAAGATTGGACAAGACTTGAGCGAAGGGGAAGCACAGGTATTAACGCGGTATGGTTGGATACCCAATAGTGGCATAGCAACTATGCTCAACTACTGCGATAGAGTTGTCCATGATAGGAAGAGTGAAAAAGACCGCTCGGAGTGGAGATTAAAGATAGGTAAGCTACTGATGAATGGCTATAATGGTGGAATTATTGCTTCAACTAATCTCCCTCTCTAATATTGTTGAATAGAAAAACAGTCGCTAGATTAAAATGGGGTGTTTACACCGCCTTCTTATGTATAAACACGTGCAACCTACTTTTAGCAATTTTCCTTATTGACGCATGTTTGTAATATATAAAACGTTTGCATAAACTTTTGTTCGTTACTGATATTTTTGGATTGTGATGATATGACAATTATGATTCCGTATAGGGCTTCATTAAGAGGTTGCCTTGGAAACTTTGCCTAGGAAAACTTATGTTTGTATTGGAATTATTTTATTGGAAGAAAATTGTCAATTTCACCAAATGAAATGAAGAAGAAACTTTGACAAATAGATGGGTTATAGACGGCTGAATTGTTGAACCTCTTCATACTATGTGTTATATCGGTTACAGGTTGGCCCAATTTATAAAGGCACTCAAAGTTTGGTATGAAAGTTATTTGGAAACAACTTCTAAGGGTAGGATTGCTTATTACTGGATGTTTTTAAACATCAAACTTCAGTCGGATTTTTATTAGATTGTTATTATCGTGGGTTGTTCTTAAACTCAATTCTAAATAGGAAATTTATAGCAGATAGAAAAAGGGTAATCAATACTAAACCCCAAGAAAACTTAGACCTCGAAAGCTAAAATGAAAATTCAATCTAACTTTTAAAAGTAAAATTTTCATGGTTTGTGTAAGATTTCTTTGCCTTCGACGCTTAATTTGTTTAAATTTTTCAAAAAGAGATTTAATGGTTTGTATGCGAAGAATCTAAACTAATAATACAGTTGACAAAGCCACAATCATCAAAAAAGCTTTTATGCAGAATGAGTGGACTAATGTTGATATGGAAATTGAATTTCCTGACAAAATATGCATTTTAGAAGTTAAAGCATGTTATGTAAGGAGAGATATTAGATAATAAAAAACTAAATGTCCCCATATTTAGTAATTCCTAAAGAGTTTTTTTGGTATTGGGGATTGTCAAAATAAGCAAAAAAACTATTTTTATGGAAAATACCTATAAGTATTTCAATCGTGATACTAAAGCAGGACAATAGTTCTTCCTCTCGTTCTTGAATTAATTGGAGGGGGATAATAAATCTATTTCTTCGCCTCTTTATATGAGAATTTATAATAATTCATAAATCATTAAACTTCTCATAATTATTATGTATACATTTATATAACATTATATTAATTACCATTTATGAAGATGATAATAATAATAATAATAACAATAACAATTTAATTAAAAATAACATATGGGGCTTCGGGCTACCTGTTCATTATATTGTTGACGAATCACAATTTTAATGTTAATAAGATCAAAATATCATATATTTAAGTTAACTATTTTTTTAATCATTAATATTTATAAACAATAATACAATGATTGTAAGTTTTCAAATAAATTTAGTGAAAATATATCATTTCTGTTTTTATTAATTTTTTAAGATATATGATTTCATAACTTAATATGGTATCATAAATCTGTATTTATTATATATAATTTCTATAGTAATTTATGTTTACGCTATATTTAAATATTTAGTAAAATTTAAAAGTCTACAAAAAAGTTTAATATTGGTGACAATTTCTAATTTGGAAGCAAATTATACAGCTACCAATTTAATTTTATTAACAATGATTGTAAGTATAAAACTAAATTCATTTAAGAATAATGTAATTTAATATATTTATAAATCAAAACAACATTTTATATAAGAATGCATATTATATTTATTTATACATTTTGTTGTAAAATTTTAATATACATGATATGAAAATTAGATGTGGTCTAACAAACTCTATTTATTATGTATAAATTGTTTACAATTTTATAAATTGTTAAATTTCAAAAAGTACCAAAACTGTAAAAATGAAAAAGTTTTAATTATTAGTGATAATTATGCCAAATCATCGCCTATTGTTAAACATTTGGCGACAAACTTCAAAAATTATTGCTAAATGGTACAAGCTTAAAAAATTTTAGAGGTAATGACAGATGATATCGCTTTCGTAATGTTATAATTATACCCAAACCCCTCTTCTCTATACGTTTGGCGACGTTTTTCTATAACGTCACCAAATGTTTTGTTGTTTAAAAACAACGCTGTTTGTTTAACAACAAACGACGTCATATGAGACTCTGTGTAAGTATGACAGACCCGACCCCCCGCCCCCATCTTTCCCACTCTCACACGCGCTCATCTCTTCTTCGTTTTTTGCGGATTGGATGACCTTCTATCTTCTGGGCTTTGCGTGCTTCTATTTTCTCCCATCGTCGTTGTGGTGATTGTTCATCGAGGTAAGTCTTGGGTCCTTTTTTATTTGGATTATTTTGTGCTTCCTTTCACGTGTTTTGTAATGGCTATTATATATGCATTCATTACGTCTTTTAGGTTGTCTATGAGTGGATTTACCGTGGAATGTCTTAATGTTAGTGATGAAAGGGAAAACACTGGATTTGCATTTGAATGTTGTGATGAATTTTTCATATTTGTAAGATGTTCGATGAAATGCCTATAACGATTTGCATTTGAACAATGTTCTGTTTTGGTTATTATTTCTGCTTTGAATGTTGTCATTAAATGGTATGCGAATGGTCGGTTTCTGGATGATAGTTTGAGTTGTTTTCGTATAAATGGAGTGTTATGATAGTTTGAGTTGTTTTCGTACAAATGGAGTGTTAATTTATATGGGATGTCTTTGTATGTGTGAAGGAAGGGAGAATACATATTATTTGTTATTTGTTAGGGTTTAATTTCTGAAACTTATAAGGTGTTTGATGAAAGTCTTCTTATTTATTTATTGTTCTGTTTTGATAGGGAATTAATTTTCCAAAACATGCATGCTTTGAGTTTGATAGGTTTAAGTGCTCCAACATTCAAGAAATGAAAAAATGACTATCTTACTACTAATGTTATAAACATTCACAAAATCCAAGCATTAGGAAATAATTATTATGTTTGGGGTACAAATATGACAAGTCCATAAATAAAAAGATCTTTCAGTAAACTATCGAAAATAAATAATGGGTATAGGGAATATTAGAGGTAGTTATTTGAAAATCATTGGAGAAGAATGTTGGAGAATAAAGGAAAAATAAAATTAAGAACTTGGATGAAATTTTTTGTAATTAATCGTAAAACATGTAATATTGTTGATTGATAATATAGGTAGTGGTTTAAAGGAGACAATTTTCTATTAATTTAGTGAAGTTAGTAAAAGAAAAGTCAACTCTTTACAAATTTAGTGGGTTAGTAGAGAAAATGGTTAGTTTAGCATACTTGGTCTATAAATTCTTGTAAGCTTATATAAAGACATTTTTTTCTGAAAGTTTTGACTAACGAGATTTTATTAGAAAATAATTGAAGTTGAAAGTAACTAGAGTCTTTTGTATTACTTTAGAATATGAATAGTTCAATAAAAGGTTGGCCTTTTCATATCTCTGTTGTTCAATTTATTTGATTGAATTGTATTAAACACTTATGTGTCGAAAATATGATTGAACACTAAAACACTAGTAGTATGATGCAGTGAAAAATAAACATATTTGTTAGTCAACAATTAGGCTTTAGCAAACTTAATTTTAACTGTTGTACTTCAAAAAAAAAACTTTTAACTGTTGTACGAAAACTTCAACAATCTTATTTAATTCCACAATTGCATTAATATAGGGTTGTCTTCTCTTCTAAAATGATCAAGTCCAACTAGAATTATCTAGATTCACCAAATACAAGATGTAACTTGGTTATGCACACGTATATTTAGACAGAAGTGGATCTTTTAGGGGAATTTGGTCTCACATCCATTTTTTATTATGTTTTTAGTAGTTATTTCTTATTTTCAATTGTTATTTTTTAAATATAAACAAAAACTTATTTAGTTGTCAATATCAATTATAGTTATAAATTTATTACTAATACTAAAATGTTAGTTAAAAGTTAGAGATAAAATTAGTAAATATAATACAATATTTATGAATAAATAATAGTAAAATTTTTATTAAAATAGATAATTTAAAAATAAAAACATATTTCTAAACAAATATTAATTTGTTAATATATATATTAATTATCAAACCCAATTTTATTTAAATTTTATGCTTTTCAAATATATTTTCTAAATAATTATTAAAATTTAGAATATTTATTAAATAAAAATTATATTAATTATAACAATTAAATCAAAAACCAATTTTCATAAATGATGATAATTCAAAACTCAAAAATAAAACTAAAAGCTACAATTTTCAAATAAACATATTTTTATCAAATTTAAAAACAAAAATTAAGAATTGCAAATAAAAATAAGCTATTCTTAATTAATGAAACTTAAGAATGATGATTTTAATTAGTGTAAGTATAAGGTTCACCAAAGCTATTGTAAAAGAGAGAAAAAAAACTAGATCTGACCATAATCGACTTAAATTTCCCAACACCCAAAGAAAAAAGTTACATTAGTCAAAGATTTGAAATAAGATGGAGGCAAAAGTAGTAAAGAAGATAAAACCGAATCGAAAAGTTAAATTTAATTTGCTCTTTGATTCAAGTAAATTAATATATTGACATTCGACTCATTCCTTATCCAATAACTTGTTTCTTTTTATTGTTTATGTTTCTTGTTTTAGTTTGACATTTTTCATTTATTTTATTTTTCTACTGTTATTTTGAACTTCTTCATTTCCTTCATTCCTTATGCTTTGTTTAACATCTTGTAGTCTTCTTTTTTTAATCATAATGTCTTGTGGTTTTCTTTTGCTAGCTATATTATGATGATGATCTTGAACTATTGATTTAATTTCTTTAGAATGATTATGATTGCCTTCTTATTAAAAATGATTGCACCAAACTTAAAAGATCATCATCATAGGAGATTGCTGATATTGTGTTTCAAAATGTGTTCTTTACTTTTACTTGTTGAGCTCAAAATATAGAAGTTTTATAACTTTTCTAAACTTTTAAAAATGTATGAACAAGTGTATTATATTAAATTGTTTATTATCTTTCTTGCAGGCTCTGTTTTGTGTTGAAGAACGTCGATAATCATCTAATCTCGTCCATCTTCTTTGTAGTTTGCAGTTGTCCGTCTATCAAGCTAACAATGCTTTCTCAATTTATGTGGTGTAACAATGCCACATACCATAGTGCTTGCTTTAATTCAAACTTAATTTATAAAATTTAATGTGATTAATTCAAATGTTATAAAAAATGAGGATTGCATTTAGTAATTAAGTTATTTACTTTCAATTGGACAGCTAGATATATGAAAGTTAGACGTCTCATTTGAAATGGTCCACTGAATACTTAGAAGGAGTTCAAAGTTTCATGCAATTTATAAAAGATCAAATGGGTAATGAATGTCGTATTCGTTGTCCATGCATAGATTGCTTAAATGTCGACATTTAAAGTCAAGATGTGGTATAATCATTTGCTAATCCAAGGCATAGATAAATTCTATACTTTATGGCTTTACCATCGTGAATGAAATTAAGCAAGTTATACTAGAAGTGTTAGTATAAGTGTTGATGATGGTAACAATTGGGGAGCTGGTAGAGGATTATGGGAATTATATGGAGACAATGAATGATACCACTTTGCCTAACGTAATTGGTAGTATTATAGAAGATAATTTTGGGAAGTCATTAAAAGTTGCTCAAGAAAAATTATATCCAGAGTGCTTAAATTTCTCCCAACTATCTTTTGATGTCAAGTTGTTGCATTGAAGGTCTATAATAAATGGAGTAACAAGTCTTTTGATCTTTTGACATGTTAATTGACTTGCTCAATAATACATTACCTTTTGGACACAAATTGTCCAAATCTTACTATGATGTGAAGAAATTGTTAAGGGACTGTGGATTAGGATTAATCAATCCATACTTGTAAGTATGATTGTACTACATGTTGGAAGGATAAGCAGGATTTTGAAGAGTACCCCATTGAAATTGAACTGGCCCATAAAGTTTTACTTCGTATGGTAAGTGAACTGCCAAATGCACCATATCATCAAAAAACGATGGGGGAATACTAGTTCAAACTTACATAGAACCAAAGCTATGTCTTTTTTCATTTTGTCAAGTTCTTCAGCTTTAAGTGTCTTGTAAAATAATTGCTTAAAAAACTCACCTAATTGACCTAAAGTTATGGATACATCCTTCGACAAACACTCACGTATTCCAACATGAAGTAATCATTATAGAAGCATATGACAATCATGGCTTTTTAATCCTGATACTTTTCCCTCTTTAACATTCACACAACAGGCTATATTAGATGCATACCCATAAGGAAACTTGATGTTAAGCTTAAGTCCATAATTGTAGGTGAATTTTTAATTTTAATACTTCTCCATTAATCAGTACAAGTTTATAAATTAAGTTTGAATTCAAACAAGCACTATGGTACGTAGCATTGTGACACCATATGAATCGAGAAGCAAGTTCTCGCTATGACTCCTAGGCTTGTAGAATATTTCATCGATAAGCCTTATAGGAGCTACATCATGAGTTTCCAGCCTATATACCATTCTAGAGGTTTATTATTTTAAGCTTATGTTTATAATTGTAGGTGAATTTTTATTGTTAATACTTCTCCATTAATTAGTACAACTTCATAAGTTAAGTTTGAATTCAAACAAGCACTATGGTATGTGGCATTGTTACACCACATGACTCAAGAAGATAAGTTTTTGTTGTGACGCTTAGGCTCGTAGAATATTTCACCGATAAACTTTATGGGAGCTGCATCACAGGTTTCTAACTTATATACCATCCTAGGGGTTTATTATGCAAGGGGTTGTTTATAATTTTAGGGGTATTTCTAATGTCAATACTTCTCCATTAATTAGTACAAGTTCATAAATTAAGTTTGAAATTAAATATACACTACAGCATATGGTACTGTTACACCACATGAATCGAGAAAGCAAGTTCTTGTTGTAACACTTAGGCTCGTGAAATATTTCACTGATAAGCTTAATAGGAACTGCATCACTGGTTTCTAGCCCATATTCCATCCAAGGGGTTTATTATGCAAAGTATTGTCCATAATTGTAGGTGAATTTCTAACGTTAATAATAAATTTGAATTCAAATAAACAGTAAGCTACATGCAAGAAATAGTTATGTAATTCGTACATCTACTTATTAATTATTCAAACAAAACCCAAGGTTAAATATTTAGACTATTAAAGTAGTTCATAAAAACTCATCAATGATTATAAGAATATTCCAAAGAACATCACAAAACAAACACCTCCTTTGCATTAACACAAAACCCAAACATATTGTAGACATTAGTTAGACGACTTACCTAGATGGACAGACAACCGCATACTACAATGAAGAACGATGAGGTTAGATGCTTATTAAATCTCTTCAACACAAAACAATGCCTGTGAAAAAGAAAATTTTATATTTAATATAATTCACTTGTTCATAGGGTGGGGTCTTAGGACTTAAAACGTAGAAAATGCTTATAACTATGTGACATAGCTTAAAATGAGATTTATAAGCTTATAGTGAATCTTAGGACTTCATAGTTTATAAAATGCATAGAGTTAAGTCTTGGGTGTTGGGAAATGGATAAAATGCCTTGACTAGATCTTAAGGTTCTAAAATAAAGATGAACCAAGTACAATACTAACAAAGAACACTAGATTAGTTGCTATATAATTAAGGGGAGGGTATAGATTTCAAGGAATATTTTTCATCAATTGGTAGATTATAAGATTAGACTATAACTTACATATATTAATCCATCTTCTTATAAATAAGATTTTAGGTTCTACGATGGAATTGCTAAATGATAGTGATATTTGAAACATTAAATTTTTTCAAAAAAAAAGTAAATAATATGCATACACGTTAATGAATTATCCAAGAAAAAGAAAAAACAAATTAATGATGATTACTTTATAAATAGAAATGGTTTATAATTATTAACCTTAATCTAATTAACAATTGTTAACACAATTTATGAAAGTTTTTAGGGTTCATTATTCATCAAGTTCTTCATATTGATTAACACAAGAATAATTTCATATGGATATAAACCCTAGAACTTTCCCTAGTATGATCTAGTGAAGTCCTAAAAAAAAAAGCCGAACCCTAAAATAGTTGTTTCAGGCAACGATGACAATATCATGTAACATCAATTTTTTAACCAAAAGTCCCGAAAGCCTAAAAAATGAACCAACACTCCATAACCTCTTAAATATGGGTTAGAATGCATGAAAATTTTGAACGGGATATTTAAAAATCTAACCCCGAAGTTCTAGATTACATTAGGGTTAAATGACCTTCTAAGGGCAAAATGGTCTTTCTGCTTTTGGAATAAATTTCCAGCAATTTCTTTTTAATCAAAACAAGAAACTTCTCTCTTTCTTCTTGCATGAACGAAAGCTCTCCTTTCTCTCTCAAAGTTTTTCAATTTCTTTGCTTAAAATCAAGCAAACAAAAGGTAAAATCAAGAATCCAACCTTAAATCCATCATCCTCTTATCAAGACCTATATTTCTATACCATCAAATTCACTTATTGCCACCATATTATAAAGGTAAGAAAACCCAGGTTTGTGTTAATAATTCTTGGGTTGAGGTATGATGTTTATAGTGATTTACTAATGAGAGGGTATGTGTATTGGTGGTTGATTTTTGTGTAGGAAGTGAGGAAGCACCAAAGCCTTAATTGTTGGATCGAAAAAAGAAAGCATGTTATATTTGGAGAAACGGTAGATTTCAAAACTTTTAAGAAATCATTTTTCCAGCGGAAGCAATAAATCCAAATCATCATGCCAATCCATACATGATATGGTATAAGGATAATAAAAACATAAACAAGATGAAGAGTATTA
>JANVCQ010000002.1:33407959-33429518 GCA_025531925.1 Erythroxylum plowmanianum
GTCTTAACACCAAGATGAGATCTTGTGTGTTAATCACCATATAGAGTAAAACGGGAGATCTAGAAGGAAAAACCAACCTAAGGGTAAAACAGTAATTTTACCCTTTATTGTCCGGATGACTGTAATATGGTTCATATTAGAGCTTGCAATTGGACATCTTTTTTTAAACATGTGTTCTCATAATATTTAGTAATTCAAGAGTTCAACTAATTGTCTATAGTAGAATGATATTTAGTTAATAAGCTGGAATTAATTCTAATGAAACTAAATTAATTACGGGTTTATTAGAGCTTAAATTATATAAATCCAATTAGATTCTCCACTTGGCTTCTAGGAAGGTTATCAAGTAAAGTAAGAAATATAAATAGAGGTTTTAAAGCCAGTGATTGAATATTGGGCTTACTTTAATTAATTGTTAATTAGAAACCCATATGAACATTTAGAAATGGGCTAGACTTTGATTTAATTTGATTAATTAGATTAATTAAATTAAAATAAAGTTATTAAAGATAAAAGGAGGTGAATTTTCGATTTTAATGGGCTAAATGTGCAACTACACATTTAGCATTGGTTTGCTATATTTAAGATGGTTTTTAACATGCTTTATCATCATTAAATGATTTAATGGTTGTCTTTTAATAATTGTAACCTTTTTAGCATTCATTAGATTAAAGAAGAAAGAGGTGCATTTGATGGATCATCTTCCTTAGTTTATCACAAAATCGAAAATGAGATGTATCATTTAGGTTATTGATCTTTTCATATAACCATCTTAAAACAAATGAGAAGAGTCTCATTTATTGGTTTCTTTATGATTGATTAAGGAAGGATGTAATGTATTGGATGCACTTCACTTCTTTCTTTGATGCTTAACCAAAATTGAGAGAAAAAATACAAAGGTTGTTGAATTTTTGTCTCTCTCTCCCCTATCTTGCATGAGTTAGCCGAAATTTGCATGAGAAGTGTCTCATCTTTGGTTTTTTTCTTCTAAGGCAAAATATTTTCAAGTTTTCTTCTCATTTTCCACCAAAGAATCTTTCTAACCAAGTTGTCCAAGGAGAACAAGTGGTAGATCGGATTAGTTGAGGATACAATAACAAGGAGAGGTTAGCATAGGGAGGAAAGGATAGTACAGCGAGAAGTCAAAGCTGTGGCAAGGAGTTGGTATAGTTTCGATCTTGTTCTTATGATTATTATTTTCCTTATACCGTATCATGTATGGCTTGATATGTTGATTTGGTTATCTTGCTTCTGCTAAAATTTTGATTTCTAAAAAAGTTTTGAAATCTACCATTTTAGCCAAATCTTGCATACTTATGTTTTCGATCCAACAATACGCAAATTCCATAACAAAAAAAAAACATAAGGAGATAAGGGAGCGGTATAGAAATTTCAAAAAAAAACATTTTTTAGTTTAATTAAAGCACAAAACCTTAATTTTATCAATCAATAACAATCAAGCTTTTAATTCAAGTTAAACAACTAAAGGAGACAATAATATCACTATTGGAAACCAATCGTAATTAAATCACGGGCGTAGCAAAAATATAAAATTTTACTATTTTCTATCAGATTCTGATAATTGAATAACTTGAATAATTAAACTCGAATAATAAAAAAATAAACTTGTACCTGATTCGATTTTCCTGTTGAAATTTTTTTGAAACCTTTTTGATGTGACAACCATAAGTTGTTCACGCATCTAGCCTCTAACAGAATCCACATACTAGTTTCTTAACTTTTAAGAAAAATAAGCAAGAGTGCTAACTCCTTTATGCTTATTCTGCTTATTCTTATTTATAGAAAAAAAACATTATGTTTTTTTCATTTCTATTAAAATTAAATACCTCAATTATAATTAAATTCAAACTTTAATTATAATTATTTTAATTTAGTAAAATCAAATATCTCATATTTGATCCCTAAAATTTTTCAAATTTTATAATTAAGTCCAACTTAATTGAAATTGATTTTTCTCTCATAAATTGATCTTTATATGTGACTCATTACGTTTCTAATATATTGGAAATGATTATAAATTACAATTCTAATTCGCAATTAGTATAGAATAAATTAAAACTCCTTTTAATTTGTCTTTAATTATCTAATTAAATAATTTATAATTATAGATTAAGATTAACGTCTAGCAACATGTCATGACTACTCAAATATCAAGAATGTTAAAGTGGTTTGATTTAACCTATCTATATATGATTATGGTGTATAATTAAATCATTTTATCATCCAATGCTCCAATTGAACAGAGTATGGATATGGTGTCCACTATTTTGTATCCAATCATATTCGTTCTTGCTAATTAATGATTGATTTATAATTGATATTTGAAAGCACTTTTTCAAATGTCTATTCATTTTAGCCAAAGAATTTCATAAATCACTACTAATCAAGAATAATAGAACATTCTTTTAATTACTTTAGAGTGACGAATCATTTGTTAACTTACTTAACTATCTTCATATGATTCATACTGCATCTAAGTACTATCTACTGAATTATCCTAGGACAGTTTATAGATAGTATCAAAACACAGTAATTTCCACATAAGATACCTTAGTAATCTCAAGTCTAAAGATCAATTATACAACCATCATTATGATGAAATCTATAGACACATAAGTAAAATTCCATTTGGTATCCTCATAGGCGGGTCAGTTCATTGAACTTATTCTCTAATAGGTATCCACACATTAGTTTAGGTATTTTCATACTTTAATTTGTAAGATCATTTACTTTTTCATAAGAAATAAATATAATATGTGCTAATTTCACCATTTCATCATTATCCTGCCTTGATGAAACTACAAATAGAAACACCTAGGAATAATACATAAATGTAAATAAATCTCATAATTATGATATCATCATAATTTCAGTTAGTAGTTATTCAGTGATTTTATCTTTAGTATTAAAACATTAAATGTAATTAACTTAATACATATAGATAAAGAATTTCATTCACTATTTAAATAATAATGTCATACATTAAAATTACAACCAACCGATTAGCTGAAAGGATATAAACTAACACAAGATCATTGGTAAGTAATTGAACTCTCTTAAATCTAGTTGTTAGTGTATTTTGCTCCTCTGCCTTTTGATCCCTGCTTGCTCTAGTTTGTTTTTCATTCCTAATATCCTGTTTATTTGTCAAACTAATGTTGTGGTTCACCATCAAATGGTCCTATCCCTGTGATGTGCATTATTTTAGCTCCACAGCCCCTTCAGTGTGAGCAAATCTTTGTGTTGTAATATGTTTATGCCCGTCACTCCTTTGATGTTATAAATTGCTTCTCATTTTGTGTGAAGTGTTACCCTGAGGATACTGTGAGCTTCCCCTATTTAGCATGTGGGTCATGTTCCCTTCAGGCTCTGAAATCCCATCTCATCGCTATCCCACTGCTACATTTTGCTTGTAGCTAATAAAACGATAAGAAATAAAAGATGAAGTTTAAAAGCACACTTAAAACTAAAATTTTCAATTGTTTAAAGAAAAAGAGAAAATAAGTTGTAACTAAAAGACAATAGAAATAGACTTCTAGCCATCTCAAATATAAAAATGTATACAATTTATGGAATGACATAGTGTACAAAATTATTCCAAATAAAAATTTTTAAGAAAGTATAAATAAAAATATGATTTAGAGTTAAAATTGATGTGAAATATTTAAATTTTATATTAAAAATTAAATTAAGTCAACACTTATATATAGCCAATATAAGTAATAAAAAATATGTTTAAGATATCACGATCAAGCTAATTAGGTCTAAAAAGGGGGATTCTCTTTGTTCTCTAAGTCAAGTCAAACAATTGACCTAATACTTACCAGTTGAACCCCGTGGGAACTAAGTATGAAGAATTTGCTATCAGATGAAACAAGACATGGAACTAATAAGTATGGAAAACCCCAATGTGTAAGTGAGTTGGTAAGGGGCTCTCTTGGCTTAAGTGAGGTCGTAGATTCGAACCACCCTCATATATGCAGTCGTTTAAAACTTGGAATAAGAGCTTTGCCTCCCACAAGGGACCTACCCGGTTCGAGCGGAGATTAGTCTGGGAATGAATGACTTAAAGATACCTTCCTATAATTGGGACCCTCCTAAAACACCTCGTGGGTAACAAAAATAATAATAATAAGCATAGATACTTCACTTCCAGGATTGAGTTATAATGTAGTTAGGGGGCAGCAACTTGTGCAATTCGTATGGCTATGCAAACCAATCTCCTTCGCTCCGGAAAGAGCGAAAGAAGAAAGAAAAAGAAAGGAGAAGTCATTGACCTATCCGCTTCTTCCTTTAAAAAAAGCATATTTTATCTTTGTAAGAATTTAGAGATTTAGGATTAGCTAACTCATCCCATTAACAAGCATTGCGTACGAACAACACTGGAAAGGTCTTGTCTCTGTATTTGTTGATATTATATCGCTTATAAAAAAATATTGCTCAGATCCAAAGTTTCGCCCTTTTATGCATCTCTTGACAATAGAAATACATACTTACATATATATACATGTAAGATATTAGCAATAAATAAAAATAAATAAATGCAAACAAAAATATAAAAATAAGTAATATAATAAATATTAAACAAGATAAAGAATAAATAAATAAATAGTAAATAAATAATAAAAATAAATAAATAAATACATAAACAAGAAAGAAGATAATTAAATAAATAAATCAGACAAACAAATCAGAGACAATATATAGGCTAAGGAAGAAAATATTTAAGCTAAATAACTAAGAGAAAAATACTATATATTAAAAATTTAGGCCAAATATAAGACATAAGACTCGCAAAAAAAAAATTCAAATGACTTATACAGAAGAGGAACTTTCTATATCTGAATATGCTAAAATTTTCTAATGAGGATCATGTCCTTGGTATGTTCCAATACAGTTATATCATTTTTTATTACTTCTTTCAGTTTCTCTTTAAGCCTTCATTTTTTCTCTTACAGTCTTTAAATACAATCTTTTCACATTTTCTTACTTGAGTGTCAGAGTGTTTTCTCTTAATAAGTCTGAACTACATAAGTCTTATCTCTTTTTAGTTTTCATTAATATTTGTCACCTTTCCTTTCTCTTATTATTATTTTCTTGACCTTATCGCTTCTAATAAAGATGCATATCTAACAAAACATCTTCTGCCATGACTATCTCAAATGTCAATATATTATAATTTATGGAACGACAGTGTACAAAATTATTCCAAAATAAAACTTTTTAAGACTAAATAAAAGTACGGTTTAGAGTTTAGATTCATGTTAAATATTTAAATAATATATTAAAAATTAAATCATGTTAAAACATATTTATTTACATACGTAACCAGTATTAGTAAATAAAAGATATGTCTAAGCCATTGGTTAATATAATTAGTAATGTGAAAATAAAAAAATTCCATAATGCACAATTTCTTATATGATTAAAATTTTTCAATCTTTCAATGCTATACCAAAGCATATGAAATTAAGGGTTTTATACTCTCGTTTTTTACAATTTAAAAAAAAAACAGTTTAAGAAAATTCCTATCATTTTTTTTCCGACAAATCAAACATTTTCTTTTTTTTTGCAGTTTTTACACGTTATTTGCACATTTATCTCCTTTACTGTTTTTCACCCCTTATCATTCCATGTTTTCTACTTCTATTTCGGTCTGAGTTATGAGCAATGTCTTTAATACAAAATCGTGTTATTAACAAGTAAAATGATCAAGGTTTGAAGGGTGAACACGAGGCTGATATCCATCTATATACAAGAACATAAAGAATTAAAATTTTCTGAAGAAATAACAAAAAAAACTGATAATTAGTCCACATTACCTCAGATTTTTCCAATCAAATCATTGTCTTCTCTAGGTAAATTGACATGTTCTTACAACCAGATTCACAGGAAGGAAGGCCGTTGCCTGAATACCATTTCTCGAAAATATTAGAATTTGTAAACTGCGTTAGGCAACGAGTAAGTCATCTCCAAGAAAAAGAAGGCGTCAAGCTCAAGCTGCAACAGAAAAAAAGTGAGAAGTCATCTCCTCACACCAAATCCAGCGAGCTCAAACTTCATCTACTTCCCATGATTGCTTTAACCAACCGCATGAAGGAGAACATAAATTGCGGTAACTTCAAATATTTCTATAAATGAAGCGATACCATTGACACGGCATAAAATTAGACATTTCATGTCTTCCTCAGAATTAAACTTTCCACCACTGATATTTGACCTATACGTCCTATCAGGAAAGTGGTATTACCATAAACATTTGCGCATCAATGATGACACTTCACTCTAACAGAAGCTACAAAGAATTATCAGTTAGAGCTAACTATTTAATCAAGGATTTGTTATTGAGATATTCGATGTGCCAGTTGCGTTTATTGCTGCTGGGATCTGCAGTGGATATGTGTAGAACTTTATTATGATAGTCATAAAGAGTTCTTCTATGACCAATGCTAATATATGTGATGCCTGCTTCTTCAATCTGCTTGTATAAATGTACCTGCAAAAGTATAGACATGAATGTGAAATTTAAAACTGAAGCCTTCTGGTCCACAAAATAATTCAAGGCACCTCATTATGTTTCAATTATGATAGGGTTGGTAAGACTATGATTAGTGAAAAGGAAAAATTCTATATGCAACTCATAGGAACTTCGCAGGTTAAGAATCATTGACTGCAGGTCCAACGTACTGAATACCAACTCAAACTAAATACCCCCCATGTTGTTTCCTCTGAATATTTCAATGCACCAATCAAGCAACGGGCTCATTTTAGTTTGGGGTTTTAAAAAAAAGTGACATCTGATTACTATTCATGGCTATGGTATTTTGTTTTATCATAGTAATTCATCACATCTCAGAGCAGTCCAGGAGGAGCAAAACTGTGTGATGGGACCAAATGTTTCATCGATTGGGATTTTGATAAGCTTTCTTTTGTCAAGCACCATTGTTTAGATAACTCGCTATGAAATTGTAAGAATAACGGTCTAAAATGTTTTGGGGTCCTTAGAATTGGCACATTCCTGCTGCAAGAACAACATAAAAGATGAATCTACGAACACAATTACCTCATTGGCTTCATCCAGAGCACTAGTAGATTCATCCAATAGAACAAGCTTGGGTTTTGAAAGCAGCAAACGAGCGAATGCAAGACGTTGCTGCTCTCCAAGGGAAAGAACACTGGACCACTCATGCATGGAATCTAGACTACCGAAACGGGATAGGATATAGCCCAGACGGACATTCTCTAAAACCTGTATTAGATCACTATTTGTTGGCTTACTAAGCTTTCCAGTCACACTTTCTGCATAGGCCCTCCGCATTAAGAATTGAACTGAACCTGCAAAGTAGAATTCTGCTTCAAGTTTTCACTTTCATGTATCCATGAAGAGACCCAATAAATAAACAACCACCTATGAGCAACCAGATTCATTAACTTCATTACACAAGCCAGTAAAAGATAAATAAATAAAAGCACACATTCAAGTTATAATCTGCCAACTTGAGATCACATACAGATAATCAACCTCGAGAAGTCCAGGCTTTCCATATTTGGCAGCTTGGCATATGTCAAAAGCAAAGACAATTCCTTAGAATTCGTCTCAGCAAGACAATTACTGAAACCAGGTCTTCTTAAGGGAAACAGAGTACACACTCACATGGGTAGCTTGCTTTTGATATCAACTAACAGAAACAGCCACTGGGGTTACATCGTTATTGGATTTGTCTTACGTAGTATAAAAAGTCCTTATATAGAGGGATAACACATATTTAATGACATTTGATAGTTGATGTATAGAGAATTATTTATCTCTTTCTAGAATATAATATCATAGATAATCTAAACACTCTCTTTCTATTTCATCTCATAAATGAATTTTTCAAACAGTCCAGAACGGTCCTTTTGGATCACGGACACTTGTTTTGATTATCTTTTGTTCTTTCCAGTTTTGTTTGTCCGTTACTTGTCTGTTTTTGACTTTTTTTTCCCTTCCTTTTTACTAAAGACAAGAAATAAAACCATAATTTACAAATAGTGGCTGATGATCCAATTATCCATAGAAGAGTGGTCTTCATGAAAATGGCATTGTCAACAGAGACGTGTGTAAGTTGTGGAAAAATGCTATATTAAACAGAGGAGATAGAGTGTAGCTTCAACACATTGTTAATAAGCTTAAGGCTTTCCTCTTTTATCACAACTGTAGAATTGGATCTGACAGGATAGACACGGCTCATCCAAAGACATTGAAATTTTAACGCAAATTTAGCTCATTTTCATAGGGTTAAGGCATTTTCGTTTTCAACTAAATGAATAGTGTGATGCAAAAGAACTTAAAAAGTCTATAAAAGAAATAAAAGAAGACAGATTAGTCAACCACAAACTTTAATTTGGTGGGATGAGAACTGGAAATTGAGATGACATCAAAGATAAGGGCTGAAATTTAGTTTGTATTAGGATTCTTATTAGATAGGAAGTAGTATGTGTTAGTTTATTTTAGATATGCTATCCTAGTTGTATAGGACTAATAGAATTTCTATTATAATAGGATTTAAGTTAGGAACCTTTTCCTACTAGAATAAGGGTTCTAAGAACTATATATATGTGTGTATTCAACTCTTCATGAAGAAAATACAATCTGAAATTTTTCTACAAATTTGAGTTTTCAACTAGAGAGTGTGATGTTTTCTTCTAAGAGTAATTCCTAGACCCTAGGAGTGACTCCTAGTTTCCTACTCTTTACCGTTTGTGTTTCTTACTAAATTCCACCCATCTTAAACCTAAATTCCAGTCATATTAAACCTTGAAATTCTAAGCCTAAATTTCTAGCAATCAAACTTTAAAATTCCAAATATGCAAAATTTGAAATTTCCCCTGAAACATGATATCTCAGTAACCTAATATCAGTCATATTTCCTAATATTGTGATTTTTAGCTACTAGTTAATAATTCTTCTTTTTTTCCTACATCATACTGTTTGCTAGAAACCATCAATCCTGGAATATTAGCACTAAAAGTGGCAACTAGAATGAAAAAAAGTCATATTTGGATAACTTACTCGCTGATTCAGAACCGCCTGACTCAGAATCTTCATCAACAACCCATGTAGGATAAAGCAATTGTTGGCGAAGAGTTCCTAAAACCATATACGGCTTTTGAGGCAGGAAAAATACACCCATGGGCTTTCTACTGGTGGGTGTTTCAAGTTCTTCTGCTTTAGAACTCTCACCGCTGACTTCATGACCATTCATTTGTGCAGATAGTGATGGCTGAGGATCATCTCCATGATCCACATAGAAAGTCACTTTTCCTTTCCCAAAATTCCAAAGACCAGCTAGGGCCCTTAATAAAGAAGTCTTACCACTCCCACTAGGCCCCATTACCTGTTAGAAAACAGTATGAACATCATCTTCACCCATCACAAGCATACCACCTCACTATGTAAAAAACAATAAGATTCAATTATAAGCAACATATTAAGCATTGCAAAAAGGATAGCAACAATAATAGTATACTGACCAGCAAATGATCTTGCTTATTGATCACCAATGACAAATCCTTAATCAATGACGACTTACTTGGTGTCAGTAGAGTTAAGTTCTCTATATCCAGCAATTTCTTATCGTTGTCCATCAGGATGGACCCATTAGAGGAATCCAACACAAGTACACTTTTGCTGTTGCAATATGTAAGGTTAATTTTTTCTGACCAGTTAGAGAGACATTCGGAACTGCCACTATCGAGAATATCATCAAATTCACCTGCATATACGAATTGATAAAGTCAAAAGAAAAGTTCACATGCAAAACCATCTTACCTCATTAAGGATCTTCTTGTTTAATTTCCGTAAGATGTGCAAAAAATCACAAATAGAACGCATAGTATGGATCAAAGACAGGAATAAATCTACAATAAAAAACACAACAGGCAAAAAAAGGGGACAAATAAAGAAACAACATAGACACATCGCTCTTATAATGAAGGTTAAAAAATTGGGAATCTTCATTTCTGATATCATAACGATCAATAGAATTTGAAAATGTTGACGTTGAAGATTCTATTATATATTATTTTAGTATTAAATTTTTCTCCTAAAAAAAGATAATGAAAATAAAATGTCTTGTATAACTTGAATAAGGTAGCAGCAACAAGACAGGCTAGAAAAATCATATTTCTCAAGTAGTTGTATGAGAATCATGAGGACATAATATCAAACATTGCAAGGATTGATGAACCATCTTGAAATAAGTGAGTGTAGCTCCTTGCCAGAATTATTTATTCACTATTAAAAAAAAATTGATCAATTGCAAGGAAGCCATCTTCCATATTTGTTGCAAATACATATGAAATTTCTATATAGACTGTACTTGGTCAAAGTATCTCCTCTAATGTTGACATCAATTCAAAGAAAACTCAAAATTTACCTAATCGATCAATGACAGCTGAAAAGGCACTGATGGCTTGAAATTGGTACACAATGAGGGAAAAATCTCCAAGAATATGGTTAAAAGCTGAAACTGATTGATTGATAACACCAAACTCTATCTTTCCAGAGAAATACATAGGAGCAACAACAGCGGCAGGAAGAATCTGAATTAGGTACCGATAGCCATTGGTGAAGAACTCCAAATTTCTAGAAGAAATCAATAATTGCTGAAGAAAAACAAACATGAGTAAGCAAATACCAGATGATAGAACATAAAAGTTAAATTGTAATAAAGTACATCAGCAGATGCTTCTTCTTCTTGATTATCACTGCACATCTATGATTAAACAAATTAAAGTTATTAATAAATCCCTTTTTCTTCTTTATCTTCCTCATTGAAACTTCAGGAGATGTCCTAAGAGAAGAGATATCAAAGAAAACGAACAAGTTATTTCAGATGACTTCCAAGATAAAGAAAATATATATATTTCTTGCTGATTCTGATGTGATAGCCAATTATGACAGAAAAATCAATCCAAGAGTGTTGGTGGTTAAATACAAAGCAGAAGCTATGGTGTTCTGAAGATTATGTTTCATCAGTTACAAGGGATAGTCTGCCTAAAACCTATGATACAAAAGACTTCCCTCCTTGATAAGAGCAATTTCAGCTAATTTTCAAGTAAAAAAGGATAGGAAATAAACTGACTAAATCAAGCAGGGAAGTCAACTTAAATTCAAGTTGGTCATAGGGAAAAGATCTTACAGTCAAATTTTCAAAGGCATTTTTGAAGCGCTGCAGTAGAAGATGCATTTCACTTTCTTCACCACTGTAGAAAGCAATGGACTCCGCATTTTCCCTCACTCGGACAAGCCCATAACGAAAATCTGCTTCTTTTTTCTCTTGCAAGAAATTGAGAGTGACCAAACTCTGAAATCAAAGGTACAGAAGTGATCATTGATAAAACAGCGCAAGTTCACAGAGAAACAAAGAAAAAAGACAAATATAAGTGGAGAAAAAGAAATCTACCCGTCCAAGGAAAACACTAATAGCAGTTCCACCAAGAGAGTAAGCAAGAAGAACCACAAAAAGGGGAGGATAGATACCATACAAGATGCTACTAAAAGAGATCAAGTCAACAGCAGCATTAAAAAGAGTCAAAGAGAAGGCAAGTGCAGTGGAAGTGAAAGAACTTATATCATCAACAATGCGCTGATCAGGATTATCAATAATAGATTGGGACTGAATTTTGTAAAAGGTCCGGTTGTTGAGATAGCGTTCCATGTAGTACTTGGTCATCCAAGACCTCCACCTCAAGGAAAGAGTGTCTTTAGCATAGTCTCTTAGAACAAAGACCTGAAAAACAATAAATGACAACAACAAAAGCGGTTATATAGAAAGTTCGAGAAATAAGCGTACATATACATATATGCGTGTGCGTGTGTTTTCTTACCGGGATTCCTCCGGCAAAGCCTCCGAGGTAGTATAAAAGTTGCTTTGTGAACTGATCTTGGTCCTTGTCTTCGACGGAACAACACAAAGACATAAACAAAAGGAATAAAACTATGAAAAATAAAAAGAAACAAGAAACAAAAAGAGAGGGTAGTTAAGTCAAAAATTACTGGCAAGAGCATTGTAGAAGTCGCGGCCAAGGTAATTGAAGCCAACACTGATGGCGGTGGTGGACAAAGTGAGGGCGAAGACTGCAGCCAAACGGAGTCTGGCTTGGAGCTTGTCATCCGAAGAGAACCAGTAGGGTGCTGCTACTTTCCAGAATCTGCTATACAATTCTCTAATTCTGAGATTTCTTCTTTCTCCGTCCTTTTCATCTTCTTTTCCATTTCTATTATTATTATTATCTTCTTCAGCCTCCTCCTACTCATTTTGGGAAAAGGAAAGGCTAAATTTAAGTAACAGAGGGAGTATGAATAGAATGAATATATAAAAGAGGGGAAAGAAAGAGCAAAACCTGACTTGGGAAAGAAGATGATGATGAAGAAGAAGAAGAAGAACAGTATTTGAAGAGGAATTTAGTGTTATAACTAAGAATGCTGTTGTTGGACTTGGTGGTGTTGATGAGAAGAGGATTAGTTAATTTATTTCTCCTTCTTGGGCCAACACTTGACATAGCTGCTGCTGCTGATGCAGTTGGAGACGGAGCATGAAGAAAACTGGGAGTGGAGGTCGCAGGAGAGCATTTCCAGTGATGATAAGTTGCATTAGCAAATCCAACTGATGAAACGCAAGTCACAGTTTCTACCCTCATTCCTCTTTTCTTTTTGTTTTACTTTTGTGTACGATACGAAACAAACACTTTCAATCACTCAATGAAGCCATCTATGGAAAATATGAAATAAACATGTTTTCTCCTCTCATGATCGGCTTCCAGTTTCCTTGTTCCAGCCACACAAGTATACTCTTATTCAACTCTCTTAAGCAATCCACCACCGTATTGCTCTTTTCTTTTTGGGCGATCCATGTCGTGCCACGCCCCCTGCCTCGGTTAACTGCGTGTTTATAATAAATACTAGGCCATGCTATTGGAGGATCCTTTTTGTGTTAGGACATAGTAAAATGTGTTCTCCGTACACATTCACAGTTCGATGACTATGCAATCCATGTCCACGTCCGCCTCGTCAGTGTATACCATCAGCCTCGCTTGCATAAAATTCCCCACATAATTTAAACCGTCAACCTCCCAGGCCCCTACACATTTTGGGAAAAGGAAAGGCTAAATTTAAGTAACAGATTTGCACATCCGACAACATTTAGCATCTAAACTTACAAAGCATGCGAACAGATAAGTCCTTTTTAAACAACTCAACCACTTCATTGCATTCAATTTGCTATTTGGTCATATTATACATGTCTTCTGATGCATTCAGCAAAAAGTTTTTAGAAGGGAACGCTAAAGCTTTCACCCATTGTACAAATAACACTACTTGGATATTTCAAGCATCGCCTTCGTCATCATCTTCATCACTAGACATGGATGTTACTTGTGATGCTGCAATAGCCATGACCTCCCCTGGGGGAGGGTGGTCGAATTTGCATGTTGCACCGTACTTGCAAGCACCAGTCTTCATATAATATGGGCAATGAACAGCACCCTGCCAAAACAAAAAACAACACGTTGTTGTGAATAGCAGAAGCAACATAAATAGTTAGAAAATGATAGTTACATGCTTTATTTGCAGACCAAATTAAGACTTGGGTGGTTTTAGCTTTCATTCTTCAACAAAAAAGCAATGAGGTGCTGAAGAAACAAAAGGACTACTAGCAGTCGCACACTTTTCTTGAAAATCAAGTCAATAAGATGATTTTAGAAGTTTCCATTATGACCGAAAGAGGAAATGCCATCAATGCAATGATGACCAGCAGGTTAAAGGCACAAGCTTCTAAGCTACCAATCTTCTTCTTGGCCACATATTAATCTCATTTATGGAGCCTTTCTGTTCCCTAACAATTAAAGAGGGAGGGATGTAGGGACCTCCACACAAACCTTACCACAAATCCCATTCAAACCTATAAAACTAAACCTCGCGAACAACAGCTTAAAGTTCAAGAAGATGGTAAAGCAACAACCCAGAATAGAAAAGGCTAGGAAAAACCATTACTTCTCATTTAAAGGATTTGTATATTTATATGCAAGCAACAGTTCTTACCTCTCTCCTCGGTAATCCAGCAAGGGTTAGCTTCACATTTTGATGTTGAGGTGGCTTTGCAATCGGTTCTGACCTATCAATAGGATGATGAAACTTGCACCGATCCCCAAACTTACAAACACCAGTCTTCATGTAGTACTAAACATGAAAGCAGAGCAACAAAGGCAAATGTCACTACAGATGCCATGGTAAAAATTGAGGGGGAAAAAAAGCTTTCCTAACAGACTGGAAATTAAGAGCACATCCCATAAATCGGCAGAATAAGTTGTTTTATTGCCACTAAGGACCAACAATTATATTGCATAATCACTAGAAGTTCGAATTACTAGGAAAAGATATTTTGTAAAACTTGTATTCACAAAATTCAAGTCATCATAAGAGCAATGCAAAGAACAAATTTTGAAACAAGATTTAACATGATAGACATACTTCACATTCTGTATGTCCAGGTCGTTGGGGATAAATTGTAGCTCCTAGGCCTAGCTGGACACAAGAAATAAATAAAAAGCATTAGAACTAGATAAGAACGGTTTATTAAAATGATAGCCACCTGAATAAGCTTTAGTGTAAGATTAAAACTTGCCAGTCGTGTTGAAGTTCCAATTCAATAGAAATAAGACATACCATACTCATAGTTAATAAGTTTCATGCCAGAAATCTCCAAAAGTTCAATACAACAAAAACAACTGACGAAAAAGCAAATAAATGATTCAAAGCTTACCATTGGTTGAGCCAATCTGGGGTCAATTTGCTGATACATAGTTGCAGCTGGGTTAATTCCCATGCTTAAACTAGTACCAGCGGGGGCAAGAATGGGATTGCTTATTGCTGCAACAGGAGGATTGATTGCTGTAAAGAAAATACCAGAAATGTTTTATATAAAAGGACCTGATAAAAGAGACCATTATAATGAGGCATTTTAAGATGAAAATAGAAGTCTACGCATACCAAGTCTATCAGGATGATTGTATCGGCAAGTGGCCCCATACTTGCAACTGGTTATGAGAAAGGGAATGATCGTGAATAACTTATGATTTTCAATTTAGTCGTAAGTTTTCTGAACAAGAAAATCTCACCTGCCCGTTTTCAGGTAGAAAGGACAATCCAGTTCGCCCTGTTTGGATTAAGACTTGTTATCAAGAGAAGCATGGGTACAGGAACATATTAAAACTTACTACCTTGACCATGTAAAAGGGACAAAATAACAGGAGACTATCCACCGAAATAGATGAAACAAGAAAAAAAAATACTAATATACATATGAAAAAAGAACTATTTTATTGAAGAATCATCCAGAGTCCACTCTTAAAAAGAATCTATTGCTCATCTCATCACAAAACAATATCCGCCAGTTCATAAAGAAGCAGTACATCAACACAGCATGATTCAAAAGCAAATGAATAGCAGAACTTACAGCACTACACAATCAAGCGCTAGGCTATTTCCATAGAGTACATACGGAGAAACTCCATTCATTGAATTTCAAAATCTAATTAATATTAACCATTTCATAAAGCACCTAATTTTAGTAACATATGAATCCAGCTACGACATAAGACCGTCAGAAAAACCCTGATTTCAGAATGAAGTAAGAAGCTACTACTAGATTTTCCACAAATCTGGCCTAACCAACAAGTAATAACTGAACTGCATCTCCCGCATCCCCATCTACAAGGCTCAAATTTGAATCTCATTATTAAAGGAAAATAGAAGCAAAGGCAAGAGTGCACACTAACATTTTCTTCAAAACCCTTCATGATATGGTGATTACACAAGTCTTTCCTTCTTTACTTATATTTCGTATACAGTTACTCTATTTTGGACTTCTAACATTTTCAACTAACTTGTAACTAAATTTAAGCTTCAACGACCTACAACAACCACCATTTATCAATCCGGTTACTAACAGCTTTTGAAACAAAAAGCTTTGACGGACTGAAATAATGCATAACTAAGGAAATCAATGGCTGATAGTTTATCAATCAATTCAGTAAAACTACATCACCAATCTTATAGGAACTCCTTTGGAATTATAATATGCAGCTGTTGACAATGAAGCAGAATCTTATAGTAAAGTTTATCAATCAATTCAGTAAAACTACATCACCATTCTTATAGGAAGTCCTTTGGAATTATAATACAGAGCTGTTGACAATGAAGCAGAATCTTTGACCATATTAACATCTCCAAAGGATACTAAACTCTCGACTTCTGATCCATTCCACTCTTGGGTACCATTCTCTTGTTCCGCTGATGGTATCCATATATCTTTTGGGTGATGGAATTTGCACGTGGAACCAAATTTGCATTTCCCAGTCTTCATGTAAAACTATTTAACATAATATATGAATGAAAAACAATTCACAAAATAGTATTACTTCCTTGGATAATAGAAGGGCAGTATCTTACAGCACATGGGGGCTCGGAGGGCCTCTCAGGAAAAACAGAAACATCTTTACTTTCTGAGGCACCCTGAAACCACGCAAATCACAAATAACCTTATTGAGAGCAATAGCTACCAGACAAAGATCCGTATGAAGCAATTGATGAAATTGGAACATACCAAAGTCAAATTCTCTTTCGGATGATTAAACTTGCATTTCAAACCATACTTGCATCTTTGAGTTTTCAAGAAGTACTGCACCAATGATTGTTCCCTGATTTAGAATGGTTTTAGACATGGAAAAGTAGCAAAGTCCAAAAGTTACTTACTGGACAATCAGGTTCTCCTGGTCTCTCAGGAAGATTGTCACTAGTAGAAAAAACTGGAACCTATATAAGCGACACAATATGAAACTTAAACCATAAAAAACAGTCCTCAATATTCATATAGAAATAATGGAAGAACTTTGATATGCATAAACATCTTCTAACAGCAAAAACAAAATGAATAATGCTGGATAGACTTGTGAGCAAAAGCATCAGTAGTGATTCTCAAATGTTTCAACAGTGTTGGAATCAAGGGAATAGAAAAGGCCAGTGAATCAATTCCAATCTACCTGTATTGAAACAAGTCTATGTTGAGGAAAGTACTGATAATCTTCAAGCAAATAGCTCAGTAATACATGTTAGATGGGACATTCAAGCCAACTACCAGATAATTTCTTAGAATGATAGTGAGAATGTCATTTCCCGTAAACAAATATGCAAGATATGTCACATTACATAGATAAACATACAAACACAGATACAGAGCATTTCCATCAAATTTAAAACATTGAGCAATAGACAAACAAAACAGAACCCTCTTTCAAGCAAGCAATGCAAGAGCACTTAATTGGTACCTTGACCTAATCTAATCCTCACTGCTACCGGTTGCAACTTGAATAGCTTAGAAATCAGATATATTACACAAAGAACTAACTGAAGAACAATCTAGGGAAGCCAGAATCTGATTCTACGTCCAAAAATAAGTTATCAGTATATACTTGATTCATGAAATACAAACTCTTCAGATTCCATTGATAGAAATGGCCATAAACCAACAATGCAGTATACCATATAGCACAACTCGTATTAGATAACACCATTATCATTTCAAATACACTACGGACTTTGACCATGTTGGATAATTTCCACAAGATTCAGCACACAAGTAACTTCTCTTCTCTGATCCACATTAACATCATACCAAAAGGTTTTATTAGAGTAAGTTATTGGAAAGACGTTGAGGAGACAAATAAAAAAGTGAATACAGAATAGTCATATATGCATAAATAAAACAATTATAAGCTAAGCAAACAATTAGGTATTGTTGTTAACTTAATATTATACACAAGAACCACAAAGTAATAAAACAGTCACCAAGTTCTCAAAATAGGACCCTTTGGAACTCTAAAATTAAGTTAATTGTTATATCAACATAGACAGAGAAACTTCTTCCACAAGCTAATCTGCAGTACCATGTGTGTTCCTTATACCATAGTGTAAAGAAAAGCATGGCATGTGCCTTCTAATAGTTTCACGACAATCAAATTGGTTTGTTATAGAAAACCCATTTAGTATAGGACACCTTATGTGAAAATATCCCAAACAACTAACAAGAACAACTACTGACATATTTAACTTCGATGGGAATAATCTTGTTGATGATCACTAGAGGAAAATACATTAAAAAAAAAGCAGAAACCAGCCATAAGTTAAAGATAGAAGATCTAAAATGAAAAAAGGAAAATAAATGAAGGTAGTATAATTATTTCCAGTAAATAAACATAACTTATTTTATAAAGGCTAAAGTATGTTTTGCAAAGATTAACTGAGTTGTGTAGAAAGATCAAGTGTATTGTGGGCAGGACTCTGGCCTTGATACCATTATGAACTTATTGGAAGGCGTAGAACAGGCTTCAAAATATAAGTAAATTTTGTATAATTCATACTTTAATATCTATTAAAAAATGTTCTCATTTATCACACACCAAACCTACATCCATGGAGATATATAAAATAAGAAACTATTTTATCATGTAATAGGATCTATTATATCATATCTTTAATATCAGTATGATATAAACGAAAAGTGGCAGCAAAAGGTCACCTCTTTCCAATCAGGTATTCCACCTTCAGGGACCCAAACAGGATGGTCAAACTTGCAGATATCTCCAAACTTACAGGTTCGGGTAAGCATATAGTGAGCACAGTCCTTCTCTCCAGGCCTCTGGGGATATATAGGCAAATTGCTTGCACTCTCCAATCTAGGACGCTTGGTTAAAGGGTTGGTAGAATACCAAGCTTCAGTTTGCCCAATGGTGTTATGGGCACCCAAAATACTCTGAAGATAGAATGCTATAGTACATAGTAGAAAGCATATACAAAGGGACAAGAAAAGATATAGTTATTATAAAAAATTAGTTTAGAAGTACCTTTTATAAGATAATACAAAGGAGAGAAGTAAAACGTGCCACTTAAAGTAGATACCATATTCCTATGTACTACTTATATACATTTTTGTTGAGCTTATTTAAATATGAAAACATGAGGATTGCCGTTAGGTAATTTGAAAGAAATATGTTGGCGAATCAGTTGGGTTATATAGGATAGGAAGCTGACAGATGAATTTGGATTTTATCACATTGAAATATGAACTTGGATTTCCTATCCCTCGCAGAGTCCACATCTGAACTATAATGCATTACTGAAGAGTTGAATTGAGCCACATTTCCAAGCATGCTTACAGCAGGAAAAAATAAGGCATGGGTTATAAACATCGTAACAATAGACTTGTTGTGCAGTACAACAAGTTAAGTATTCGCCAAATAGTGGAGAAATATTACAAGAAGCTTTATAACAAGAATGATTCCTTGTATTACTTGTTATAGGAGTAACAGCACAACATAATCTTGTTGTATGTAAATACAAATGAACAATTCCTACCCACCCTTATATACAACAATATAAACATCATAACAAAGAAGTAAAAATAGTTTGCTACCACAAGTAATATCACACTGCTTCAGGATATAGCATTTTGAAAAATATCAGTCAGACATGTAAGCAGAAGATCGCAAACGTCTTAATTAAGCTTGATTGCATTTATCTATATGCATCCATCATTTGGCGGAATGTCGGTAAGGTATAAGCCACAGCTCGTAGTTACAAATACTCCTAAACTATAAATGCTCGCCAACTCTCTCTCTCTCTCTCTCTCTCTCTCTCTCTCTCGCTCTATATATACGCAAACTCAAAAGCCAAACTCAGATGGACTCGCATATCAGATTCTTGAATGCATATCAATCAAAACCCTAAAGCCTACACTCTTTAATGCCCTAACACATATCATAACCTAAAATTGATGCTTTTCCAAAGTAGCCATAGAACAGAGCTTCCAAACTTTTAGAGGGCAACATAACTAACAGTATTGACACGCTGATAACAACTACGGCTGGTAAAACAGACATTTGTACTGATGTTATTCTTCAATCCATTGACAAATAAATAAAAGAAAAAGTCAAGCGTTTGTGAGAAATAAGAGAAAAAGAAAAAGAAAAGCTAACCTTCAGACGAGCGTTTGAGAGCGGGAAGGAAGGAGTCAACGACAGGAGCGATGTCGACACCAGGAGGTGGAGGCGGAGGCAGAGGCCAAGAGGAGGAGGGGGTGGTGGTCGAGGCGACAATGCGTCTGTCGAATCTAAGAGAATCGTACATGGATGAAGAAGGAGAGTATTTTGAAAAGTAATCAGCGGACGCGACGGAAGAACCTTTCAGACTTGCTAAATAGCGGCTGAAGGCGGTGGTGGCGTCGGGCAATGGAGAAGTAGCAGCAGGTGTTGACGATGAGGATGGCTGTGGTGGTGCATAGCTGTTTGAGGTGTAGGCCATTGAAGATTTGAAAAACCCTAGCCCCTCACGCTAAACACACTCCCTCCCCGTGTCTGTCATTTCAAGTTTGCTTTGCCTTTTTACTCTCTCTTTTTCTTTTTTGCTTGGTGTGTTAATTACTTCACACTTCCGCGCTGAGCCGTGACCGTGATCGTGATCGTTAAGGATTAGTGGAAAAGACAACTTTTATGATTGCAAATTCGACAACTGTTAAGATCGCTCAAACTCGTGTAACCTCTACGCTGCGTTTGGTTAGTGTCCATAGGGGCATGGACAGTGGACAAGACAGGACAGGACAGGACAGGACAAGATAGAAATGAGATGTTTGGTTGCGGTAGACAGGACAGGACAAATTTTCCTGTCCGTAGGACATAAATGTGTTTGGTTGCAGTGGACAGGACAGGAAAAAGTGTTTAATGACCTAAATGCCCTTGCAGTATAATGTATTGGAAAGATGTAATTTAATGGTTATTTCAGAATTGTGTCAAGTTTTATATGAAGTGTATTTGCAACTCTAATAACATTAATTATCTTATTAATAACAATTTTTGTTATAATAATAATAATTATTATTATTAATTTATTGTTATTATTTTGCTCAGTATTATTATTATAACATAACTAAAATAAAATTAATTATGTAGTCTTTATTATTATTATTATTATTATTATTATTATTATTATGAACATTATTTAGGGCACAATAATTTAATAAAACATCTAAGCATTAATGTAATTGATTACATAATAGGTTCAAATAACTCTGACAAACAAGAAATCCTAATACATAGTAATTTAATTAAACATCTAAGCATTCATAAACATTAATTACATTCAAGTCTTAAAATTTGTCAAGAAGGTTGTTGATAATAAATCCCAAGATTACTCCAATGGCAATTAGTAAAAATGCTTGATTCATAGCCAATTTTTGCTTTAAAGTAGCAACTTCATTTGGTTCTTCAGTTGTTGGTAGTGGAAGTTGTTCTTCAGTTGTTGGTAGTAGAAGTTGATGCGAAGCTGATGAGAGGTCATTGGCGATAGGAAAAATGGCTTCATTTGAACGACTGCATTTCTATATATGTATTGAATAGCAACATTTATAAACATCTGTAAAATCTGAGAAGTCAAACAAATAATAAT
>JANVCQ010000002.1:33438459-33448630 GCA_025531925.1 Erythroxylum plowmanianum
AATTCAACCCCCCCTTCTTGTGTATCTTGATCATATTATTTCTCAATATATTAACGTGTGATTCACTTCAAGATCTACCTGTGGTTTCCTTAGCAAATCTCCAAATGGGTATTTTTATAGATCGTTGAACTTGTTCATGCAAGTTCTTCAACTTACCTCTATCCTGGTTGTTTACATTCAGACTAACATGGAAAAATGAGCCAAGTTCTATTAGGCATAACTATGGAAGAAATAATATTGAATCATACAATATCTCATATTATATTTTCTTCTTTACATAAATCCATACTCTTGTGAATTTATTTGTGAAGATAGTCATCGGAGAATCTCATTCCCTATAGATATCCAAAAAGTTTAAAACTGACCACAACGATCTCATCTAAGTGCTTTAGCATTCTAAATGCTTAATTTCCACTTAAATTTAAGCAATTTAAACTTTTCAATTTTTTAAATCTTCATTTAATACATATGTCTGTATAACATAAAGTCATTAGTAATCAAATGAAATATAAGTATCAAACTTTTATGAATTGTTATTCCATCTATACATCACATGTATAAATTTAACAATCAAATACCATCATCATTCTTTCACCAAAGGTTGATTTGGTTATTCTTCAACTTGACAAGTTTCATACGATTCATAATTATAAGGATACATATATCCTTGTATGTAACTTTATGATTCTCGTTTTGTTGATTTAACCAATATGACATAAAAGGATAGTCTTGATTATCCAACTTTGTATTCTTGCCACGATCCAACACATACAATATTTGTATAAAATTAGATCAATTACTGTTACTCAATAATCTATTACTTGTTATGCTTTGAACATTGTAATAATGTTGAATTTAAATTCAATATCAAATACTCATACACATGAACTAGAAATACATATGATCTTTATCATATCTCATGTAGTCAAGAAAAGTCATGAAATCATTTTTCTTCTTATGAAAACTTTTATCATACTATAGCAAATGCCTTTAATTGATGTCTATGCTTATACTTTTAGTAAACTAAATTAAGTGGAACAATTCCAAAAAGATATTATACCTTTCAACTATACTCTATGCAACCTCTTATATCTGGCTATCGTGGTATCAACACACATTTTACATGTTGTCATCCAAGTTTATGAGATATTAGTCAACTAAAAATATCAATACCTTTTGTCATCTATATAACTTTGACATATATTTAAAACTTTAACAACAAATCCTTAACAAAGACTAATAGCAACATAGCATAATGGGTATACATTTTTGTTTCTAACTTTGAGAACTCTTCTCAAACATAACATATGTCTAAGAAATTTGGTTCACTAACTTAGTATCAATTATATTAAACAAGGTAAATTCTACATAGAACACACCATAAATGTAAGAAAACCAAGTAATTAATTACATATATAACCATCAAATAAAATTAGGACTTTAATTGTGTATTTGGTTACTCCCACTATCTTATTTGAAATAATAGCTCTAACAACTATTAAGAAAGATCACTATAATCTTTTTAGTGGGCTAGGATTCCATTCAAGTATAGTTGATCTTAATTTTATTGAACAAACCAACTAACTTAAATTAGGTAGATAACAATTTTATCAATCACATCTTATGTGACTCTTAGATTCTTTGGTCACAACTCATGTAAAAATATACCATATATGTTACTCCTAATCCTATCTCTAAATGCACGTGACCATGAGTTTGTTCATTCAAATTACACAAATTTAGTTAAAAACATATTATTATAAGATTAAATATGTTTAGGTTAAAGCAATTTTGAGTTTGCTTAACAAGCCTACAATAAACAAAACTCTGGTTTATTCTTATAACAATGGAAGACAACAATCACGTTCTCAACATGTACTTAATATTTTAATTAGAGATTTAATTACATTTGTCTCACAAATATCACATATATAAAATATATAATTTAACATGCATCCAATATATATATCAAACATATAAATAAAATATGCTACTTATGTACTTATAATCAAACTATATGAATAAAACATCAAACTTTTTTTTATTCAAGTTATTTATCTTCATAATCTAAAATGATAATTTCAACTATTTGAAAATTTAAATTAAATTAAACCCATCAATTTGTAAATGGATTAAATTCTTACTCCAAATTTAAATTTTTTATTTAAAATAATTTTCAAATTCAATTGAAAAATATTTCCAATTATCTTTCCTCTAACATTTAATTAAAAATATTTTTGAATAATTTATTCTTCTTAGTCATTATAGGATTCTTCAGAAAAATGAACGAGTTATAAACAATTTCCGCTGTCTCACGATTTCAGTGCGGAGATTGTTAAAGGCGAGAATGGGAAGCGACAATAAATTCACGGACGAAGAAGAGAAAAGGAGGAAGAAGAGGAGCCGGAAGAGAAGCTCATCTTCTGATACCGAAGGTACTTACTTCCCTTTTCTTCTTCTTTTCGGTTCCCCCTTATTTTCTGTATGTATTATTTCCTTTATTTTCTGCATCTAGTTTTAAGAGCTTTCACGAATAATTCTATTATTAGCACTTGAAGCTTCTTCCGCTGCTCTCTTCTTGCTTGCTAATCCTGCGGAATATTGCAATATAGACGAACGAGGAGGAAGCTTTTATTTTTCCTTTTCGTGTTTTGGAGCAAACTTCTCTTTAGCTTATATTTACTGTAGAGTTAGCTGAAATAGGGAGCTTTTTATTGACTAATCAAAACTATCTTAACTTGGATGAACCTGGACTTTGTATGCCTTATCTTGTTCGCTGGATATCACAGCAAGATTGGGAGTGGTATTGATTTTGTTTATGCTTCTGTTTATTCCGGTACTGATTTTTCTTATGCTTCTGTTTATTTTGAATTTCATTTTGACGGTGATAAATGTACAGATGAAGGCAAAAGTAGAACCAGGCGGAAAAGGGATGATGAGAGAGAAAGGCGAAGCAGAAAGAATGATAAGGCAGAGAAGAGGAAGGGAAAGAAGTCTCATAAGCATCGTCATGGTAAAGGTACTTTTGAATTGATTTATACGAACATAGAGAATTTGCTTTTCGTACTTGCTTTAACTCTTAATCATTGCATTTGCATTTTTCAAATATGATTCAAAATGTATTAAAATTGAAATCATTCAAGTTTGTAGTACATAAGGGGGCTTGAAGGAGTTTTAATTAAAGTTTAAATTTATGAATTGAATATTTTTATAGGTTGGGGTGAAATAAATATTGTCTTAACCCTTGTGTGTAATGTTGAAACTCTACAAAATTAAAATATCAGAAAAGAGAACAGAGAAGGCATGGGGAGAGTAGTCAGCTGTATAATTAAGAGTTGTGGAATAGAACCTTTGAGCAAGATAAATCATCATAATCATCCTAATAGACAATCAAACTCCTTAACATACTAATCAATTTATACATTCTTTAAAGACATGATTTGCCAAAATAAAGAGGCAGCCATCTCAACTTACCAAAAAAATTATTCAACTAAAAAATTATACCGAAAGATGCAATTGAAAAGGAACAAAAAACTAATAGATATACCATGACCAGCCAATAAAAGGTTGGGGACTTGCAAACTTCAAAGCAATGGATTATAAAGTTGACTTGCAAAGCTATAATTATTTACTGTTGGAAGACAACTATTTGTTAACAAAAACCATCACTTAAATAGTTAGTTTTTATGCTTGGGGATTTGATTAAAAGAAAACATATGCTAATGGGAAACTGATGTGGTGTATTGCCCTGCATGTTCAATTTGATGGAAAGTAATGTTTTAAGCTAAGAAAGTATTTCTAAGACAGAACTTGTGCATCCTCATGCATAAATAAGTCTTTCCTTTGGTAATAGAAAGCATCACAAGAAAAATGTATAACTTGCATTATGTGTTACCTTGTGTGCATGTCCGACAAGTTTTTTCCTAACCTTCTCTTCTTAAAATCTTGCTAAACTTATTATAATAGAACAATCTTTTAAATTGTTTTTTGGGTTTCTTCTGCCTAGGAATGACCAAAGGACAACTTTTGAGTATCTGCTTAGCAAGTTCTTCTAAGTTATTTTATTGATCCTAATTGTTGTCCTAACCAAATTGCTAGTTCTCGTTCATTGCTTTTCCTTCTAAGATATTGGATTTCTATTAAATGGTTCTAATGTATAGACGTGCTTCTATTGCCTCAGAAAAGAAATCGAAGGATAAGCACAAGATTAAACACCACAACGGTGGCCGTCAATTGGTTAGTTTTCTTTACCATGGATTGCTCCTTCATACTTTGTCTTGCTAATGTAAATGAAGCTTTTAAGTTTACCATTTTGTTGGTTATGAGTCTTCCATGTTTGCCTATATTATTAGCAACCTATCAACCATCTTCAAACCCTATGGAGCTAAAATTGCTAGAAAGTTGGATTCATGCGATGTATGCTTTTCAATATTGAAATTTGTGTGATTATTGTGGACATTATATGGATACATAGTTCTATGTTATTATTTAACAGTTGCTTAGACCCACATTGAACTTTTTAAGGCTTGTTCAGTTTCACTTTATTTTTGGTTTTCTATTTCGAAACTTGTCTAGTTAATTTTTTATTTTAAGTTTTTGTTTTTGGTCTCTTCCTCTTTTTACAACTTATGAAAATAGTTGTTTTGGTTTTTTATTTTATCTTTTTAGAATATGATTTCATTATTAGTTATATAAAAATTTATTTCTTATTTAACTTTAATCGTAATTACTTAATTATAGAAAGGCATAGAGGGGGATATAATAAGCATCTAAATTGTAAGATCAATTTTTTTACAAATTAAAATTTTAATATAAAATGACTTTAAAATAAATATTTTCAAAATTTAACATTTATTTCATAATAAATATAAAGTTTAAATATTTTTAAAAATGCAAAAAATTTAGAAATAGATTGAATCATTCAATAAATAAGTTCTGTAGATTATTTTTTTGAAAAATTTCTTTTTTTTTAATTTAAAGGTGTTATAAGATTTAAAATATTGTATAAATAAAGATATTGTTTAATAAATAAATTTTTTTTGCTAAATTGTTTTTATTATTATGTTAATGTCAAATAATTTTATTGGGGTAATCTTGTAATTCTAAACGATTTAATGCAATCCCTAATTTTTAGGGATTGTGGTGGTATATATTGGTTAGGAAGTTATATTTGATAGAGATTAACCTAGAAATTTTGGGTTGTTCTATCAATTTATGTATTCCCATGTATATATACCATTTGGAAAAATGAGAATTATTTTTAGAGAGTTCACAAATTGTAACATGGTTTCAGAGCCTTTGGTTACTTTCTTCAAACCCAAATTCTCTTCATTTTGTTCTCTTCTATTCATCAAATCCTTCTTATCCATTATATACTTTCTTTATTCTTAATTTTTCCAAGTAATCATGCTATAATCCACAATCTAGCCTTGTTTTAAATGCTCTCCCTCAACTCTTAATATAGTTCCTGGTACAATTGTGGACTTATAGAACATATAGCTAGCATATCAATGAATGGAAAGAATTATTTAAAGTGGTTACATTTGGTTTGCACCTTCTTAAAAGGTAGAAAAGAATTAAGCCATTCATTGGGC
This sequence comes from Erythroxylum plowmanianum, assembly GCA_025531925.1. NCBI lineage: Eukaryota > Viridiplantae > Streptophyta > Magnoliopsida > Malpighiales > Erythroxylaceae > Erythroxylum > Erythroxylum plowmanianum. Next base: position 33,444,054 of record JANVCQ010000002.1, read on the forward strand.
ACGAGTCCTTTAAAGAAGATCTTACATTTAGACATGGGAGTGATCAAGATTCCTTGGGGATATCCTGGTTATGGAATTTAATTATTCTGTAGATAAGTAACACATGTATGTAAATGGAACCACTATGGAAAATTGAGATGTTATTAGGTAGACATATTCCAAAGTCCATAATGTTGCTCACTACAAAATTAAAACAAAGATTTTAGCAACCAAACAAGGGAATCAATATACCACCCAATAATAGTGTCTCTTGCAAGGTTTTTGGTATAGGAAATGGATCAGTGTCAGTGTATTCAAATTTGTTGCAATTATGAACGATATATAGAAAAGAATCATATTTGTGAATTTTTAGTTGGTCTCAATGTTGAGAACGCTGTGAGGATGTAGATATTGAGAAAAGAAGACCTCCCCTCTTTTAATGTGACAATGTCAATCATTGAGACTAAAGAAGGACGAAGAAGCATTATGCTCAAGAATCAAATGGAAGACAAATCTACTCTTGTGGCCGAAACAAAATAATATGGTGTTTTACAACCTGCTAAAGGTGCTAGTAAACAAGCATTTGAAGTCCTTCGTCTGCTCCTTGCTCCAGTCACAAGAAGATAACTATAGCTAATTGGTCCATTATCACAGTAGTAGGCCAAGGGGACATTTACATAAACAATGCCCTTACGTTAATAGACATTCTTTATGTTCCTAAATTATTTCCAAACCTTTTTTCTAGTAAAAACTCTTACCAATTGTTGAGTCATCTAAGTCATATCAAGTAATGAAGGATAAAGTAGAACAAGTTCGATGACTACTGGTTTATTATAGGAGGCAAACACAAATCCCTCAACTTGTGCACATACATCTCTTCTTCAAATAATTTTTTAAACATCTTTTAGACCTATTGAAAATATCATACCGCAAACTATCCATTCTCAACCAGCTAATAAACTTGACCGATCAAGTGATATTGACACTAGAGCTCGCTTAAAATTTTCATTGTATCTATTCATGACCTACCAAAACCTATCCCAAAGTCAAAGTCTGTTGGTTGAATTGCTGAAAGGGAAGAAGGTTGTTGGATGTAGGTAGGTTTTCACTGTGAAGAATAAGTCCGATGATTTTATGGAAAGATACAAAGCAAGGCTAGTTGCTACAAGGGTGTCTACTGAGAGAATTTGACATCAAGGAACTTGGGAAGTTAAAATACTTTCTAGGCATTGAAGTTGTATATTCCAAGCAAGGAATCTGTGTTTAACAAATATGTGCTTGACTTATTAAAGGTAATGGGGAAATTGGGTAAGTTAGTTGATACACCCATTGATTCAACCATAGACTACGGAATGCTTCGGATGACTCCATAGTAGATAGAAGTTTTTTATCAAAGACTTATAGGTAAATTAATTTATTTGGTGTATAAAAGTGCATTTGATATGTTCTTGTCAAGCAATTTATGCATAATTTGAAATAAATGCATCTCAAACCTATACATTGAATTTTACCTTACTTGAAGGGTAGCCCTAAGAAAGGAATATTGTTCAGGAAAGGAGAAAGCATAACTTTAAAGGCCTACATTGATGCTGATTATGTTGGTGCATTAGTTGACAAAAGTTCAATTTTTGGTTGTTAAACTATCTTAGGTGGTAACCTTGTAACATGGAAGAGTAAAAAGTAAAATGTGATAGCCAAGTCAAGTCCAAAATCTAAGTTTATGGATTTGAGAATATGTGAGTTACTATGGTTAAAAATAGTTCTTGATGATTTGAAGATAAATCGGAAGGCTCAATAAGATTGTACTTTGACAACAAATCAACAATCAGTATTGCAATATGATTGAACATAACACATTGATGATGACGGGCAATTCATTAAAAGAGAAATTAGACAAAGGCCTAATTTGCACCCCATTTGTTTAACAAAAAAATCAACTAGCAAAAGTACTCACAAAGTGGCTACCAAGTACTATGTTTCAACATTGTTACCAATGGAAGATATCCGTTAACCAGCTCGAGGGTAGTGTCAAATAACGTGCTTTTATTAAGGTAAGTGATTTTAAAGGATTTTATGTAATCCCTAATTTTTAATGAATAATCCTTGATCTTTAGGATTTCAGTGAGTTTTATATACTAGTTAGGTAATTAATTACTTAATACATATTAAACTCATAATTTAAGGTTGTTTGGTTATTGTATGTATTCCTATTGTGAAACTCAGAAATCTTATTATAATTGTATATACTTTGATGAAAAATACATGCATAAATCAGGGCTGTCAATTTAGTCTATGTTGTATAAATTTCGCTTGTTATGCTGCTGAAAATTGTAGTGGGTATGCTGGTGTAATAGGTTGAGATTGATATTTTCGATAGGAAAGATCAATTGGAAGGAAGGTAGAATCGAATATGGTGGACTGGTTGTGGAAAGGATTTAGGAAGTTAGGTCTTGTGAACCCATTTGGTCGCTAAGGGATGTTGGTTTGGAACACTAGCTATGTACATAACTTTATAACTTTTGTATAAAATTTCTTATGTGAACCCTTCTGGTCGCTAAGGGATGTTGGTTTGGAACACTAGCTATGTACATAACTTTATAATTTTTGTACAAAATTTCTTCTGATTTACCAAAAAAAAATACATGCATAAATGGTTGATACCTAGCCCTAGAATAGGAAACACAATCAATAACAGTAAATAACTTCCTATTTTATCACTATACAGCTATTTACAACTCAGTACTCCCCCTCAAGCTGGAGCATATAAATCATATGCACCAAGCTTGTTACATATAAATTCAATACGAGAACCTTTGAGATATTTGGTCCATATGTTTGCTAGTTGATTGGTTGAATTGACATGACTAGCAGTGATGCAACCAGATAAAGTTTTCTCTTGAATAAAGTGAAAATCAATTTCTATATGTTTGGTTATTTCATACTGGGTTAGAAGCAATATGGAGAGCAGCTTGATTATCACACAATAACTTCATCTGTGATACTTTTGCAAATTTTAACTCTTGAACTAATTGCTTCAACCAAATAAACTCACAAGTTGCTAGAGCCACTGCACGATATTCTGCTTCTGCACTCGATCTGGCAATATCTTGCTTCTTACTTTTCCAAGATACAAAATCTCTTCCAACAAAACACAAAATCCTGAAGTAAAACGCCTATCAGATGGAGATCTTGTCTAATTAGCATCAGAATATTCAATAATTTGTGAATGACCCCAGTTTTCATATAATAATCCTTTTCCTGGTGCACCCTTAGTATACCTCAAAATTCGAATAAGTGCATCCCAGTGACTATCACTCGGAGCTTGTAGGAATTGACGAACAACACTAACAGAGAAAGAAGTGTCAGGTTGTGTGATGGTGAGATAATTAAGTTTTCCTACCAATGTCCAATATCAGTTAGGATCAACAAGTGGCTCCCTTGATCAAGTAAAAGCTTTGAATTAGGATCCATAGGAGAGTCTATTGGTCTACAGTTTAACATCCCTGTTTCTTTATTTAAGTTGAAGAGTAACGCCTACTCACAAATGAAATTTACAGCTCAAAAGATCTTTGCTTGTTCACTTTGATAGCTTAGGCTTGCACAATTCACAATGCAACAATGAATGCTTATAAATTATTGAAAAACTCTTTGAAATGTTTTTTATAAAGCACCCAAATATTTTTCCATGTTAAAAACATTGAAAAACTATGTACTCTTTGGGAGTTATTTAGTCATTGGAACTAAATGTATTTGTACTCTTTGGGAGTTATTTAGTCATTGGAACTAAGAATTAGATGTTGTCAACTGCTAGTTATAGTGCATTGGTCAACCACTATTGCACATTAGTCGACTAATATGCATTAAATAATAAACTAACTGTTGTGGATATTGGTTGACTGATGCAACATATTGGTCAACCAATGTGCTTATTATTGGAATATTGGTCGACTATTGCAGCATATTGGTCAACTAATATGGCTACAAAGTTTCTATAAACATTTTTGACCTGCATTGGTCTATCATTACTAACCTATATTGGTTGATAATTGTTTCCAACATCTTCAAATTATCAAACTTATTTTTCTTAATAAAAATTTTACTCATCCTCAAAATATATCCCAAAAATGTCCTAAAAATCAAGTGGATTTTCCTTGTAATTAAAATTTTAATTCCTCTTTATGATTAAAAGACATATGTAATGAGTTAAAATGATGATATGCTTATGTATGATGAACTAAAGATCTAAGCAACCAATTAGAAAGTGCATTGATGATTACATTTTGATATATAACCTTGTTGTGCTTTGATATTTTTTGGTCTTGGTTTGGTTTCTTCTCTTGAATGAATTTGATTTCATCTTTACTTAATTATCTTCATGAGTATAATAACTTTCATGTTGCTTTCATCCAAAAACAAAATCATTAATGTTTTGTTATTATCAAAATATAGATTAAAACCTCCCTTTATTCAATAAACACAAGTCCAAATGTCAAAAAAAATTTGTACATCATCCCAAAACATATTTTAGAATGTGACGACAGAGTTCATTTGGCTGCTAAGTGTATGTCACTAATAATGTTACAACACAGTAAGATATA
>JANVCQ010000002.1:33469998-33481868 GCA_025531925.1 Erythroxylum plowmanianum
ATAGACATACATAATATACCTGCAACGAAGAGCTTGCTGGTATTGTTGGGAACGGTACCACTAAAGGCCCTCTGAGCTATGTAGGACACACTTCTTGTGTAAATAGCCACCGCTTATTCTTGTTATAAACGTAAGTGACGGAATGGGTTAAAAAATTGCTTTCCGGAAAAGCTAAAATTTGGGCTTTTATGAAAAGCCCAAATTTTAGCTTTTTAAAAAGCTGTAATTTAGCTTTTTCAAAAGCTGTTTCTACTTTAAAAGTGCTTTTGAAGTTTGCAGCCAAACACCTACTTTTTCTCAAAAATGACTTTTGCGGTAAAAAAAGTATTTTTGGGGTCTCCAAAAGCTGTTCCAAACAGGCACTAAGAAACGGCAGGGACTTAACTGAAGTTTGGACTAGTGTTTGGGGTAAATATGCTAATATGGTGACATCAGCAAATGCTGTTTACAGATAAACCTTCGAAAACCCCAAAACAAGAGCTAAGGCGCGGTAGCTGTGACCACTCTTACAGCACTGCAGCTTAGCGCTCTGCTCTTCAAAATCCGTCAATCCTCCTACGCTTTAGGTTCCCTTAAAAATGAACTTAACTCTCTCGCTCAATCGCAGCCCACTTCTTTATCCACCTGCACTGTTAACGGATTCCGCTGGAAACAATCTTGCAACTTTTCAACTGCCCACAGACCGAAGACTCCGAGTTTCTCGCTCAAAACTAATTTTAAGAGTTCATTCTTCGTCTAACACGAATGGGCCAAATCGGTTTTCTTGGGTTAATCTATCTCGGTCTATTCGTCTTGGTACAGACCAGTTTTTGCTGAAACTAGGGGATGCAGTGAAGAGGGAAACCGGGGTTGATTTGGGAGGGATTAATGTGAAGGTGGGTGAGTTGGTGGAGCGAGTTAAAAGTGACATCAAGATGGGTGAGAATGAGTTAACGAGGTTTAGGACCGAGTTGTGGCCGGAGTTTTTAAGTTGGAACAGTTGGGAGCGCTGGAAGGTAATTCTTTTTATTTTGGGACTTTTTACACTCAGGTTTGTTTATTGTTCATTTGTTTGGTTGAGAAATGGCGTCACAATGAAGTTCAGACGAATTACTGGCCTTTCTTGCATTCCTCTGTTATAAACTTATTCTGTTTAAGCTTTTATTTGGTTGGTGTTAGTCAATATTGTTAACGAAATAATATATTCAACCTTTAAATTTTATAAACAATTCTAGTGCTAAACCTACTTAAATGATTAAAATGGCGTTGATTCTCATAAGGTTTGGAACTGCTCAACTTGCTATGGATGTGTACGTTATATTGGTGAAAATACTGCTGAAAGTAAGGCTAGAAGAGAAGTGACTTAATTTTCATGATTTTTTTTTCATGTTTCCTGTATCGAGAAGTTATTCTGATTTATGAAGTTTCTAACTTGAGCAAAGTACCTCTTAGATCATGAATGAGCCTATGCTTTCTTTGTTGATAATTTTCATACGGAAGGCTTTGATGAGATGTTTTCTGCTTTCAGAGCAATTGTCGTGCAAGCAAGTGCAGTTTCTTAAGGTGCTCATATTTTTTGATTGCGACAAGCTGTAAATAGAATTGATTTTGAATGAATCTTTTTGATCAGCTCTGATCAAGGCCAATTCTTGGCTGTGCCTCTAGGAGGATCAGATGAAAGAAATTTATGCGGCAACTATGGAGTCAAGTGAATATAGGAAACACGTGCTAGACCTGATCCTTATGTACTTTGAACTTGGGGCTGAAATTAACAACTAATCCAGTACTAATAAGCTTTTCTTGTTCATTTAAATGGTATAATTGGGCCTAGTGAATGATATTTTGTGTATTCTAATGGTATTTTGGGCTATTGCAAAAGTTTAGATGTAGAAAAGTTCATTTTAATTATTTAGTTGATCGATAAGTGATGATTGATGAAAAGCTATAACTAAGATTGTCAAATTCTAACACCTATGGCCTTTTAGGAAAGAGTAAATTTCATTTAGGTACAGCCACATGGGAAATATCTTGATGAATTTGATTTGGTTACTTGGTTGGGATGCAAGGAATTTTTGTTGAACAACTAAACTATTGTAGTCACATTTGGCTTTCAGGAACTCAAAAAATGGAAGCCTAGACGACTTGGTGTCTTGATGCTCTATATCTTTGCAGTGATGTATTCTTGTCAAAGGATATATGTTGTTGTTCGAGCTCCTTATCTAAATCGGGAGAGAAGGGAGTTAGGAGAGGCTTATATGGAGGCATTGATTCCTGAGCCATCTCCTGTTAATGTTAGAAAGTATGGGTTGTTCATTCTCTTTGCAAGTATAGTTATGTAGACAAACATTTTCTTTCATCTCTGGCATATGAAGGGGCTCATCCTTCTGTTTTTTTTGAACTGACAAATTTTTTTCTCTCTCCTTTATTGTATGACATATTGAGATTGAAGCCATTTTGCTATATTATTTTCTTATTGTTTCTTAGCTTGTTTCCTGAGTCTAATGTGTGTTTCTTATATGCTAAAATTCTCATGATAGTTTCCTTTTTGGGCATTAGCTCAAGCAGTAAAAGAATTAATGTCTTTGAGGCCTGCTTAAGTTTGAATTTGGATTATTTGACCAAAAAAAAAGAGAAATAATTTTAATTACAAGATTAATTGGCATCATTCGCCACAAAACCTTGTGCAGTCCTTATATATTATTTATTGAGACCTCCTTTAAAGCCCACTAATTAGTGTGTTGGCATGGAGAACTGCTTTAATAAGTACCTTTTTTTTCCCCTTAGACTGTTAGAAATTCTGATTCTTCCAAGTGATACTTCTAGGTTGAAGGAAAGATACTTTGGCCCTGATTTCAACTCTAGGATGAGAGAAATCGACTTTGTATTTAATGCTTTACCTTTCCCTTCCTAATTTACTTGTTTGTTAATTTAATTTGTCTGGATAACTTTAATTGCTGACTTGAAGTTTTATTGCGGGTAGTGACTGCAACCATATGGTTATGTATTTGGTGTCTTCATGAGATAAGCTTGATCAGCTACATGTTATATAGTTGATGCAAAATAAAAATTAGTTATAGTTATTTTCTTAGTTATTAATTTTACTTTACTGGAAAGGAATTAATGTAATTTTTATTTTGGTTTGTTCTTGCTGGATTGAAATATAAGTCTATTAGAGAATAGTAGGAATCGTGGTTAGAGTTGGATTCAATTTCTATTTGATTGTTGTAAGTTAGAGTCCTCATTTAAATACGGTTAGGTTTAAGAGGACAAAATCTATTTATAGGATTGAATGTTTCAATTACGAGAGGGAGTGGAGAGAATTTTTCAAGTTATGAATTTGTGAAAGAGTAATTAATTGACATTAGGGGAGATGCCTAGTTTTTTATAAACTCTAGAAGTGAGTTTGAGAAACCTATTGGTTGATTCCGATAGTTTGTTTTTTTTAATTCCTAAGTGTGATTCCTAGTTTTTGATACAATACCTAGAAGTGATTTATTGCAATTCCTTATGTTTTTTTAATAATTCCATCCCTAAATATACAATCAGAAGTGTTTGATCAAATCTTTTGACTGTCCTCTATTCATCCTACATTAGCAACGGTTCTTTTGGTTTACCTATGCAATATTTTTTGGACAATCAATTGTCTAATTCCTCATAAAGTCCAAAATTCAAGGATTTAGTTTCAATTTACTTTGCTTAGAACCCTATTGCCACTCTGTGCATATGCATAATTAAGCTCAACGTACCAATTTGTATGAACAAATATGTTCTTTTATGCATTAATCGATGTGTGAGCATACCAGTGACATTACTCAGTTAAAAGTAAGTAATTGGAATCTAAGGCAGCTTGACCAAGCTAATTACAATTGAGAAGGCCTTCATAGAACTTTGATCCTCATTAAGTAATATTAATGGGTCTGTAAAAAAGATCCCTTTTAATGTACAAGTCGAAGGCTTTTGGAATATAAGATCTGGAATACTTCTACATGCATCTGTCTATGATTATGAATAACTGTTCATTCAACATTAATTTCTTAAATGCTTGGAAGCAAGTATAAGCTTAGTTGTCACAGGGAACAGTGGATCACTGTATAGAGGTAAAATATTCAAAAAGTTATCTATACATTTGCAACCAAGAGAGATATAGTAGTGAGCTTATACGAGTATCTTTTTGACTCTAATGTGAGGATTTGTTTGCTTTACCTAGCCTGATTTAGCTAAAATGTTGTAGCCTCTTATATTTTATTAGAATGCAGGTTTAAGAAGGGTTTATGGAGGAGGACAATACCCAAAGGCTTGAAATTGAAAAAGTTTGTTGAACAACCAGATGGAACTGTGGTTCATGATCCTTCTTATGTTGGAGAAGATGCATGGGATGATGATTCACAGCCTCCTCAGGAAAATGTGAAACTGATGATTGACAATAATGCCAGACTTGATGTAGAAGAAAAGGAAGAATTGAAGAAAGATTTGGGAATTGCAGGTTAGTTAATAGTTATCTGTATATGCAAATGCAAATGATGAATCTTTGAGGTAAATGAATGTGATTTTTCTTCTCTTTTTTTTATTAGTTAAGATTGGCACCCACCAAACCTAAATGATTGGCACCCACCAAACCTAAATGATCTCCTTTTCCAAATCTCTTACATTTTAATTTTACAAATTTAGGGAAGCAATATTTGTTGAAAGATCAATGTCTTGCTAATTTGCTATATAATCCATATCTATGCGTCACCTAGCCCCTTAAGCTTTTCGGTCAAATAATTTGCAGACAAAGTATCAAAGCCTTCATGATTGAGAGGCTACCATGTTCTAATCATGTAATTCTTTTTAATGTTAAAGTTTAGTTTAGTATAGTGGGCCTTTCCTAGAACACTTTCATTGCAATAGCCTTTTGAATGAGGGATTGTGTTACTTTTGATATATGATCCATTTATGGGCTGTATTTATGAACTTAAATTTTTGGGTTAAATGATAGTTTGATAATCTGGAAAAGATTTTTCATCAGAACCTGCATGACACACTTAAAAGAAGCAAAAGAAAAAAAAAAGGTGTCTCTTCAGATGGGTATATCATTTTGACTTTTTCTTTGATGTTTTCCAAAAAGGAGCTATAGTTAGGTTGACTTTATGGAAAATCCACCATACTAATTAACAATTAATTGTTTGGAAAGAGTAACTCCAGTTGGATTTTGGAAGATTTTATTGTAAGTCCCTTTTTACCTCTAAGCTATTTGGTGTTATTTTAAAATTTCTCTCCACCATTGTGATCGGTCCTTTGGAGACTTTAGTTTGAGTGTAACGTTTTCCTAGTTGAAGCTATAAGTTCCTTCTATTGTTTGCCAATCTGTAATAGTTACCAAGTTCAAGTAGGGTTTCTGAACATTGAAGTCTGAACTTGACGTCTTTTTTGAACTGTAGTTCAGGAATTCACTTAACTCTTCTTATGGAGGGTGTGGCTTGTAGGGACTAGAATGATAGAAGTCATCTGTAAGGCTATTCACAATCTGACTTAAAAATTCAACCATATGTAAAGATGTTTGGGTTGGGTCGGCTTGAGTTATTACTCAAATATTATTTTGTCTAGTCAGGTCGGGTTGAACAATATCCTCTCAAAGTGACTCCTCTCTTTGTCTGTCTCTCTCCTTAGGTCTCTCCCTTACTTTGGCTCTCTTCTCGTAAGATCTACTTTCTTTTGGAAATCTCTAAAAAAAAAAATTCTTAACTAGGTAACTAGGATTTCTCGTACATTTTAAATTTGTTTTGAATTCTTATCTCAAATGGTGACAACTGTGGACTTGGAGCCAAGCCAATCATGGTGGCTTTTCGTCTTCAACTATTAGCAAAGTTTGGTAGAATGAAGTGTGCAATTGCCATGTCACACTCTATCTCTTTCTTTCCTTGTGATGGAACTGATCTTGGTCATCTTCTTTGTTAAGAATGTTTCCTAGCTCCCTGGTTTTATTGAATATTGTTTCTTCTGTTTATCTTATCTTCTCTTGTTAAAGTTGAAAGTTAATGCTTTTGTTCCTGTTTATTTTCTTTTGGTTCTTAGATAATGAAAAGGGACACCTTGATTTGGAGTCATGCATGCATTGAATTGTACATATGCCCCTTTGTGGGTTTAATTGGTTTAGAGTGGGTTGGTTAAATGTTTCTTAGTGGGTTGCTTAAGTGTTTCTATCATTGGGTATCTTTCTTCAATGGGTAATCCTTTGGATTGGTATTTGCTTTGTATTTAATTAAACAAAACATATTGTTACATTACCCACAACTGATAGGTAGGAGGTTTTTGAATTCTTAATTAATAGGTTTGTTACTAAAGTTATATTTTATTTAGTGCTTCTGTTTCATTCACATCTCAATTAGAAGTTAAAGAAATGTATCATATCCTCTAGATTGTCAAATTGTAAAGACAGGTATGAGACAAATTTCTTGAATTGGGCCTTGTCATGTCAGGTGAGTTGAGCTTGTTAGTGTAGCTTTGGTTCTGGTTGGGTCTTGTTATGTTTTGTAGTTCTTGGGTTGGGTTGGTGAGATTGGCCACAGTCATCTATTTGATCTCATTTATTTTACTATGTTTAGTGGGCTACAATTTTAGAATAGATGCTTAAATCCTCTAGTATAATGTATTTGATACTTTCCATTCGGTTTACATACAAGGTGAGGTAATAGAAGATAAAAGCAAAACATGGCGTGAAAGAGTCAATAGGTGGAATGAAATTTTGAGGAAAGAGAAGTTATTTGAGCAAATAGATTCCTCAAATGCAAAGTATGCGGTTGAGTTTGACATGAAAGAAGTTGAAAACAGTCTTCGCAAGGATGTGTTAGAGAAGGTAACTGATACACAAGGAAGCAGGGCTTTATGGATATCTAAAAGATGGTGGCGCTATCGTCCCAAACTCCCATACACTTATTTTCTTCAAAAGCTTGACAGCTCGGAAGTAAGTATCTATACTTAGATTCACTCGATCAACTTATAGACTATAAATTTATTTGTGTCATTGTAACTTATGTAATAATTGAATGTGCAGTTCATAAAGGTGTATATTTTTTGCTTGATTGACAACTCCTTATCATTTATGTAGCAATTAGGTGAAAATTTTTGTTCAAGTTGCTAGAGCTTTATAACGAGACATTTAGATGAAAACAAATTATCAAGCATTAGTAAGGAAAACATACTTGAGAAAGTAAGTTGTACTCTCACAAGTAATGGCATTGCAAACTGCCATATAAGGACAAGATTTTGTGAAGTTGACATTCTAGTATACTCAGCGACTGAAAGCCATTCAAATACTATCAGCCAGGAAATTCCAGTTTTGTTTGTTTTTAATCTAACAGGTTGCTGCTGTTGTGTTCACCGAGGACTTGAAAAGATTGTACATATCCATGAAAGAAGGTTTTCCATTAGAATATATTGTAAGTCCAACTATGTTGTTTTTTAGAAAAATGCAAGATATGCTTAATGGGATTGAGTTTATTGCCTTACTTACATTTGATAGGTTGATGTTCCACTTGATCCTTACATGTTTGAAGTTATCTCAAGTTCCGGAGTTGAAGTAGATCTCCTTCAAAAACAACAAATCCATTATTTTCTGAAAGTTTTGTTTGCATTGGCACCTGGACTACTGATCTTGTGGCTCATAAGGGAGTCTGTGATGCTATTAAGCATCACTACTAAGCGTCTTCTATACAAAAAGTACAACCAACTTTTTGATATGGCTTATGCTGAAAATTTTATTATGGTATTACTTTTCTTCCTCTTACATCTAACATTTCTTTTTATCTGTACCATTTCTAGAGTTTGTCATCATGTTTATTTTTTTCTCTCCAGCCTGTTGGGGATGTAAGTGAAAAAAAATCAATGCACAAGGAAGTGGTACTGGGAGGTGATGTGTGGGATCTTCTTGATGAAATAATGGTTTATATGGGTAATCCTATGAGATACTATGAAAGAGATGTAAAGTTTGTTCGGGTAATTACTGCTAACTTTGGAAAAACTAGTTGTGATAAGCTCTTTAATTCTATGCATAACTTGGAAAGCCAAATTTATGATAGTTGTGTGTATGACAGGGTGTTCTTCTCTCGGGACCTCCTGGAACGGGGAAAACATTGTTTGCAAGAACACTTGCAAAGGAAAGTGGATTGCCTTTTGTTTTTGCTTCAGGTGCAGAGTTTACTGATAGTGAAAAAAGTGGTGCAGCAAGGATCAATGAGATGTTCTCCATTGCTAGAAGAAATGTAAGCACTCATCATTTGATGTTGAAAATGCAGTAAAAAGTTTATTGTGGCATTCAATGGTGAACCAATTTGGTGCTTACCTCAAAGATTTCATGCTCAATGTGATATTGAAATTGATCTTTTTCTATGGAAACAAACAAACAAACAAACAAACAAACAAACAAATTATCTGCTTGTTTATTCGAATTGGGCTTTTCTTATATCTTGCAATATTTTTACCTTTATCACATGTTCATTGTGTCATTCAAATTTGAATGTTTTATATCTCCCTCATTACATTAATAAACATAAAATATAAAGGAAAAAAAAAGGATGTGCAAGATGCTTTATATAGTTCGACTTTCTAGGTTTCATCTTATAACTATTTGTATTACATAATATGTGATTTTTATTCCTAGGGAGGATATATCTGGTAATGATTATATTTCTAAACAGAAAAATGCATATAATATTCAAAAAACTAAATATTAGATTCCTAAGATCTTCGTCAATTGTGAACTAGTACATTCTAGTTTCTAGCCACATTTCTAAAAGTTGGAACACACTTAACTAATTTAGTTTGATGTGTGGATACAGGAACGTATCAACACTGATTGTATTAGAGATTAGACATCGTTGACAATTATAAATGTTTTAGTAGTATAGTGGTTTATGCATTACACTTCCTTTCTATTTTCTTACTCATCTATATGCCGTCTTGGCAAAGTTGTATGTTGCAACTCTTTATTTTAGGTGAAAATACCATGCCAGATTGAGAATAAGAGTTACAACCTACAATTTTCCATGATAAGAACAAAACCCACAAAATTTTTACTATGATTTTCTTATTATGGAAGTACTATTTAATAGTGTTGAAATTATTATATAAATGGTGAAAGTACTGAATTGAACTGTCCATATCAAGACGAAGGTAGATAAGTAAATCATAGTATAGAAAATTCATGTTAATGAATTTGTTAATTGTACCTTTGTAGGACTCTCCCCACTTGAAAAAGTTTCCTTGAGACACTTGTTATAATTCTTGAATCATTACTAGTGAAGTTGATCTGTTGGCCAACACCTGCACTCCATCAATTTATGGAACTGGGATTTCGCAAAAAAACCTAAAATAAAAATCTTTAGAACAAACCTGTGCTACTGTTCATAGTGCTATTTATCAGCATGTTCACAACCAACTTTGGTAAGTACTTCGCAAGTACTGGTTAATGGCTATTGAGCTATACGAATGACATTGTTCTCTTTGTATCACCTATATTATTCATCTTCCTTGCATTTTGGTACCTGTTTATTTTTCTTTCGTTTTATGTTTTCCCTCTCTAGGGTGGGTAAGAAAATTTTTAAAAGTGATATGACTAGTACCATGTATAGGAGATAAAGAATGAATGGAATTGCTTTGAATGAACCAACATAAACTAGTGATATTTGAAATAAATTAATTAGGGGAGGAAGAAAAGTATTTCAGTGCTATAAATATGGATTGTTAAACAAAAAAAAGACATATTTTGGGGGTTTTGTTTGTTCTTGCGGATGTCAAAATAGCACTATGTTGATATATCTTATTTGTTTCTCCTATAATATCGATATCTCTAGATTTTTTTGAAAAACTCCATTTATTTTGATATGGATGGCTGGTAGGCCTATATTTCTTGGTTTTAACAAGACTTCTTATGAGCGTTGTTAATGACAAAAGTTTGTTAGCTGAAAGCATCACTAACTTACACTTTGACCTGAGTAAGCACGGGCATGTTGAATCTTGAGTGAATCAACAAGGACCACCTTGCAAGGCTAAACGCCCCTCGGTGAACAATAGTGAAGTAGTACCATGAGGGAAGGGTGAAAAGACCCCCCTATTGGGGAGTGAAATAGATTTAGTGTATCTTGACGTGAAGAAAAACCTAAGGTGGCAAGTCTCGACCAATTAGGGTCATAATAGGGTTCCTTATGATTGGATTGAGTTTATGGCAAAACCTTTCAGTAAAAATTATAAGCAATGAAGCTGTTGTTCTTCAGTAATGCCCTATTCATAGTAATCTTATCAGAAAGGCTATTGATAATAAAACAGAAATTCCAAGCTTCAAATTGAAAAATTTTCTCTCAAGCTTATATAACGTGATTAAACAGATCTTTTCTGTTGGTTGCTTGTGTTGAGCATAAATATGTTTGTATACATATATATTATTTGTGTGGATAGGGAATTGACCTATTTATTGTTCTCCCAAAACTTCAGTTCATTACAAAATTACCATTTTTGTTATTTAAATTTCTTCTGCTGCAAATGACTGTAAATCAATAGTGATTGTTAAAGATCTTTTGAATGTCAAAGCATCTTATTGGATATAAATGTTCAATGAGCTACATGATCCAATAGACGTTGATTGGCTACTCTTCTTGCAGGCCCCTTCTTTTGTGTTTGTGGACGAAATTGATGCCATTGCTGGAAGACATGCAAGGAAGGATCCTCGAAGAAGGGCGACATTTGAGGCACTTATTGCGCAGCTGGATGGAGAGTGAGTATAGTAGCTTGATCCTTGTGCATTTTCTTGTTTCTCTCAACAAGTGTCTGGAATGCTTTAACTTTTCTAGGCAGAATAGTAACAAAACTTGGATAATCATTTTCTTTCTTTCTAGTTATTTCTTTCAAGATGATCATGGTAGGATTAGGAAAAGGCTAAATGGAATATTTTAGGATTGGAATTTCTTTCTTCCCATTTGATATGTGAATTTGACTGGCTATAGTCCATTTACATTTAATTGAGTTTTTTTCATAAATTTTTAAGGATTTAGGTACAAATGATTTGTCGGAAAGGCTTGAGAAATCAATATATTGTAAGATGCATAATTTAGGAATTGTCTATGATGGGATAGATTAAGATGTAATTCTACATAAGTGTAAAGTGGAGAACACATGATTTATATGAAAATTAAGACATTTTACTCCATATAAGGAATTGCTATGAATTTCAGCGAGATGGAGGGAAAGTGGATAAGCTTAAGAAAATATAAAGTGGGAAGAGAAAGATATTGTCAAGAAACTACAAAGAATTTTTGGTAGTGAGACTGCATTCATTCACAGCATACAATAGGGGTTATTCCCCTTTTTTAATGTATACGGTTCACCAAAGTAGAAATAACTGCTTTGGTAACTGCCTCTAATAAAAGCAGAAATAACTGCTTTGGTAATTGCCTCTAATACCTGCCACCCCTATATACAGTTACTGAAATAATAACTACCTCTAATAACTATCTGTCGCCCCTATCAATTAAGGGAGAATATTATGAATTAATATTGATTTATTTTAACACTCCCTCTCAAGCTGGGAGGTAGATATTAGCAACCCCCAGCTTGCTGATAATGTTTTCAAACTGATGTCCACTCAGCCCTTTGGTTAAAATGTCCGTAATTTGCTTTTGATTGGATACAAAGGATGTGCAAATCAGGCCACTCTCCAGCTTCTCCCTGATAAAATGTTTATCAACTTCAATATGCTTTGTCCTCTCATGCTGGACTAGGTTGTGAGCTATACTTATAGGTGATTTATTATCACAATATAGCTTCATAGGTTTCTTCCATCTGACCTTCAGATCATCAAGTAGAATTTTCAGCCACAATAACTCACATATTCCTTGTGCCATTGCCCTGAACTTAGCTTC
>JANVCQ010000002.1:33491748-33503229 GCA_025531925.1 Erythroxylum plowmanianum
AAAAATCGCTCCACACGGTATATCCACCCATCGGGATCATCACCGCTGAAGATGGGCATTTCAATCCGTCGGGTGCGGCAATCCCGCCGGAAGTCGCCATGTCTCACGAACCCCAGAGGTGGGTCGGTGCGCTGGCTGACCTCATTCCGCAGCTCGTTGCTCTCGTAGTGCTCTTCCGGCTCCAGTGGTTCCTTCCCTAGTTCTCTCCTCCGACTAGGTTCAGGCGGGTTCTCTTCGGGTCGGGCATCACCCATTTTTCCCAAGCCTTCGTCGTTTCTTCTCCACGTCTGCAGTACCGACATCATCATGCTCTTTATTTCGGACCGCAATCGTTCCCCCATTTCCCTATTAACACTCTCCATTTTCTTCTGGAGCTCCGAACTATGGTCGTCCAGGTGCCTCTGCCACTCTTGGTTAGAGCGACTGAGTTGCTTCTCAAACTCCTGGTGAGCTTGACTAATCGACCTTTGTATCTCCTCCCCCTCTCTTCGCCTCTCTTCCCGCAGAAGCTCCAAATCCTTCTTAATGCCTTCCAACCGGTTATCTGCCTTTTTTGCAGCCATTCCCGAGGATCAACTGCTCTGATACCAGTGATAGATTTCCAGAACAAGTAAGAAGAAATCTATCAATTTCTGTATTGCTCTTTAATTGAATGGAATAACAATGCTGGATTTCGAGGACCAGCACCTCCTGCCTATGGCTCACCCTTCAACAGTATATGCATACCCTCTCTCCTCGTGACTAAATCTTATTTATACTAAGGATCTGTTAAGGGGCACAAATTCGGTTAGGCTGACAACCAATCATGAGGTTGTCAGCTCCCCCCTCCCCCAAATAACAGAACACATGTCTCTATATATATATTTACTATATATGTATATTTATTTCTGCCCCTCTGCTCATTTCTTATGCCTCCTCACGTAAACTTGAGTTGGCTTGGCTGTCCTGGCTCTATCACATCCATTGTGTACATATATACATTACTATTAGCATAATTGATGGTAATTTAAGAGATCACACCACTATTTTCATATACCAAACAATCCAAAGTTGAAAATGTAAAATGAGGGAGTCTACTAGGAAACTGATAGTTGAAGTTTTGTTCATGCATTTATCATTTTATTGCTGAAGCTCCTTTTCTTGTTAGATGGTCTTTATCTCACTTTAGATCAAAAACTACTTTTTGTTTTAACTATTCAAGTGTTGTCTTGGCCTGGAATTTTTTGAGGGGTTTGGAAATGGAATTTTAGTAGTCCATATTGAAGGTATCTACATTTATGCATGTCTAGAAGGAAATTCAAATTCGCTATGTTGGATTTCCATAATAGGCTTTATATAGAATCTGTTAAATTGTACATTTAAATACAATCTGCAATTTCAATATCTGGTAGAAGAATTTTGAGAAAACCTAACTCATTAGTCATTTGTATGAGTGCTACCCACATGATTCAAAAACAAATATCAAAATGAGGCCAAACTTGGTCCAATGGGCAAGATCTAGTAGAAATCTTTCTGAGAAGGTTGATGGTAAGCCTTCTGTTAAATATGTTTATAAAAGCAGGGAGAAGGGTAGCTCTAGGAGGCAATCAAGATGAAGAATTGGGCCTAGGCTGATTTCAGCAAATTGTTTCTATTTTTCTATGGTCTTATTCAGAGTGTCGTGGTCTGCTACGAAGAATATGCTATCTGATTCTAGAAAGCTGACATGGCAAGTTGGGGGGTTATAGGTTATATTGAGAATGTAGGAGTTGTGAAGGGGGCGGACAAAAGATTTCTGTGGGATTGCCTCATTTGGGTGTGACTGGGAGAGGTGGCCTCTCAAATGCTGCCACTATCACTATGAACCTCCTATTTTGCTATCCATAACACTCTTCTTCTTCTTCTTCTATTTCCCTCATATTCATCTAGGATCCTAACAACTTTTGGTATCAAAGCATCGAACCTGTAGTTGGTCATGTCCCAAACTAGAATGGAGGCAAGACTAGAGCACGTAGAAAACGAGCTTAATCAACTACATGGATTGAACAAAGATGTTGTGGACCTCACAAACACCATTGCCTCACCGGCTTAAAGGATGAATGAAGGCTTTCGCATGCTCATGAAGAGTCGTTCCTTGGGAGTCAATCAATAAAACCCAGCTACACCCTCTGAAAGCCCCCGGTTATCGAGAAGATGACAAAATGGGTCATGCACCCTCGAAAGTTAAGAGTTATTCGTTTTTTATTGGGAGAGCCTTGTGGTAGGATCCATGGTCCAGGTATGGAAAAATTGAGTTTTGGTATTGATTTTTTTAAAAAATACAATTGCTAAATTGGTTTCAAGGTCTAGCACCTCCAGCCTATGACTCACATAATGACACTCCACGATGCCCTCCCTTGAAGAAAGGTTCTACTGGCCTCAGCTGAAGAAAGATGTTAGGAACTTTGTAACAAGGTGCTATGTTTGTCAGACTGCTAAAGGAACATCCCAGAATACGGGGTTATATATGCCACTCCCTATCCCAGAAGATATTTGGGAGGACTTGTCTATGGACTTTGTCCTTGGACTACCTAGAACACAAAGGGGAGTTCATTCTATTTTTGTAGTTGTTAATAGATTTTCCAAGATGGCGCATTTTATTGCATGTAGGAAGACTGCCGATGCATCTAATGTGGCTAGACTATTCTTTAAAGAAGTGGTAAGATTGCATGGATTTCCTAAATTCATTACATCTGACCGAGATTCGAAGTTTCTTAGTCACTTTTGGAGAATTTTGTGGAGGATGTTTGATACTTCTTTAAACTTTAGTAGCACTGCTCATCCACAAACAGATGGTCAAACTAAGTCACTTAATAAGACTCTTGGAAATCTATTGAGTATTTGTGGAGACAAGCCTAAGCAATGGGATTTATAGCTCTAGCTCAAGCTGAGTTTGCCTACAATAGTGTTGTCCATAGTGCCATTGGTCGATCACCATTTTCCTTGGTATACTTGAAAGTTCCAAAGAATGCTGTTGATCTGATAAAACTTCCAAAGTTACCAACTTAAGCATAGTAGCTGAAAATATGGCTAAACAAGTGAAGAATGTGCAAGAGGAGGTTCGAGAGAGACTTCAAAGGACTAATGCCAATTATAAAGAACAGGCCGACAAACACAGGAGGTCTAAAACTTTCCAAGAAGGTGACAAAGTGATGATTTTCTTAAGGAAAGAAAGATTCCTTGTTGGAACCTACAACAAAATGAAGCCAAAGAAATATGGTCCTTATGAGATACTACATAAAATCAACGACAATGCTTATGTTATCAATCTGCCAGAAGAGATGGGAATTTCAAAGATTTTAATGTTGCTGATGTCTGATTTTCATGGAGAAGAAGAGCTTTATCCTAATGACAACTCGAGGTCGAGTTCTTTTCAAGTAGAGGGGACTAATAAAGGATTGAATCCATAAGGATATGTTATGTTCTCATATACCCATTAGGATAAGGATTTGTTAGAATTTGTTTTTGTTTTATTTTAAGTTTCCTAGTTAGGAAGGTTTTCTTGTCCAGCAAGAAATAAGTTAGCTTTAGAAAAGGATTTCAATCAATCCTTTTGACATTGGAATTAGGACTCTTATATACCATAACACGTTAGGGATAAACAAGGGAGGGTTAACATATGTTTTAGGCAGCCAGAAACGTTACTATTTCTAATAAAACATCTGCAGGAAATTCTCTTGAGAGTGTCTTTTTCTTATTTATTAAATCCTAAGTTTTATGCTTGGATTTGGTTCTGAGATTAACCTTAAATCTCTACCTAATTACTTCGACTGTGTCACTGTCTGATCTCCATTGTCATCTTACTCCAATCATTCACTACTTTGCCTAGAGTTTGCAGCCATTTAATTCCCAGGATAACATCACAGCTGCCCAACTCCATTGGTAAATATTCTTCAGTTACCACCAGACCTTGCATTGACAAAACTACACCCCTGCAGATCCCATCCCCGTTAATCTTTAGCCCATTACCCATAGCTATCACATATCTTTTAGTTCCTTCTAACTTATAGTTTAGTAATTTCACCAATTCCCATGAAATGAAGTTGTGCGAGGCTCCGCTGTCTATAAGTATTATCACTTCTCTCCCTTTCAAGATCCCCTAAACTTTCATAGTTTTAGGAAAACTGAACCCCAACACTGTCCCTGCAGCCAACTCTACTGTTTGTAAGGTGTCTCCTCCACCACCTCTCCGCTGGTTCATTCTCTTCATCCATTGCAGCCAGAAACTGTAGCTTTAGCTTCTTACACCGTGACACCTGAAACAGAGTGCCATAGCCTTCTTATCTTGTAACTCACCCACAGTCAGTCTTCTAAATCCTCCCGCATTTTGATTCCTACTCCATTTTGTGTTTATGTGACTGGTATAATTAGTGGAACGAACCCCATTATTTCTTGGTTCATCCTTCCCTTTCCCCACCCTTGTATTTTCCACTCTTGTCCCCATGTTTCCCCACCTCGTACCTACACCCCCACGGTTCCACCTGAATACACATCCGTCTTAATTTCTCCTCCACTTGCTGGGATAACTCCATCATCTCAGCCAGATTCCTAGGTTTAAGGATCTATACTTCTAATCAGATATCTTCTACCAACCCATTCATGAAGGTACTCTCAAGCACGGAATTGGGTAGTTCAGGAAGAAGAGCTGCTAGTTAGAGAAACTTACTGGTGTATTCCATCACTGTTCTGATATGCTTCATCGATAACAGACATTGACATTGCGTTCTTTTGTGAGCTGGATGGAACTTTTGTCACCAACTTCTTGCATTGCTGCCAATCCACGATTGGTCAATGACCCTCCACCCAACGAAACCAGGTCAACGCGTCTTTTTCCATTCTCATCCCCACGAGTTCCATCTTCTTCGCTTCCGTGAATCTGCCCACTGAAAAGAACCGGTCAACTTGGTAGATCCACCAGTCGAGATCGTCGCCGTCGAAAATGGACATCTCGATCCTTCTATTTCGTCAGTCTTGTCGGAAGTCATAGCTGTGCATGAACTCTGGAGGTGTATCGACGCTATAGCCGGAGTCATTTCGCAGATTGTTGCTCTCATATTGCTCTTCTGGTTCGATCAGGTCTTTTCCTAACTCTTTCCTTTGATTGGGTTCGGGTCGGTTTTCTTCGAGTCGGGTATCTATAGTTCCTTCCATGCCATCATTTTTTTTTCCATGTCTACAAAACCAACATCATCATGCTTTTAATTTCTGACCTCAGTCGTTCCCCCATTTCCTGATTAGCACTCTCCAGCTTCTTTTGGAACTCTGAGTTGTAGTCGGCCATCTGTCTCTGCCACTCTTGGTTGGAACGATTTAGTTGCCTTTGAAACTCCTGGTGGGCATGGCTAATTGATTTCTGGATATCCTCCCCATCTTTTCGCCTCTCTTCTTGAAGAAGTTCCAAGTCCTGCTCAATCCCTTCAATCCGATTATTAGCTTTCTTAGCAACCATCACTCAGGGTCGATTGCTCTGATACCAGTTGGTAGGACCAAGGTCCAAGTATGGAAAAATTGAGTTTTTGATTTTAAAAAAACAATTGCTAAACTGGTTTCGAGGTCCAGCACCTCCAGCCAATGGCTCACACACAATGACACTCCACGATGCCCTCCCTTGATTCCTACATTGTTATTTATACTGGGAATCTGTAGATACTAACAGATTCTGTTAGCTGACAACCTGATGATTGGTTGTCAACACTACTAACTAACTAACTGAAAATAGAAAACCAATAGCCAAGACTACCCCTTTGCTCTTTTACTTCCCTGCCGTCTTTTTATTTCTTCTAACATAGAATTGAGTCACCTTTGGTCTATCACCTTGATGCATGGATCTTCAAGTTAGAACGGTATTTTGCCATAAACTAATCATTGGAGAAGGAGAAGTTGGAGGTCACTAGAGTTTGTTTTGAGGGAGAAACCCAAGCATTGTTAAGGAGACACCATTCTCTTCCTGGTAGGAGTTAAAAAAACCAATTGTTCTAGATTCACTAGGATACAAGAGGGAACCTTACTTCATCGATTTTTTTGCTGTCTAACAAGAACGTATGGTCGTAGAATACTAAGCCCACTTCGAGTTTTTGTCAGCTTTAGTAGGAAAAGATAGGAGACCTTGACAATTGTCTTTGTTAATGGGTTGAAAGAAGAAGTAAAGGCTGAACTATTCATGCCAAAACCCATCGGGCTTGAAGGACACCATAGAAGTAGCAGCTCGAGTAGAGAGGAAGAACTAGATCTTTAGCCAACTCAGTAACCCAAAACACTCAAACGAACCCCCTTCAATCCAAACCAAAAATGACAGTTGCACCATCTGTGGACTCCCCCTAAAACCCTTAGTCAACATATAACTAGTAATACCCTTGTAGCCCAAAATTATCCAAACCCAGCTAATACCCTCAAAACTCAAAACTTATCTACCAACTGGCTTACAAACCTTAGATCCGATCCGAAGCCCCACCTAGACTGATTTTAGCAAATTGCTTCTATTCAGATGAAGAATTGGGCCTAGATTGATTTTACAAATTGCTTATGTTTTTCTGCGGTCTTATCCAGAGTGTTGTGGTTTGCTAGTAAGAATATGCTATCTGATTCTAGAAAGTTGACATTGCAAGGCAGTTATCGGGGCTATAGTGTGGAGGGGCAGACAAAAGATTTGTATGCAACTAAGATAGAGTTAGCCTCCTAAATCCTAACATTGTCTGTGAACCTCCTATTTTGTTACCAAAAGCCCCCGTCTTCATTTATTTCCCTCATATTCATCTAGGATCCTAATAGTTGATTTGACTTCTTTTTGCATGAATTGTTAGCAATATTTAATTCAAGGCTAAATGACAAATCTCCCCTATAGTTTAAGAAATCTTAGAAAACACCTCCTAATCTTTAACATTTTTGAAAAACTCCTTTTAGTTTTCAGTATTATAGAAAAACCCTTTCTTTTTAGACTTTGAATAAAAAATAACAATGAAACATATGTAATATGAACATCAGATATGGACTAATCAAATGTTATTCATATGATGATTCAACATAGCTCTTAAATATGAACCAAAATAATTAAATCCGACACAATCAAATAATTTATTATAATTATCGTTTAGGTCTGGTTTAAAAACTGGTTGGGTTATTATATTGGTGACATTTGGTTAATTCATGTTTGATGTTCATATTATATGTGTTTCGTTGTTATTTTTTAATTGAAGTCAAAGAAGAGATTTTTTTGAAATTTTTTTCGAAAATTAATAGATTTCATTATAAGAAAGTATATACAATATAGAGGACAAAATTAGTATAATCCTTAGAATCTAGATTACAGAGTTTTATGATTCCTAGTAATCATCTACATCTTGAGATCAAGGGAACTTGTGAGACCACTTAGTCCAGTATTACTCCAAATTTTTTTTAAAAAAATTGAAAACTAAAAGAGGCTTTTTAAAGAATTTTAAAGATTTGGGAGTTTTTTCAATGTTTCTTAAACTACAGGAGGGATATGTCTTTTACCTTTTAATTCAATACAACAATTTGTACAAGGCCTAAGCTCTTTAACATTTGCATTGGTCAATAGCTCAATTTTCTAATTGACATTCTTGGTGATATTATATATATATTTTATTTATATTTGAGTTTTCCATTTGATTTTGACATATGGATTGTAGTCAAAGTAACTTTGAGCTTTACTTTTTCTCCTTTTTTATTCATTCTGCAGCTTGTATTTCGTACTGTTGGCTTCTCTGGGGCAGATATCCGAAATCTCGTCAATGAAGCTGCAATCATGTCAGTAAGTTAACCAATTGTTGATAGATGTAAAAATAGAGCTAGAGTTGATGGTTGCTATTAGTGAGACTATAATAATTGTTGTAAGTTCTTATTATAGTCTTACCGAAATGTATGAACCCTCCTAATTTGTTTGATATGAGTCAATTGAGTGGAAGAATCTCTACAATCTACATGCAGTCATCCTTTATGTTCCATAAGAGAGTGTTTTTTTTCTTTCTACTTTGAAGATATAAACTGATTTTTGTTGCAGGTAAGGAAAGGGCATTCCACGATACACCAGAAAGACATTGTTGATGTATTAGATAAACAATTGCTTGAGGGCATGGGTGTGCTTCTTACAGAGGAAGAACAACAGAAATGTGAACAAAGTGTATGTCTGTTAATGCTATGTTGTTTGTTGATTAAACTTTAGAAAATTTCTAGAGATTGTGCAAATCTTCAATTTTTGCCTAGACTAAAAATTGTATGAAGTAGATTCACAAAGTTTTATCATTTTACATGGTGGACTTGTAGAACATCTCATGCATATTCATGCTAACTTCAGTGATGTGATATGTCATAAAGATCCTTAAACCTTCCCTTAATGAAATATGACAGAGGATGAAAATTATAAGCCAACATGTTAAGCCAACAAAATATCTCCTACTCTGTCAAAGTATATACATTGCAGTGGCATTCCTGTATAGGTTGACCTGCCTTTAGTCCCCTGAATTGCCATCTGATGGTCGAGATGTTGGGTAACCGCAGCAACACTTGTTTTGCTCGTAAGCCATGAATCACCATTGGTGGAAGAATGATTCTGAAGATAACCTAGCTATTAGGAATGTTTTATGAACCATGTGAGAGAAATCAGATTAAGGTCCCCAAAAGAAATAAGAAAGCTAGGTATCCCTATCCCTAGCCATAATATTGTGGGAAGGATGGAGGATGAGAATTGTCCGAGGGTTAAGCTGCACAGTTCATGTGACTACTGTTCATTGTGTAGCTAATCTAACTGCTAGTTTTCTTTTCTAAAAGTTGAACTGTATTTTTTTTTTTTTTTGAGTTTATCCTTGTAAAAAGAAAGCAACCAATGCCTATTAGAGACAGCTGAATTTAAGAGTCCTAGTTTGATAAGGCTTTATTGATAGGATCTCTATGTATTTGATTGTTTCAGATTTATTAGGAACAGTCAAAGTTCGTTTTTCTGAATTCAGTATTTTCAGTTTGGAATCATGATGGTTTCTTTCTGTGATTTTTACCCTCAGGAGACACCAAAAACACTAGAAGTGATTTCTAGAACTTATTAGTATGAGGCTAATGCTTTTCTCAAGACACTAGGAGTTGTAAATCTCTTGTTCAGTACTCTGGAGAGGTTAATTTTTAGGAGAATTTGATTCTCTTGACTACATGAGTTAGTGAGTGATACCCATAGAGAGTACCTTTGTTAGAAGCCAAGCAGATTACAATAGCTTATAGAGTAAAAGGTAACCATTAAAATAAAACGTAACTTTAAGATTTTTATAACAAAATCCAAAAAAAAGAATAGATTCTATAGTCCCTAAGTAGCTTTTGATGTGTTCTCAAAGAAGAAATTTTGTTATTTGGCATAGGGCCAACTATATTGTTCTGATTGGCTATTATCTTTTCAAATTATGTGCCTACTGGCATCGCAAAGCAGTTTGGGAACTTAATTTGGTTGCATAAAAAGAGATACTACATGTAAAAGCTTCTCTATATTGGGCACAATTCCATCTAATGATACAATGTATTTCTTTCTCACAATTTTTAATTGTCCATCACTAGAATTTAACAATAGTTAGTAGAGACTACATGAGTTGTGAGAGGACTCTTGTATTAAAATACCAATCCACTTTTTCACTATTATAAATCTTCCTTCAATTTTGTATGGATCTTGGACGCTAGAATTTATATCACTTTAGAGAGTAGAGCTTGCAGATGTTTTAAATCAAGTATCAAGATTGCTTGTCTTCATGTGTTTCTGTTTTCTGTGTGTACAAATTCGACAAGTTCTATCAGAAATTATGGCAATAAAGTATTTTGCATCTTTTGTTTGTTCTGTCGTGTGGCACTTGGATTTCCTCTGCTTCCATTTTTCCTGTTTTGCTATCTCTGTCAGTTATCTCACTTTTTTCACTCCTATTTCTTCAAATTCATGAAAAAGAAAGAAAAATTTTAATGTCAAATACTTAAAGAAAAGTAGGAAAAAGACAGGCTTGACCCAAAATATGGGATGTTATTCCAAGAAAAAGAAAATAGCATTGGATCTGCATGACTTGAGTATATCGTAATATGAGTGGCAGGCCTTGATATGTCTCTGCGGAAAGAATTTGTAATATTTAAATCTAATGAAAGGGCATTTTCAATTGAGACATGCAATCGAAAGAACTGAAAGCTCGCTCATATTTTGTGTGAAAATTTTGCCTTTTTTTGGTTAAGAACTTATCATTGAGGTTACATTACATTCTAGGTGTCATTTGAAAAGAAGAGGCTTCTTGCTGTTCATGAAGCTGGTCATATATTATTGGCTCACTTGTTTCCACGGTTTGATTGGCATGCATTTTCTCAGCTACTTCCTGGTGGCAAGGTGAAATATTTCTTCTAATAGCTGGAATCACGTGTATACTATTGTATCATTGCAATTCCATTGAAACATGTTTTTGGGTTACTTTTTGTTTTTCTGTTTCAACATGAGTAGGAAACTGCAATATCTGTGTTCTATCCGAGAGAAGACATGATAGACCAAGGTTACACAACCTTTGGATATATGAAGATGCAAATGGTGGTAGCTCATGGTGGACACTGTGCTGAACATCTTGTGTTTGGTAATGACATTACTGATGGAGGCAGTGATGATCTTGAAAAGATAACCAAGGTAAGTTTGCTGACATTTGTATGATAAAGACAAGGTGTTCTCAACTGATCATCTGCTAATTGGTTCCCAATTATTTTTGAAGTCTGCAACGATATTCTTCCGACATCTTTCTCTTAATAAGTATTGAAGCGAAATAAAAGAATAAATATAATATTTATTAGGATTGCTGTTTGCATTTTAAGATGGCTGTATGTCACTGGAAATAATTACAGTATCATTGTTTTGGTTCTACTGAAATAAATAATTAGACTATCATATTGTTGTTATTGACTGGCATTATATCAGATTGCGAGAGAGATGGTAATCAGTCCTCAAAATCCAAGGTTGGGCCTTACTGCTTTGACCAAAAGAATTGGACTAATGGATCGACCTGATAGTCCTGATGGGCAGTTGATTAAATATAAGGCATGTTTTATCTTCTTGTTTAGTTTCGAGTGCATTATTCTTGTTAACCTGATGTGGCTATCTGATTCTTGTTTAATATCCTTCATGGTGTCAGTGGGATGATCCTTACGTTATTCCTGCTGATATGACTGTTGAAGTGTCTGAACTATTTACACGGGAATTGACAAGGGTAAGTATTCACTTTGTGCTCATTCCTTTATTGCTACATAGTGAGTGCATATTTATTAGTAGGGGTGAGCATTCGGGCTAATCGGGCCAAATTTGCATAATTCGGGTAAAGCCCGAATTACCCGATTTTTTTTTATGTTACCCGGCCCGAACCCGAATTTATAATTACCCGAAAATTTCGGCCCGAACCTAAAATGGAACTTACCCGGCCCGAACCCGAAATTGTAATTACCCGAAATTTTTGGCCC
>JANVCQ010000002.1:33503329-33520194 GCA_025531925.1 Erythroxylum plowmanianum
GAAGAACTATCGAAGTTAGAAGCAAGAAGAGAAGGAAATGAGCTGTGCGATTTGATTGGAAGCAAGAAGAGAAGGAAATGACAAATGAGCTGTGCGATTTGATTAGAAGCAAGACAAGAAGAGAAGGAAAAGTAATACCTAATTCGGGTTACAAGAAGAGGGGAAAGAAGAGTCACCTTATTCGGGTAATCGGGTAACCCGAAATTTTTTCGGCGTTACCCGACTCAACCCGAATAAATTTCGGGTAATTTTCGGGCCGACCCGATTTACCCGAAGTTTGATATTTTGTTACCCGAATTAATTCGGGCCGGGTCGGGTAATCGGGCCGGCCCGAATAATGCTCACCCCTATTTATTAGTGAGGTTGGGGGAAGAAAATAAGGCAAGAGATACAGTCGTACAGTGTGAATAATTTCCCAGACAACAAGGGGATGTAAATAAGACCAGAGAGATTTAAAGAAGTAGAGTAAATGAGGATTATCTACCAATAGGGCTATAAAATCTTTCTTCTACTTGACAAATGGACTACGATAAAACATCAATGTTTTATCTGCAGGTTGACATCAACCAGAATTTAATCCTGGTAATAAGAACTATGCAAACGTAGAAACTAGATAGTTTACTGTCAAAGTTAAGATGGAACATGGTAATCTCAAATGAAAAATAATATTTGAAAATATTGGAGTTAGTGAAACTTCATGATTTATTCTGCGTCAATTATAGACGACACAAACTATGTACTTCACTAGTTCTATAGTATCAAATGAAGCCTACTGTATTACAAAGTGTGAATACCGGAGGCTTGTCAAGATTTATCACTTTCTTCCCCAACTAGCTAAAAGGGCTAACAATCTTGCGAGTCTAAGGTATTGAAACTTTTGGTAACTCCTTGGTGTCTTTCATGCTGTTTGATAATATTAAAAGCTTTGCGGAAATGCGCTGAACAGAGCTGAAATAGAAAATAATACACATTTACATTTACTTAAGTTACCCATATGGATTACCCTTGTGGAGAAAGGCTTAACGATTGCAAGATTTTGACCATTTTATCTGCTTCTTCTATGCAAAATCTTTAGCCTTTAAACAGTGATACTTAGATACTTGTGATACTTGTGTAGTATGTTGAAGAGACAGAAGAACTTGCAATGAAGGGATTGAGAGACAACATGCACATACTCGATGTGATTACCAGGGAACTGTTGGAAAAGTCAAGGATAACTGGATTGGTATATACTCCACAAGCCCTATGCATACATTGCTCTCCTTCATACTTTACTTTCACATTATGATGCATCTTTAATTATTTTAATGTACTTATCTCTAATCCGGTTTTAGTTCCACATTAGGTGTGAGTATATATATATTTTCGAAAATTACTGTGAGTATATATTTTGATAAAATCATTGAAGCAAGATCTGTCTTTGTTATCACCTTTCTTGTGATTTTATTCTCTATTCTGATAGATACTGACCGTCATCTTTCATTAGTGAAATTTTGTTCATTATATTTCCTTTGATGTTTGATTGATTTGTCAATGACAGTGTTTTTTGTTTGGTTGTTAATATCAATGTAATTATACTTTTATTATTAACAATAATAAATACTAAATAAAAATTGTAAAAAATAATTTATGATTAATTAATTATGTTATAAAATATCATATAATATTTATTATTAAACATTAATAATAAATTTATCTTATTTTATTAAAAATGAATAATTATGTAAATAATAAATTTATAAAGTTTTGTTTTAAAGCTAATATTTTTTATTAAAATGTATTTTAATCATTGAAAATCAATGTTACTATCTAGAATTAAATATTTAATTTCTAAAATATATTTATTTAGTAAATAATTATTTTAGAAATTTTGTTTAAAGTATATTTATTAATTATTAAGTTTGAAAATATTTTTATCTTTTCAAAACTTTTATTTTTTAAAATTTATAATTTAAATAATTATAAAATTAAAATTATTTGATATAATCATTAATCTTATTAATAATTAATATTGAATAATTAAATAATATTTATTTATTTAATTTTAAAATCAAGTTATGACAAGAAAATAAAAACATAAAATCAAAACTATTTTTCGTGATTTTCATAAGTTGCAAAAGTAAAAACTTAATAAGTTTATTTTGTAAGCACAGAAGTAGAATAAAACAAGCACAAAAGTGGAATCAAACAAGCCTCAAGTATTTGGTTGACAACTAATTAATTGGTTGCTAATCTTTCTTCTTTCTCACGTGAGATATGACCTTTGACCACTTTGACTAAATTGGGCTCACAATTGTTGCTCCTATTGTTTTCCTTAACATTACTCTCCCCATTAAAAATGAGCTTGACTAGGAGTGGCAATAGGTCGGACGGAGTCCTGATCACCGTAAGACCCAAGCCTGAGCATGAGAAATATTTTGATCCTCAAGTTTAAAGCCCAGTCGAACATGTTTTGGCTCGTTAAATTGAGTAAGGCCAACCTAATTTCTTATAATTTGTTGGGATAAAAAAATTTCTTGAGCCTGAATTTGGCCAAATTGACCTTAGCTTATTGACCTGGTTAGGCTTAAGACTTTTTGCCATGCCTATACTTGACCTCATTCCGTAAAGATGGATACCGACTCCTTAATTTCTTCTAATGTTTGTTGTCTAGGTTGCAAGTCATTCAGGTTTTTTCCTTCATTTTGTTCGGTCTATGTACTAGAAAAACTTTGAACACTATGTTTGGTTGATGAGAATCACTACCTGCCCTTTTGATGTAGGACAAATAGAAGTATTAACTAGCAGCTAAAACTCTCAAAATTGGTAATAGGCTGCTAGAATATCAAGTTATAGGTTTAGATTTCAGCTAAAATTTCAGATTTGGTATAGTTGAGTTTTTTGGGTTTGATTATTAGAAATTTAGGCTTGAGATTTCAAGATTTGATATGGCTAGAATTTAGGGTTTGGATTGCTGGAATTTAGTGAGTAACAAAAAATGGAGGATAGGAAACTAGGAGGCACTCCTAGGGTCTAAATCACTCTTAGAAGAGAATATAAAACTCAAGTTTGTTGAAAAATTTCAGGTTTGTTATATTTGAAGGGCTGAGTATACGCATATTTATAATGTTCTTAGAACTCATATTCTAGTAGAAAAGCGTTCCTAGCAAATTTAAATCCCATTCTAATAAAAATTCTAGAAATTTGAATCCTAAACAATTAGGATAACATATCTAAAGTAGAATAACATATTTATTTCACTACTACTTATTTAATATGGAATCCTAACATAATTTAAATTTCAGCCCTTATTGTCTTTGTTGTCTACCCAATTTTCAACCTTCATTCCACCAAATTAAAGCTTGTGTATGACTAATTTTTTTTTCTTTTATTTCTTTATAGACTTCAAAATCTTCTGCATTAATTCTCTCTGGCTTGTCTAAAGTTGTCCTTAACGTAGAATGTGACAGATACTGATCATATAACTCTGATTTCAACTTCTAAAATTCAGATTCTAAAGTTCAAGTACTGATAGAAATTGGTCTTCTTTTCTACTTAACAAGAAATTGTTGATATTCTCTATCTTTTGTGGCTACAATTTGTTCACAAAGAACACCTCCTCTTTAAAATGGGGAATGGTTGGAAATCTCACAGCTGCAGTAGGAGATTGTGTATCATCATACCCATGATAAATAGTTAAGGTTGCAATATTAAAGATGAGACTAATTCCTATGTTACTTGGTAATTCCAAAACATAAGCACTAGCATTTGTCCTCTTGATGATCTTATAAGGTCCAGCATTCCATGAATGGAATTTCTTATATTTCCCTTTTAGAAAACGCTTTGGACGAATCCTAACCAACATCATATCCCCTTCATTGAATTCCATCAATCGACAATGTTGATTAGTATGTTCTTTATAAGATAAGTTGATGATTGTTATCTTTTGGCTTACTTTATCAAATATGTCCGACATGTGTTATACAATACCTTCAACTTTAACACTTAACTTGTGTTTTTTTGTTGTTTGTGGTAAAGGAATCGGATCACTAGGCTTCCTTGGTTGAACTCCCAAAACTATGTCAAAAGGACTCTTACCAGTTGACCTATTTATAGAACCGTTGTATGCAAATTCTGTCATAGGAAGAATTAGGTTCCAATTTTTCACATTTTCTCCAACCAAACATCTTAACAAATCTCCCAAGCTTCTATTTACCTCCTTCGTTTATCCGTTAATTTGGGAATGGATAGAACTTAAAAATTGAAGCTTATTGTTCAATGTTTTCCATAGGGTTTTCTAAAAGTAACTCGTAAACTTCATGTCACAATCAGAAACGATGGTTGAAGTTAATCTATGGAGATGTACAACCTCTTTGAAGAATACTTTAGCAATATGGACTGCATCGTAAGTCTTGGAACATGGAATGAAAATACTCTTATCTTGGAAAACCTATCCACCGCCACAAAAATAGATCCTCTTATAGTTTTAGGAGTTTCGAAGACAAAATCCATACTTATGTCTTGCCATGGTTCATGAGGCATAGACGTAGTATGTATAATCCAAAATTTTGTTTCTTTTCTTTAGCTAATGGACATGTTTGACATTGCCGTATGACCTTAGATACGTCCCGCTTTAAAGTGGGCCAATAATAGCGATCTTCAACCATTACTATAGTTTTGTCTTTTCCAAAGTGTCGTATAATTCCCAAATCACATACTTCCTTATAGAATCCTTTAACAAGGTAGTCATCATGGATTCACAAAAGGAGAGTGATGGTCTCTTTGTCTAGTTGTAATTTCTGATTAGATTTTTCCAAAATCTAGATCTGAAACATATTTTTCTTGAAACCCACAGCTTCTACTGCCAAAGTGTTTAAGTAAATGGATCTTTCTACTCAATGCATCTGTTGCCTTATTCTCAACTTCTGTTCGATGGTTAATAACAAATTTAAATTACTCTAAAAATCCATAAGGTGTGCCTCCCGTTCAAGTTCTTCTGAGACTTGAAGTATTTAAGAGATTCATGATCTGAATATAGAATAAACTCATTGTATGAGAAATTGTGACACCAATTGTAAAGAGCATGTACTATTGCGTAAAATTCCATATCATAGGTTGAGGATTGTTGTTTCTCTTTACCTAACTTCTCATTGAAGTAAGCAATTGGATGTTCCTCTTGGCTGAGCATACCTCCAATTCCCATATGAAATGTTTCACAAGCAATTTCAAATACTTTAGAAAAATCTGGAAGTTGCAAAATAGGTGATTCAGTCATCTTTTTATTGATTTCTTCAAAAGCTTTAGTTTTTGCCTTTGACCAACAAAACTATCCTTTCTTCACACAGTAATGCGGTGCTGAAATTACAAATAAATTGCCTATAAAATGTTGTTAGACCATGGAAACTTCATGTCTCATGCACATTATTTGGAATAGGCCAATCAAGGATGACCTTAATCTTCTCGGGATCCATCTCCTCTATATGGGACACAATAAAACCCAAAAAATACAACACTTGATTACATGAAAGAACACTTCTTTAAGTTGATATAAAGTTTATCTTGCTTCAAAACTCTCAAGACTTGTTGTAGATGTAGTAGGTATCTTTAGGCTTGCTGTATATTAATATATCATCAAAATATACCACCAAAGATCTGCCTATAAATGGTTGAAACACTTGATTCATCACT
This sequence comes from Erythroxylum plowmanianum, assembly GCA_025531925.1. Taxonomy (NCBI): domain Eukaryota; kingdom Viridiplantae; phylum Streptophyta; class Magnoliopsida; order Malpighiales; family Erythroxylaceae; genus Erythroxylum; species Erythroxylum plowmanianum. The sequence continues at coordinate 33,508,997 of JANVCQ010000002.1, forward strand.
CTCATAAAAGTGATAAGTGCATCATAGAGTTCAAATGGCATCATCATCCATTCATAAAGTCCCTTTTTAGTCTTGAAAGCTATTTTTCATTCATCTCTAGGTCTAACTATAATTTGATGTTATCCATTTCATAAGTCTATCTTGATAACGATAGTAGCTCCAGTCAACATATCTAACATGTTATCAAGGCGAGGTATTGGAAAGCTATACCTTATTGTGATCTTATTTATCGCCAAACAATTAATACACATTCGCCAATTTCCATCCTTTTTTTTTCCTGAAAATTAATAGATTTCATTGTAAGAGTATACATACAATCTAGAGGACAAAACTAGTATAATCCATAGAATCTAGATTATAGAGATTTATAATTCTTAGTAATCGTCTACATCTTGAGATCGAGGGAACTTGAGAGACCACTTAGTCCAGCATTACTCTAATCCCCATCTGTTTTTCATGCTACTTGTCAGATTTGCAGCTATTCCTTTGGCTAACATGGTCAATCTGGAATGTAGGAAGATGGTATGAAAAACCATCTCATTGCTTCTACTTTTTTGGTTGAATACTCTACAATTGTGCTCTTTCCATATATAGTACACCAAGGCTGCCCAACTTAACCTTATAGCTTTGAGATCAGCCGCATTATGCACTCTAATTTTTCCCAGCCAAGCAATAGTTTCACTTCAAAAATCCGTTGGTCGGGCCATGTTGAGTATATTATGCAATCGATCCTAGACTTTTCTAGTATATCTGCATCTAATCATGAGGTGTTCCAAACTTTCCAGTTCCGCATTACATAACTCGCAGTTCAAATTGCTAATGGAGAATCTGATCTTATCCCTTGTAAGCAACCATCCTTTTTAGGAGTCAATAGTGTTAGAATTGCACATGGACTAAGATTTTCTTACATAAATCTTTTTTTTTTCAACAACTCCTCCACTTATTTCTTCAACTCTTCATTCTCAGTAGGATTTAAGCGACATGGAAGATTTGGTAGAGTAGATCCAGATGCCAATTAGTAGGATACTGATTATCTCGTAAAGGAGGTAATTCACCTGGCAATTCATCCGATGTTAGGTCTAAAAAAATCAGCTATCAGTTCACTTCTTTGAGGGGTGTTTCAGGGGCTGTTTTTGTTACTTCCTTCACTACCATTTCAAACACAATTCCCTTCTCCTTCCTAATAGCTTCAAATTCTCTCTCCTTAAGTATATTAAGAGGTTTTTTCTTGGAATTTATGGCTATCTTGTTACTTCCTCTTTGTTTCTACCTTGTCTACCTTCATAGGCTTTAAAATTATCTTCTTTTCATGTAATATAAATTGATAGATGTTGCTTTTCCAAAGTGCTGCACATCTTGATCATAAAGCCATGATTGACCAAGTAAAATGTGAGATACTTTCAGAGGAATGACATCACACCAAACAAAGCCCTCATGTATTTCTAATTTGAAAGACTTTAGGCACATTTGAGCGACCCGTATAGTACTATCATTCACCCAAGCAACTTTATAGGGATGTGGATTTTTTTTCCATAAGTAAATTCAATCACTTCACCATATTCTCTGATACCACATTCATAATTCTTCCTCCATTAATGATAAGCTTGCTCACTTTGTTGTTGTATTGACAAGTTTTCTATCAATTACTTTTACAGAAAATTCTGCATGCTTTCTTATTCATTTTAATGCCCTTTAAATGGGCTCAGTAGAGTCTTTAGGAAGTATGAAAATCATAGACTTCCAAATAAGATGACCGCTGCGTAAATAAGATAACCACTGGAAGTGCCCCATAATCAAGATGATTTTCTTGTTTATTTCTTTTGTAAGAATGCATCTTGCATAAATCCCACCTTTTCCATTGCCGATATCTGTTGGTGATAGAAGAAGTGTTTATGTCAATTCAACCATTCCAAAGTATTAAAATAACCATCATAGCAAGGAAAGTCTGATTTGGATTATCTTGGCACAAAGTTTCCTCCATCCAGATTTTCCAATCCAGCCCTTTATTGACAGTCATGATTGTTGCTTTCATACTTGTTTCCTTGCCTTCAAATCTAGTTGCACTCAGGTCACAAGTAACTTATTCCAGTTGGGCTATAACTTTGTTTTATCTTGCTTGATTAACATTCTTGTCTTTTTCTGTTTTAGCTGTATCTTGTGCTTGATCTTCTTGATTTTTTATAGCCATGAAGGCTTCAATTTGCTGTTAAAGAGTACAGGACTCTCATAACCTCCTCCTGCTCTGGTACCAGGTTGTTATGGGCCCTTGTATGTGATCTAGTTATAGGAGGTTGTACCCTAAAATCACGCATCAGCTCTAATTGCAAGCTGCATTTAGGTGTCTTCCTACCTTTTCCTTACATATCTTGAAAGAATAGAAAATAAGAGGTCATTAAGAGAGAACCCTTTGGTCTCGAAACTGGAAGTTTGTTTGTAGAATCATGCTTGCTTTATTTTGGATCGTAACTCCCTATTTAAACTAGATTACAAGCTTGACATATTGTAATCGACTCCTATCGCAAAACTACTCCTAAACAACTACTGTCTGGGAACTTGCAGATAATTCTGACTAACTTCACCATCTAAATCTAAGACTGACAGCTAACAGAAAAACAATTTGAAATATAATAACTAACATTGGTTGACAGCAAATTAATTGGCTGCTTATCATCTTTCTTTTTTTTTTTTTCCAGAAACATTTGTGAACCTGGTCAAAGGGGACCACTTGGACTGAATTGAGCTCTCTTAATTGTTGCTTTTGTCTTTGCCCCTTAACAAACAGTCAACTGCTTTTTATATTTATGATGGAAAACGTAACTTCTTAACTGCTAATGGGACACAGTAATTGAATATCTTGTTAATAGCTTAGTTGTAGTGAACTAATGGTGGACTGAACCTACTGCTGAAGAGAAGATAATCCATCAAAAAACTGTCTTGATTCTCTGAATCCTTTAGGTTCTTGCTTTTGTAGTTGTTTGTTTTCCCCACTTGTCGTATATCTTGTTGTAGCAGTGATTAGTGCACCTTTGAATTTAGTTTTACCGTCTATGCTAGTTCTTAAATGGTAATGCCTAGGGATATGAAAATGACTATTGTTGTATAACATTTCTAGTTACAACAATGTTCACTTTGGGATTTTACTATTCCAAGTCTGAATGAATATTCCTCTTTTCCAGTTGTGGAGCTAGTCCAAATTCAGGCCCTTTCCTTATCATGCTTTTGGACAAGTTAACAAATTTTAGATTATGACGCTGGCCCCCTGACAAATTATTTTAATATTTGGACAATATTTCAGTCTTTTATGACTTTCATTGCATCCTCCAACAATTCTTGAAACTTATTTCCTTGTATACGCCTTCATTAAGGTGGGTCAACACTTCTCTGAGCATTCCTGTAATCGAATCCCTGCCAAAAGCTTTGAGATTAGATTGGGCTGATATCATCCTGGATGATGAAATCAAATGAATGTTGAAGGATCTTTTGATCAAATTTCTTCTATCATTTTATGCCAGTACCAGAATCAACTATTTTTCATAAGAATGTCCAGCATAAGGGTTTGGCATAGAAATAGCGCCATGAAACATGAGATCACTGCAGCAAAGAGGGGAATTGGGAGAGCAACTCTTGGTAACTTGGAGCCTGCTCCAGTATTGGGCCTTGTCCTATAACCAAACTCATGTTAATGATAAAAATTTCATTTAGGATGATTATTAGAGATCCCAGTACTAGGTCTTGCCTAAGGTTGTACTTTCAGTAAACAACAGCATTGAAAGTTGCCATGCCCACAAGCAACATCATATATGGTTTACTTGACACTGCAAGACGTATTAACTGGGTGTTTTATGCAGTCCTTCCTGACTACGTGTTTTATTTTCACTGTTCAGGAAGTTGAGGACATGATGAAGGGACTTTCTCCAGCAATGTTTGAGGATTTTGTAAAGCCATTCCAAATAAACTTAAAAGAGGTACTTAACTTTCTCATTATGGTGGCTGATGTAGTCTATAATTGACTGATGGAAAGGTATATCTTGATTTCTGTGGAAGTTGATTATGACTTCAATTGATATTGAATCTAAACAAGGAACTCAAATTGATTCATGAATTTCCTGCAAATGTAGCCAATATGGAAGAGAAAGGAAAAACACAGCATGATCACGTAATGTATTGTAAACTGATAGAATAATCAAATAATGTCAAACCGACTATTGTCCTATAATTTTTGCGGCTTGTCATTTATCCTTTTTAAGATGTGGACAAGTGGACATTAAGCTACAATGGAGTATCTGGTTAGAGGGCATTAGTTGGCATAAATAATGTGGCAGCAGATTGGAAACAATTGAAAATTTCTCAAGTATACAAGAAATACAACAATCAGTGTTGGCTAATTGTTTTATGTCCTGTAAAGTTGCCTCTCATTGGCTTGTCCCATTCAGTGTCCTATTTGCTCAGTTACTTAGAATGTTGCTACTTGAATTTGTGTAATACTGATTTGATAGTTGCCGTTTGATTAATTGATCATGGCATTAGCTAGTTTGTTTAAAAGGGGTGATTTTGTGGGCATAGTGTTATTAATATCTTAACCAGGAGGTGAAATTTAGTTTGCTACCAATTGTTGTTATAATGCAATTTCCATTTGTGGAATTTCTGTAGGATGGACCATTGCCTCATAATAACAAGTTGAGATATCAGCCACTAGACATATATCCAGCGCCATTGCATAGATGCTGAATTGAAACTGCGCACCGTGTTATCGTGTGTAGCATGCAACTTTGGTTTCTAAGGCAATTGAAGTCTTTCCTGTTGTAAGCCTCAATTATTTTAAGCCCTATTTTCTCTATCATTGTCAATGAAAAGATATTACGTCATCAGCTTACAATCAATTTTGACAAGGAGGGTGCATGGGATGTTGGTTCCTTCTTATTTTCAAATTCCAATTCAATACCTCCTTGTTCTGTCGGCAGATTTACCATGCACACTACATTGTATGGATGATTTAATTTGGCCAATCCTGCCTTGAAAGTGAACTGAACCAACGTTTGACTCCTGTTGGCGTTTCGATTTGCTCAGTTCACTTCCTATGCCTGAGGTTGCAGTTATCACGCCCAGTCATTCGCTCAAGCATGCATGACGGGTACCATTTTAGACACCACAGAATTGAATAAGATTGTTGGTCTTTGTAGGTAGACAGGTTGACTAAGATTGTTAGTCTTCTAACGATAGTTATTTGAAATCTCGTTTGTTTATGAATGTATCATATTATTTGTCACTTTCAATACGTAACTTTAGTACAATTTAATCAAAAGTGAACGAGAGATACAAATCTATTTACAGTTCATAAAGTTCATTGATATCTAAGTATATGAAGGATGTCTCTATATAGGTTAACAATAACACTAACTATTGTTCATTTTTTCTACTAACTCATCAAGATAGTGAAGAGTTGTTATTTCTTTCATTAATCCCACCAATTTATGAAAGGTTGTGCCTTTTTGACCACTAACTCTTTTAAGAACATAATCCACTTCGTTGATAAGATATTCGACTGCTTATCCACTACAAGTTTGTAAGGTAGTTCTAACTTTCTTTTCTCACGTATGTTCTTGTTATGCATTACTATATCATTATCTCTTGAAGACAATTATCTTGATAAGCCTTTGGTTAGCTCGCCTTAGCCATCTTTGTGTATAATTCATCCAAGTATGCCTATGACGTAATTACATTGCTTTATGACCTAAATTAGTAACAGTCCGAGCTTTTGTGTAAAAAATATCGCAGATTTCCAAACCTTCAACCTTCTTGCAAACATCCAGTGTCTCTCGAGCTTAGCACGATTTAATTCCATCATTATTTTTGTTCTTGCATTTGAATGTCACTCATCATCTTTGCCAATGCATCCTAATGCATGTTAATACTTGCTTCCTCTCAAACTTGCATCGATATTGACCATTTGCAAAACGTACAAGTTTTTGTCATGTTTTCTCATCAACTTGTCATCTTCATGTCAATCTGAGTGCCAACCATAAAAAAAGACACCAACATTGCATGATTCTGCCATTTTGACAAAGGGGTTTAACAAATCATTCCATTAGGGAGATAATCCGTAAGCACTCTTACACAAGCATGTTCCTCATATATTCCTTAGCCAAATTTTTAAGACAAGAGTAGGTCTTCTTTTCCATTAATATATATTTATTATTATTTACCAAAATTTTAGGACAAGAGAAAGTCTTCTTTTCCATTAATACGTATTTATTATTATTTAGTTTTATTTCTTTAGTTGCTGAATTTGCATTCCTACCAGGTTGTGTGTGGAAGTTGGGGATCTTTTAGTTTTTGTTTTTACTAAGTCTATTTTAATTAGTTGTTAGTAGTGGAGTCTTTGTAGTTGTGAGGTAGTGGAGCATTTTTAGGAAGTCAGTTACCTGTAGTTTACTTAACTTCTATTTCCATATATTTTTAGAGGAGATTCTTATGCAATTAAGTTTTGCTTGTGAGGATTGTTTACCCTCGAAGTAAAACTTTGTGTTTTAGTCTTCTTTTCACCTATTGACAAAATGAGTAAGAAGGGAAGTATTTAGGGAAACAGAGAGGTGAGAGCTTTGTGTGCACAAAATATTCTCAACTTAAATTATTCATATACTGTAGCCCATTCAGTTCACCGAGCACATAACAACTTGGTATTAGAGCTAGGCATGGTTGACCAGCATTATGAGTGCCTCAAGTTTGAAATTGGGAGCTTCAAGGAGGAACAAAAGAGACAATTCAAGGAGTTACAAGAATGCATGGCAACACTTTTTGTTGCAGTGAGTGCTGATTGTGATCAGACTATAGGATCAAATAGTTACTGATGTCGGTTAGGTGGTAGATCGAATGGCAAAATAAGATCAGCGGGTCTTACATCCCTAAGATGGTGAACTTGGAATTTTCAAAATTCAACAGTGATGAAGATCCTACAAGTTGGATTTGTAGAGCGGACCAATTTTTTGAGTTTCACCAAATGTTGGAAGAAGAGAAGATACCATTTGCTTCTTTCAATCTAGAAGGTGATGTGCAACTGTGGTATCAATTAATGAAAGACAGTGACAAATTAGTCACTTGGAAGGATTTTAAGGATCAACTTTATGCAAGGTATGGTCCAACTCAATATCAAGATTTCTTTGGCAATTTGACAAAGCTACAATAAACTGGTTCAATTTGGGAATATAAAATGCAGTTTAAAAGATTATTAATGAAAGGACCCATCCTGAAGTTCCCCTTTCAGAACCTGAGTGTGAAGTAAATCACTTGTTAATATAGAAATTCGATATAATATGTAAACTATACAAGAATGGGGGTTGAATTGTGTAATCTTTTCAAAAATATTAATCTTTTTAGACTTCTTGAATTTCTTTACAAAATTCAAATAATTGTTAAAACACTTTGCTATAGTTGATAAGCAATGTAATCATAAGAAATATTATCTACTCGTCTAACACAACAAAATTAAAAGATAAGGGTTAGAGAATAGACGATACGCTTTTGATACTGGTTCACTCCAAACCTTGGGCTACGTCCAGTCCCCAGGTTTTTTCTGAGATTTCACTATACTCTTCTACTTTACAAGTATTCTTTCAACACGTAGATCCTCTTCAAGTCTCTCACAAAGTATTCTTTATCAGCTATGTTAGCCTCTCCAGGCTCTAGCCTTCCTTTATCTCTTTAAGAAAAGTATTTTTGAGCTTTTACATTATAGATGTGTTTGCTCGTTTCTTTTGCACTTTGAGTACAAAATTTTTGCTAATGTCAAAAACGTTCACGAGTAATTCCCTATCTATCTGTAGTTTTCGACTAGAACTAATATTTATAGCCTAAGTCTCTAACTGTCTTCTTGATAACTGCTTCTTGAATATTCTAAAAACAGTTATTAGTTGAGTCTTGTAACTAACTCCAACTAATTAACTGACTAACGTTCTAGAATATCTTCCTTTTGTATCGTCTAGAATAACTTTTCTTCTGTTATTACATTTCATCTGTTATTCCACTTCGTCTTATGTTGCTGCGCTTCGTCTTATGTTTCGTTTCGTCTTATGCTTCGACTTTGTCTTATGTTTCATCTTATGTTGCGTTTTGTCTTATGCTGTTGTACTTCGTCCTATGTTTTGTCTTATGCTTCGTCTTATGTTGCGCTTCGTCTTATATTGTGTTTTGTCTTATGTTGCGATTCGTCTTATGTTGCCAAAGTGTCACTTACATTTATCTGTACACTTAACAAACTCATCAAAACAGTTCATACATTTTTAAGATTATTATTATTTGATTACTATCAAAATTAATAGAAGTGAAGTCCTCTTGACTTAACAATCTCCCTCTTTTTGATGATAACAAATAATTATAATTTTAGAAGGTAAAATGAAATTTATAGACGAATAGTATTTAGATGAATAATAAACCGAAGAAAAATATAAGAAAAGAATTGAATACTAGACATATACAATGCTTTCTATCTATTCTTCTTGTTCTCCTCTATATCTCATTCTCCTTCTCCTTCTCTCCCTATTTGTTATTAATCAAAAAATTTCTCATTGTAAACGCTTCAGAACTTCAGAAAACATACGTTGCATGTCAGTGCGGATCATCTTGAGGTCTTGATTAATAATAACTTGTAGTAGTGCTACTTCCTTATAACGATCAGCCATTGAGTCAGCGAGTTCATCTACCTTAGAATGAACTTCCTCAATTTCTTTGTTAATGCTTTCTGAACTTCCCTCTGACTATGACTTGCTCCGTCCAATTTATGAAACATTTCAAGAACTTTAGATTAACAGTAGGATCTTGGTGTATTTCACTAAGTAGATGAAGGTTTTCAACAGCAGATGATTCTGAAGGTAAAATGTCTAACTCTATAATTTTGATAGAGGGTAGACTGAAGACTTGTTTTCCTTCTGGGAGATCAAGATCATTAGGTCTAGATAGTTTCAAAATTGGTTACCCGAGAAGATGTAACACATCCTTGACTGAAGGTATGAAACCTAAAGGTCTAAAATGCATGACCAAATGCATAAAAGTTTCTAAATTGAAATTAACACCTTCAACCATGATACTTCTGTACTGTCTTTCTTGCACTTTCCCAACTACCATGAAGTTTTCATCTGTAATTGAAACTTCAAATTTACTTCCTGATGCTTTTGAAATGTGATCTGGAACATAGATACCTCCAGGTTTAACTGCATTGCATGCATTATCTATGTTCTTTACAGCTACTTGAATCTGCTCTTCTGTAAGATCATCTTTATTTCCCTAAAAAAACATCTTGTTTTTTTTCTTTTTCTTCGTTTCTCACAAGGGTTGAGTATATTGGTTGTATATCTGGCACAATTTTTTTTACCAAAGTTCTGCTTGTAATTGGATATATGTACCGATCTTTTGACATCTTCAATGGATATGGTTCTGCCTTCTCATCTCGTAGAATACCAAATAATCTTCGTTCTTCATGACTTAGAAGATGTATCTTTTGATCATTAATCGGTATAGGTTCGACTAGTACCTTGACTGACTTTTTTGAAGATTCTTTGATAATAATTAAGCTTCTGCTTCAAACAGGTACTGGTTTTTTCTATAATCTTCATTCTCAAATCATTTTTATTGATTGGTTGAGCAGGATTATAAGGTTCTCATTGATGTTCCACTGTTTTTGCCTTCTATTGAACCTCAGATGAAGAAACCTTCTTTTGATTGGGCTTCACTTTCTTTTGTTCTTCTGTCGATTTAGAAGAAAGTTGTTACTGAGACTTCTTCCTCTCAAATACTAACTTCCTTTTAATTTCAATTTCTCCAGATGATTTTGCTGATTGGCTTTGCAAAATAGAGACAATTGATTTGGTGGATTGCTGTCTTTTCTCTTGCTTTTCAGAATCTTCATCACGAATCAGAGATGTCCTCTTCTTCTGTTCTCGTTGTCGTAAGGTCAATAGTCTTGGTGACCTTCTTAACTGTTTGGATTTTTCTGATTGAAGTGTCTCCGTCATTCTCTTCAATGACATTTGTTGTGATGATTGCTGAACTTGACTTTCCTCTTTCTGTAGAATCGTCTTAGGTTTTATTGAAATATCAAACGATTTCTCAGTCTTTTCTTCAACAGGTGTTCTTCCTATCGAACGAGATTTTGTTGTTCTTGCAGACATACCATGTTCACTTCTGCCCCGTCTTACTACTATGAGCTCCCCCTCAGACCTTGCTTTGGGAGTAAAACTTCTATCCAACTCATCATCAACCTTTACCCCCATTCTGTGAATAGTTGTGGCATTAATAATACTCTTTACATCCATCTTTACCCTGTTACCTCTGTCGAGAAGGATTCCAGATTCTCTAAAAATCCTTGTCAACAACATTCCATACGGTAAAGAGCTAGAGTCACCCTTTAACTTCATCATGTACTTCAAAATAAAGTACGAAAGATTAATGAGTTGGTGATTTAGTAGATGATATAGACAATGTTCATCGTTCATTGTCATAAGGCCCTTTGAGCCTACTCTTGGTAGAATACAGTGAAGAAGCAGTGAATGAAGAACCCTAGCCTTCGGATGTGCATTCTATCTACACGACCTTGAGTAATCCATTTTGTATTGTTAAACAACTTTACTCCAACACTAGGACACCCATTGACCCTTTTGATAGTAGCTTCTGCCACAATAACTGACAATCCATCTACCATTGATACTAAGGTATCATCTACCACCTTTACGTTCTTCCAAAATTCGTATATCTGATTCAAATAGACCTTTTCACGAATCTTGAAGAAGTTTTTCCAGCCAATTGCTTCAATCTCTGGTTCAATGTCCATCTGATTTTCTTTTAATGAGATGAAATCAATGTGTCTACCATAAATAAGCGATTGCTTCATTTGTGATCTGTAACAAATAAAAACTAAACACACAAAAGTATTTTGCTCAAAATAGCAATGTTAGTTTCTAAAAGAAAGAGTATAAGATGAAATGAACTTGAAGCCTAGAACAGAGTATGAATCGTCTTAGTTAAGAGCATTAAGGAAGTGGCTTTTAAAGTATTTCAAGAAAATTCTAGAGTAGAAGGTATTTTAGAATCTTGAGAAGATCTCCTTCTTATACCTGCTCTTGAAAAATTACTGTTCATAACTTACCGTTACTGTTTACTTGAAAACTTACGACTTTTTATCTTCTTCTTGTATGAATCGTCTAGGTCAT
>JANVCQ010000002.1:33525818-33536265 GCA_025531925.1 Erythroxylum plowmanianum
ATAATATCATCTACATATATCTGTACTATAATGAAATCATTTTTTATACACTTTCTAAACAAAGTCTTATCTACTTGTCCTCTAATGAAGTCATTTCCTATCAAAAAAGAACTTAGATGATCATACCAAGCACGAGATGCTTGTTTTAATCTATACAAGCCTTATGAAGTCTATAGACATAATCTGGTTTATCGGCATCTTCAAAACTAGGACGTTGCTTTACATAAACTTCTTTATCTATAAAATCATTCAAAAAGGCACTTTTCACATCCATTTGAAACATTTTTATATCATGACAAACAGCCTATGCAAGCAAAATCCTAATAACTTCTAGTCTAGCTACAGGAGCATAGGTTTCATTATAGTCTATTTCTTTTTGTTGATTATAGCCTTGAGCTACTAATCTAGCTTTGTTTTCTCGACCTGATTCATCTAGTTTATTTTTGAATACCCATCCGGTTCCTATGATAGACTTATTTGATGGTCTAGGAACTAAAGTGCAAACTTTGTTCCTTATAAATTGATTTAACTCCTCTTGCATGACTAAAATCCAAGTTTTATCTTGAAGAGCTTCATCAATTTTCTTAGGTTCTAACTCAGAAACAAAAGCTAGATTTGCCTCTCTTTTGAATTTAGACCTAGTTCTCACTCCTTCTGAAGTTTCACCTATAATCAGATTTTCTGGATGAGAAGATTTATACTTCTAGTTTTTCCTAAGGCTAAAGTTTTCAAGAATAACTTCTATCTTATCAGGGGGATCAACTAGAGGTGACAAGTCTAGTTGATCTTAAGGATTGGTAAAATTTTCTTTATCTCAATTGATAATTCCTTTAGGTTAATTCTTGAGTGTGTCGTAATTACTAAATTATTAATATTTTCATGATTGATTATTGAATTGATTTGCGTGATTGAATTGAATTCTTATTTTAGTTTCATTACATTTTGAATTTCTGTGATTTGTTCTGGCTTTAGAATTTAGGATTAGATTATCCCTCCTTGTGGGAATAACACCTTAGGTATTACGTGAATGAACTATGCGCTTGCAGATTATCGAGGTTAATCATTAAAACTTACACACTTCGAAATAACGACAATCACTAGCACCACTCTTGAGACCTCTTTCTCTCAATCACTTGAGGAGGACAACAACATTAGGGTTTTCTTTAGGCAGATGAGTCTTCCTCATCTCTCAAGTCATACTATTCATCTGTATATATAGTCAAACCCTAAGGCCTAAAAAGCCAAAACCTTTTAAAGCCCAATGAATGTTTAGTCTTTTAATGTGCGACCCTGTAGACTTATTTAATATTAGTAGTAACCCAAGATTCTTTTAGACCCACAAGTTATAAGTGGTTTCTAGTAAGGCATTATAACTACCTAATATTAAATAAGGTCAAAGTCTAACATTTCCTGAATCAGAACTGATAAATTACAATACATTCTATAATTGGTTCGTGGGACATACACTAACAATATTTTATCCAATAACTCAGCATAATCCCTAGCTAAGTTTAACAGGAGAGGTGGGAATGCCCAAGCATTTCATTGGAAAGGTTTGTAATTGAATACCCGTTAAAGAAGTGATCTGTGGTTATAGAGGGGCTGCACTCTTGGAAAAAAAGATACTACTTTGGGAACAATTTATTTGTAGACCTGAGGCTCTTTGGAAGATTTTTAGGGTTTTCATAAAGATTGTGATTAAAGTGGCATCGACTTTCAAGAGTAGTAACAAGTCATCTACAAAAAAAGAGATTGGTAAGTTTGAATCTGCTACGCTTGGAATGGTATTTGAAGGCCTTCGTCCTATAGCATGCTCAATGATTTTATGGAGTGTTTGCATTACTAATGTGAATAAGTAAGGAGATAACAAGTCCTTTTGCCGAATTCCTTTAGTGCTTTGAAAAATCTGGTAAGTTGCCCATTCATCTGTATACTATGGGAATAGGTGGTAAGACATTCTTCGATCCACTTTACGAAATTATTAGGAAATTCCATAGCTTTCAAGACATGAGAAATAAATGTCCAATCAACATTATCATAAGCTTTTCGGAGATCAATCTTGATGTAGCAGTTGGGCTTACTTTTCTACTTTGAGTAGTTTGCAATGAGATCTTGAAGTAGGCGGATGTTATCCCCAATTATTCTACCTGGTATGAAAGCACCTTGAATGTGACTGATGTGCTTATGTAGTATGCCTTTAAGCCTATTATCAATAAGTTTAGAGATGACCTTGTACAAAGAGTTGCAATAAGCAATCAGTCTAAAATATGCAAAACTAGTCACCTCCCCACTCTTTGGGATAAGGGTAATGAAGATCTTTTTGATTTCTTTGAGAAAGGAACCATTAACAAAGAATTCCATAACTGCTTTGAAGACCATATTGTCAGTAAGAGGTCGTGTTTCCTTAAAAAAATTGATGTTGAAGCCATCAGGGCTAGGGGCTTTGTGGGGGTGAAGAGCCCTAAGTGCTTCCTTGATTTCTTGCGTGGTTATAGGTCTTACTAGTTGGTTTGCTTCGTTGGAGAAATGGTGTCATTCAGAATCTGTTTAAGGAACAATGTAGAAGATTGTGTTTCTGTGGGCACACTCATAATTATGCTAAAGTAATCGTAGGCCCCTTGCAGGAGTTAAGTCTGAGAGTCAAGAGTGATGTTGATTTCAATTAGAGATATCACTCAGTTTCTAGTTTGTTTCATCTAGAGAAACGGTGTCCTTCAGAATCTGTTTGAGGAACAACATAGAAGATTGCGTTTTCATGGGCTCATAATTTTGCTAAAGTAATTGTAGGGCAAGAGTTGAGTCTGAGAGTCAAGAGTGAGGTTGTTGTCAATTAGAGATATCACTCAGTTTCTAGCCTTTTGGACACAATAGCTTTGTAGAAGATTGATGAGTTGTGGTCCCCTTGTTTTATCCATTCTAATCTTGCTTTTTGTTTGGACAACGAGTAATCAAATAATAAGGCTTGAGAGTAATTTTATAATGCTTTCCATTATTTGAAGTTGTTGATCTCCAGGATTATTGTATTGCAGCTATTGGATGGTTTCCAAGGCTTTCCTAGCCGTGTTAACAAGATGATGAGTGTTGCCAATATTGGCTTTATATAGAGTCTTCATCTCCTGCTTGATTAATTGCATTTTCTTCAAGTATATGAATTGCTTTGTTCCATGGATATCCACCCTTAAAGCAGCCCAAATTCCTTCTTCAAACCCTCCAAGTTGCATAAGAAAATCATTAAAGCAAAAAGGATGAATAATTCTGTCTGATTCTAGTGCAGTGATAATAAGAGTATGATCGAATAAATGATTGCTAGCAAACCTCGAGTAGCAATGGGAAATAGGCTCATCCATCGTAAGTTACCCATACTTCTATCCAACTTCTTCCTTATCAAGTTATGTCCCGCTTTCTTATTCGACCAAGTGTAAAAATTTCCTAACATAAATATATTAGTACATTGGGCAGCCTCCAAACAACTGTTCAGATCCATGCATGGCATACTAATATGTGCTTAGTTGATTGTTTAATTATTCCATAACACTTAGTAATTGTTGACATTAAATTATTTAAGATACTCACTTTGACTCATATGTGATTTTAGGCACAATTTGAAAACAAATACATTAAAGTGGGTCATAAGCTCTATATTTTGGCTATTTTCGAAGATTAATTTTTACTTGTCTTCATGGAGCAAGGAGAAGAAAATTAAAAGACAAGAAAGATGGAAACACAAAGAAGAAGAAAGTGGGTTGCATGGATTTTGCATGGATTTACATGGCCATGTAAGGTATTAATTTAATCAATGGATAATGCATAAGGCACCATGGTGAGAAGAAAATGGTAGCTGCTGGGATAAATCACCAAAACGACAATAGCAACAAACATGAAATGGCAACGCAAAGAGGAAAGCTAAAAGGACCAAAATGCAGAAGCCTCACATTTGCATTTCACATAATTAATGTCTACGTTTCACGTAGATGTTGTGCTTGAAAGCAGGCTGTAAGTTATAAACAAACGTGAACAATATCTTAGACCAACATATTCATTCATCAAATTAGTGAATAGTAGAGGGTAGCTTGCGACGGAGATGGAAGGCGCTGCTAGGGTGGTCTTCGACTAAGTTATTCACCGTGGGGCTGAGGCATTTTCTTGGGAGAGACTCATGAAGGGTTAGACATCTCAACGTCGGTTTGGAGGTGATATCAATGCCAAAAACCTGTGTTAAGCATTTTTTTTTCCATATTTTTGTTGTTTCTTTCTCTCTTATTGAATTGATTATGTTATGCTAGGCATATGGATTTGGGTTTCGTGTATGAATGATCGTATTATCATTATAGTTTGATTATTTGTATATGAAACTATTAGGTATTGTGAAAAGATGATTTTAATACGTTCATTGAATCGTTTATTTGCAAACTCATTGCTAAAATTTCAATGTAATTTGTAATTGTTATGTTAAAATTCATGGATAGCGATTAATTATTCGTAATCATTATGGATAACATGACTTAGGTTAAATGACGAATCGTATGTGGCTATTGCCTTAATTAATCGATTTTTCTAATTTGTAATGCTACTGTCTAATTAAATCTAGAGATCATATCCTAGGTTATTCAGTGTTTAGGTTTAATTAACGATCGTATCTTGATTAAACAAAACCTAAGGAAAAACTCGGGTTAATTACTAACCCACAATTAATAGTTGCTAAGAGAGATTAAAAAAAATAAATCCATAAAATATGTTTAATTAGGGTGTTGATCGAGATTGAATTAAAGAATCGAGTCCCTACTAAATTTTTCACTTTTATCATTTTTCATATATTTTCTTTAATTTGTTTTTATTAGTCTAGTTTCATTTTATTTTCTTATTTGAAAAATCCAAAACTCCCCTAAACCTAAACACCAATTAATTATTTTATAAACTTTGCACATATTCTTTGTGGGATCGACCTAGACTCACCACTGCTATAGTAGTATTCTAATTTTTATTTTGACTAGCGTTACAACTAGGGATGGCAGTGAGTTTTCAACCCGATTAATATCCGCACTACCCGACCCAAAAAAATAGATGTGGAGGCTAAAAAATAGATTTTAATTGGATGCTGAAAAATGGATGTGGATATGGGTCTAGTAACAAATCAAATCGATGGATATCCATACCCTACCCGTTTTTTATTAACTCTAATTTTCTATTTTTTTCTTGAATATTTATGGTTAACTATAAGAAAACATTAATATTTTCTGAGAAGAAACAGCTTTAAAATCTCCACTTTACTCCTCAGTTCTCACCTTTTTCATCATATTTTATTTTCTTATAGGATGATAATAATCCAAATGATATGGAGATAGAGTTTTGAATGTTGTAGAGTTCACGCAAAGACAATTTGAAGTTTTGGATATTTCAGTCTTTGTTTCAGTTCTTGATTGTGAAAAATATATATTGTCTTTGCACTAGACATTATGATTTTTATTATTCCAATTTTATGATTTTTTAAGACATACAAATCAAAATCTTGACTTATTATTATTAAAGTAATTTTGATTTAGAGTGTTCGCATAAACCTACTATTTATATTGTATATTTAGAAGTTATATTTTTGTGTACTATATAATCCGATAGATATCCAAAAATCCGAACAATCCAATGGATTTGAATATAGGTAGTAAATCGTAAAAATCAATGGATATAGATTTGGATATGGGTTGAGTCATAAAAAATGGATATGGATATGGGTAGAGTAATACCCGAACCGAACCCTACCCATTGCCATCCCTAGTTACAACTCACTGTCACATACGTACCAATCTAGGTCCTTTAGCTTAGCTTCCTCAACTTTTGGAATATAATTAAAATCACTAGAAAAGAACTAGGGATTAGAGTTAGAATCAACAATCTGTTTGATGTGGTTCTATAAGAACTATCGCTGATATGCACTATTTTGTGCTTATATAAACGAGATAGATGGCTTGTGTTTGAGCCGTCCAATAGTGACCTCAAGGTGAACCATTTGATCAGTTATGTTGGAAGAGTGAATGGATATTAAATCCTATCATTCAGATGACAAAAGAAGTTGGATAAACTTTTCTACTTTGCGAGAAAGTAAGCTAACATATGGTTGCATTGGTTTTTTATTCGAGTTTCCAAAAGCCTGGCTAAGATGATTCATTTTTTCAAGATGATGTCCCTAATCATCAGTTGTTTATTAAGGGAAATACCCCTCGAACATTCCATGTGAGAATATTCATGTGGTTGTCTCCCTAGGGAGAGTGTCTTCTTCCTATTCGAACGTCACCTTGTTACCATCTCAAATCCTAGATTTGGTTCAGTCAGGGCATGCTGCTGTTTGTTACCACTGGGGCAATGAATAATGGTTTCCACTTGTCCATCATCGACCTTTAATAGGGAGCCAAAATCTGAAATTTCTCCAACATGTGCATTGTTCACGTGATCGTTCATATCACTATTCGTGCACTCCAACATGGCTTATTTATTCCCCTACAGTGTTTCCTCATTCGGATATGTTGTTTTTTCCTTTAGAGTAGGTTGCTTGATGACCATCTCCTTGTGTAATTCTTCTCCCATCTGCTTATTTGTAGGTACTATGATATCTTCTTCACCAATAGCCACTTTATCACCTTTAGAAGTTGACTCTTTATGTTCAGCAATTGACAGCTCTATTATGTGAGTTTCATGAGGCATTTGGGAGTGTGGAAGTGTTGTGCTGTTGTTAGTTGTAACATACTTTTCTTCAGTATCCAATAAGACTTCCTAGCCACCCCCTCTTTTAAAGGTTCTACCAATAGGGATCCATTTCTGTTGATTACCAACTTAAGGTCGCCAAGCATATGTTACATGTAATTGGTCCTCAATGGGTTCTAGATCTTCATTTAATCGAAAGAATGGAATGACATCTGGTAGATCAATGAGAGAGGTCACAATCACGCATACATAAGCATAATTGACCCGTTTGATTTCAGCAATAGCTTGATCAAGTGCGATAGGTCTGCCAATAAAACTTGCTAGGTGACTTAACTCGCTCGTCGTCCAATATTCAAGTGGAACATTGTGTAAGCACAACCATAAGGGGATGTTATCAATTTTCAAATCATCTAGCTTTAGACCATGTCACCAAAGCTTCCAGAAAACCATATTCTTTCCAAGCGTTTGTCTATAAAGAACCCAACAAGTGTGGTTCACCCTCTTTCCACACTATCTTTTAGAATATCCCAAGAAGGGGCTACAATTCGTTGTCCTATTACCTCTTTAGGTAGACAATAAGTTAGGTTTTGTTCGGAGTTGGAGTCACCAACAAACTGCATCCATGTTCTATGAGTTAGAGGGTTAACATGAGTAAGGGTTGGGGAAGTGTTTGGTGGTGTTAATGAGGGCTGATTCAGGGCGTGTGGTTATGACAGGGGCTAAGATATGGAAGAGGGGGCTGGACAAGAAGGTGAAGCTGAGAAGCTGGGTAGTGGCAGGAAATTTTTCTGTTGGGTCCATATATGGTTTGTTAGGTAATAAGCAAGCTAGTGGGACAGAATTAAGGGGTGATGAGAAGTAAAGCTAAACTGAGATGATTGCGGAGGGATTGAAGTTAATGACTCATATACACCCATGAAGGGTATAAGGGTCAATGTTCTACTTTAAATAACTACCAAAGGTAGTTATATGAAGACCATATATGAACGAAATGTAAATAGAACATATATAAGTATGTGTATGTTTATTTTTCTTCTACTTCTTCCATTAAGTATACAGAACAATAACAAGAAGATGTCTAAAGAAAATTGGTAACAAAAAGAAAAAGTTCTTTAACCGGTGGAACTAAAACAAGAATCCAAGTACATGATTCTTTGTTTTATATGCATATGAAATAGATCTTGTTTGATATGATTTGTGTGATTATGTTTTATCTTGCATATTTCTAACATTGGTATCAAAGCATGGCTTGTTTTTATACATGCATGCTTACGATTTTAGAAAAACTATGGTTAGTTGTCTTTAGTCCATCGTTTTTTCTATGAATTAATATAATGTTGAGAGTGGGATGTGAACTCACGCCCTATCAAAGAGTTCCACAGAAAAATCCAAACTTGAAAACTAAAAAAATCAGTGCTTTGCCTTTGCATGGTGAGGGCTTCATGGTTAGTTATAGTT
The DNA here is from genome assembly GCA_025531925.1 of Erythroxylum plowmanianum. Lineage (NCBI taxonomy): Eukaryota > Viridiplantae > Streptophyta > Magnoliopsida > Malpighiales > Erythroxylaceae > Erythroxylum > Erythroxylum plowmanianum. Next base: position 33,533,970 of record JANVCQ010000002.1, read on the forward strand.
TCTGAAAATGCTAATGAGTAAGACAAGCCCTTTAATGGATTTGCAGAAGAAACATGTTCAATTCGTCTTCATCCCTGGTTTAGTATCACGAGGTTTGAACATTTATTATGAATCAATACAGATTTTTTTTGTTATATTGTTGATGAACATAGATTTAAAAAAATAAACTATGGTATAGTTCGTCGTCTTGATGTGATAATCATGAAACTGATTGGGTTTCACTGGAAGATCTTAGGTTCTGTAGAGATTAGATATTTGTTGGATTTTAGTGTTAAAAGTTGAGGGCTTGGTGATGGGGATTTGAGATTTCTTAAGGAAGTTATGTATCCTGCCTCAAAAAATTGAAGTTGAAACTAAAACCTATTAGAAAACTGATTGCTCTGACGTTAAGAAAAGTTTTGGGGCACCAGGAACCGACAATATGTAGCATTGGTAAAGACAATATTTTTTTTATTTTTTAAAGCTTGTGATAATTTTGGCTTAGATAAACTAATTTGTTTAGTTAAAATAAACTTAGAAATAAGTTTCTGGAACTAATAAAATCATAAATGAGTTTTTTAATTGTATTATTTTCATTGAATTAAAATTAGACATATATTTTCTAATCAAAATCAAAACTAATTTGTTTAGTTGAAATTAGAAAGGAATTTCATTAGAAATCAGTTTCTAATTAAACCAAGATAAATTGATTGGTTCAGTTATAATTTAAATTAGAAATAAGTTTCTAATTCTATTTGAATTATCCATATTTGAATATGATTAGATTAGAAATAAGTTTCTAATTGATTAGAATTTAATAGCATAATTTGAATAGCTCAATAAATTGCTAAGAGAATTAAATTGTTTCCATAATATGAGCATGAGTTCGCTATATGTTAGACAAAATAATTTGTTATTTTAGGCACTTTTCTGATTCCTAAAAATTTGTCTTATAGGAAAATGTCTATTATTAAGTGAACACCTAAGCTTATTCGATGTTAGGCACAGAAGAGATGAATTGGCAGTATGTATGTAAAATTAGTTAACATGCGTTTAATGCCTAGAGACAATCTACCACAACATTTTATTTCAATTAATAACATGATTCAGGAATTATATTTTAGAGTTGTCGAGCTTATACAAATGTTGAAGTAAAGTACATGACTTTGCTTGCAATATTATCTCAACCTGAAGGCAAACTGTTACGAATGTTCTGGAATAATATGCCTAATGAGAAAACTTATAATTTGTTAGTGATGACATTTATTAAAGAGATGCGTATAAGGGGGTTGATTAAGACTTTGCATCCTATAAAGTAAGAGCTATTGTACATCGAGCTTTGAGAACTCTGTCACATGAACTCGTGAATTTGTTTCCGTGTAGAATTCGTTACCTATAGATTATTCGTAGATTGTAGCATAATTAATACAATATGTTGTTTTATAAGAACAAAATTTTGATATTTATGTAATATATTTACATGAATTTTTATATAGGAACTCTTCTAGAATAAGGTAATTAGGATTGTTGTATAAATGATGACTGAACACATTTGTGGACTTTTGATTTCATAAGCAATTGTGATCGAATTATTTACTCTATGAACGATTAATGTGACATTAACATACATATATATTTCTTTCTTATTATAAAAACTTAGTATTTCAATGTGGCTACTACTTCAAAGAATATTGTTGCTGAACTCAATAGGGGTAAGAAACTCAATGGTGACAATTATGAAATCTAGAATATGAAAATTCAATATGTACTAAAGAAGCAAAAGGGTCTTGAACCATTAAACCTAACTATGAAAGTTCCTAAAGAGGGCAATATGACCCAGCATAAGAGGGACCGTGAAGTATATGAATTGTGGAAAAAGAAGAACTCTTTAGCTCGCATCACGTTGTTGAGTAGGATGAATAATGATATCATGCGAGAGTTTCATAAATTTGAAATTGCAAAGGACACGTGGTCTGCACTGGCTGCTAGTTTTAGAGGTGCTTCAGTGACCAAAATGAGGTCACTTACTATTAAGTTTGATACTTATAAGAAGCGCCCAGATGATACAATACAAAAGCATATGAGGAAAATGTCCAGCACGGTAAGTGAGTTACATGATGTTGGTCATAAGTTTTCTGATGAACAACTAGTGTAAGCTATGATTTGTTCATTGCCTCAGAGTTGGGAGCATATGAAGATGCACCTAACTCATAACGAGAATATCAAGACAATGGAAGATGCTACAAGGCATCTCATCTTAGAGGAAGAGCGTCTTGAAGCCTCAATGATGTCTTCTGAGGCATATGCAGTTAGTTCT
>JANVCQ010000002.1:33560182-33570697 GCA_025531925.1 Erythroxylum plowmanianum
TATAATTTCATTTGCAATGTATAATTATCCCATGGACTTTATCATATACATCTAAACATGTATAAGATAAAGAATGCTGTTAAATAATTTGTCACTAAACTAAAACTAAAACGATTAGCTGTAGGGCATAAACTAACATTCCTCTCAAAGGGAGTGGTTAAGATGATTGAGAGAATGCTCAAGGATCTTTTATGGAACCACTCGCATAGAGTTTAAGGAAGTGAAAAAGTGAAATAGGTTGATATTGCCATCCAAAAGAAGAAGGGGGTCTTAATATATCTCCAATCAAACTTTTATTGAAGATGTTTCAGTGGATTCTTAAAGAACAGAACTCCTTATGGCTGAGATGGATTCACTCTTATTTTCTTAAAGGTAAAAGCATATGAGAAATCTAGAAAAAAAAACATCACACCCTTTCTTTTTGAACCAACTTCTCCAGATGAGGCAAGTTATTGAAGTAGATATGTCGCATTATGTTGGTAACGAGAAGCTCATTACCTTTTTGTTTGACAACTGGTTGGGAAGAGGAGCACTCATAAACTCCTCGGATGAAGTAAGGCATTCTATTCACCTCCCACCTAATACGAAGATGGAATCTTTCACTAACAGAAATAGTAGGCATTTTCTTGTATGTATCAACCAGTTACAACCAAACTACCTTCCTAACTCGCTTCATCGTGACACTTTTTTCTGGCACACTCGCCCCACTCATCAACTATCCAATAAAAGCATGAGAGATATGTTAAGATTGCAAAAACCTGTGGCAAATTGGTCCAGGATTGTCTAGAATAAAAACATTCCTCCCAAGTTTTCCTTTCTCCTCTAGCTAGCTATCCAAAATAGCCTCCATACAACTGATCAAATCAAGTACTTACCTATTGATATTTCATGTCCATTTTGTTTAACATAGGAAGAAACACATGATCATTTATTCTTCCCGTGTGAGATTACCAACATATTTTGGGAAGCTGTGAAACAACAATTACAATGGCTTTTACCAGATTGTACGCTCTCAAGTGTTATACAATGGTTAGCTATTCAACACTCCCCTTTGGAGTCGCTATATTATGTAGTTGTCGGGATATATGTACAAACTGTATGGAAGGAACAAAATGCTCGCTATTTTGACACCAAGGAAAAAACTCTCCCCCTCCTAATATCAGAGATGTTGAAGCGCATCTATGAAATTCAAATGCTGAGAGGTTCTCCTGAAACTTTTACCATCACGTTTTCTTTTGCTCAACATATCGATATCATGGCTTAGGCGTATGCAATCCTGCTGATACTAGAATGACCACTATGTATGTTTTTTTTTATATGATTTATACCTATTTTTATTAATGAAATTCCTATTTGTACTTTCAAAAAAATAAAGCACATACAAACAGATGTAAGGATGGAAAAATCAACTAGCCCGACCCGATTTTGACATTATTTGAACTGACCCTTGGAGGGCTACATCCCAACCACAGGTAGGTCACGAGCCGGCTCGACCTGACCTATCCCATGGCCCAACTATATCTTTAAAAACGACGTCGTTTTTATTTTTAATTTGTTCTTAAAAATAAATATATTACAAGTCAGTCAACACGTGGTCAAGTCGAACCACGAGCCAATCCATCCCGATCTGTGGGGCCGCAAGATAAGCTACAGGCCACAGGAGCTGAGGGTCGTGTCGGGCCAGAAAAAATGACAGCTCCAATTACAATGTGGGCCAGGCTGGGTCGGATGCCGGCTATTACGTTATGAAAATCATAGCCATGATATCAACCCTGTAAGGCATCCTTTTTTAATTTGATACACCAAAAAAGACCCCACATTGTGACTGAGCTGTCATTTTCCTTATACCTCACAATGGAACATCTGAATCATCTAATTTTAGTTTGGCTGTCCTTCATCCAATAAATTTCCACCACGTAGAACGTTATGAAACAAACTGCACTTTACTCTCCCTTCTCCACACCATCGGAACTCCCCCTTCCTTCCACAGTTTAGAAGTCTGTTCCTTTCAAAACCCCTCTTTCTCTCTCTTAGGGTTTCTATTGCTGTTTCTGAAGACTTTAACACTCTGATTAGATGCTTAACTTCAAAGGTTTGTGTTGTTCACTAGGTTTTTTGGATTTTCATAAGATTTTGTGTTTACTTACATTTTCGAGCTTGCATGTCTGGGTTTACTCTCTCCCTGATTGGTGAAAAAGTGATGATATAGAACAAAATTTTCAGCTTTCGTAACTTTCGCTTAAACGTATAAATCTTTCTTTTTTTTTCTTATTTTATCTTTACTTGTATTTCTCTGAAACTTTCTAGCCTACAGAACAGCTAGTCTAATTATATTCTTCACAAAACAAGCTGACAATAGGTCTTGATTACTTCCCACATTTATTATAATTATTACTTGGTGGGTATTTATAGTTGCCGATTCTTAATAAGTTTAGCAGTTAAACTATTGAAATGAAATGTTTGTTATGGTTCAGGACTTCTTTTCCCAAATGTCTTTAATCTGTTGTGCTTTTGGGTTCACCTGTACAATTCCTTTCCTTGAGTTAATTTGGCGAACTTATTCAAATTGTCTAATGTATGGGTGTTTTGTGATCGGTTTTGTTTCTCAACTATCATTGTGGAGGCAAGTGTGGCATTTATTTAATTTAAGTGATTATTATCTTTTGGACAGATATTTTGAGCAACAAGAAGAAACATCTTTTACCACTTTCCCTGCTTCTAAAGTGCAATATTTTTTATTGCTTATGTCTTGCTTATTGTATCTTTTTTAGCTCTAAAAGTTAGCTTTTTGAGAATTCACTTAGATGTAAATTATAACCCACACCTCCCACGAATATATGTTGAATTTTGGCAAAATATGCTTGGGTTGAGGCTTGTTTTCTGCGATTTGCTATTCTTATTAATTGCAGATGAGTATTGCTTGGTCTTTTTAAGCCTTTGTGTTTGGGGTTACAATATTCTTCTCTGACAAATGTCTTTCTGGTGGCTTACAGTTTTAGTTGTCTCTTTGTATATAGTTTATGGCTTTATGGTACATGCATCTTTTTTTCTGTACCATCCCATGGTAGAAAAATAACTGCAAGGAGCTGAAGTTCTATGATGAGTGTATCATTGACACGGTGGGAGTTTGCAAGAAAAAATAAGTAGGAGAATGCAGCTATTGAGTTGACAGAAAGATTGCTGCAATCTATTTGTGTGCTCAAGGTGTTATTGAGTATTGAGGATAAGAAAGAATTTTTTTTTTTTTGTGCTTCTGAAATTAAATAATTGCTTCGAAGAAATAGACTTTGCCATGAAATAATAGATAATCCAAAATTTGACATTAGAATTCTTTTTGATCTCTCACAAACTTGAGTGAATCAATCGTTTAGTCGAAGCATTTTGCATGTACATAATTTGGATACCTACCAGAATATTGTGGTATTATGTTAGTCGATAAGAGAAAGAAAAAGAGAAAAGAATGATGGATGAGGAGTGTTTGTTGGAAGGCGTGGTGGTTGTTGTCTTATGGCAATATTGAAAGTTGAAATATTGTGTGGATTGTTAGAAATAGTGTGTATTGGCAGACACTGTTTAAGGATGTTGACTTTTGGGAAGCAACTATTTTAGCCTATGCTTTGTGAACTATTTAGTTGAAGTACTCAAAAATTCTAATTATGCATTATATTCTGTTGTTTATATTGTACTTGAATCTGGCTAGTAAATGTTGGGAAATTGTTTTGAAAATAAAATTTTTGAAAGAGGAGAAAATGCTTCTGAAATCTTGTTAAGACCCATTTTTGTATAGCAGTGAGGGCCTATGTGGAACCATGCATGTGGGTAATCTCGTCTATTTAAGTAGGCAATTATGTGTTGTTATCTTGTATTCCACACATTAAGACTTGATAAGTTGAAGATTTAATATCGTCGTATTTATTATGGTTGGAAATTAACAGTTAAATTTGTAGAATTCTCATAGGAGTGTGACTTCTTCAAAGATTAGGGGACTTAACCCCTTTATAAACAGTTACTGACTGTAAGTTTTCCTGTTTACTAGGTTTAAATAGTCCTATTGACTCTTTTCAGAGAAGACTCTCACTTTGGCCTATTGACCAAGCTAGACTGTTGAGCCCCTTTCATGTGCCAATTTGTCCCTATTATGATAATAGTTTCTTTATTCAACCATTTGACCATGTCATGGTCAATTGAACAAGGACGTGTGTAATAATGCTGCATGTGGATTGACAATTGAGCGCAACAAACACTTAAAAGTCAATAGAAAATATAATTGTTGCCATCTCTGAATGAGAAGCAAGTCTTGTTTTAATTGGTAGATAATATAAGTTGAAATCCTTTTGTCTTGTCCCTTTTTCATTTCTTTCTAATTTACCAACTTTTCTGCAGTTAGAGATTTAGTAATATTATGTTATGGATCCTATGTAGGAAGTATCCTATTTTGGAATGTTAGGATTAACTTGTATTGACCTACTATTATAAATGTAGGGCTAAAACCTAGTCAATAACAAGCCATTCTATTTTTTTTTTTTTGTTTTCCTCCTTTACATGGTATTAGAACTAGAGGGATGCCAAAAAGACAATAAACAAAAAAAGACTATTTGACTGCCACTGTTCATGCGTGGGGGACGTATGTGAGCCACTGTTTATGGGATGGTATAGAAAACTACCATGGCTACAGAGATGTCATTTTAAGCTGAAGTCAGTGGGCCAGGTTTGGGCCCAAAGCCCTAACCGAATGTCCCTAATGTCTTCATCAAAACAATATCATTTTATAACACGGGTCATAAAAACCTTGTCTTATTGAAGAATTCTTTTCAATTCACCTTCGAAGATTTTTGTTTTATGTAGTGAAATTATTCACTTAGAGATCAACTTCACATGTGAATGTTGGAAAACTCAACTACAGTATCCCCTCTTCCCTATAATCAATTTCAGAGTGTTGTTTTGAGCAGTTGTGTATCAATGGAACTCTTCTAAGGGAGTAGTATGATGAAGGTTTCTATGGGTGCAGAAATGTATGATGAATTTTCCAACTCTATATAGATTGAAAAAGAATTATGAGTTTTAAGTAAAGACATTAAAACATTTGTACCCCAACTTTAGGATAGTGCTGGAGATTTATGATAATATAATGGATCCTATATAGGAAATAGCCTATTTTGGAATATTAGGGTTTAACTTGTATTGCAGGCTCAAACCCAGTCAATAACAAGTGATTCTATTTTCTGGTTCTCTATTCTATTTTCTAGTTCTCTTTTACATGTCCAAAAGCTCAGACGTAATGTTTATAATTAATGTACTCTTTACTAGGTGCTTTGGTTGAGTTCTTTATTTTTTTTTCTTAGTGCTATATTACTTTTGGATTCTGGTTAAGAGTATTTTTGACCGTTGTATATTTGACAGTGTTGTGATGAAAGATAGCTGGGCAAGAGGAAAGTAACATCTGAAATAACTGATGGATCAATCAGAACAAACACAGCAGCAGCAGCAAAATCGACACCCTATTATGGGAATTGTAGCTGGAGCAGGACAGGTGGCATATAGTACTACTCCCTATCAAACAGCTGCAATAGTAGCTTCTGGAACTTCTTCTCTAGCTGTTCCATCCCCAACTCAGCCTCCTCCTACTTTCTCTAGTTCTCCACACCAGATCACCTACCAACAGTCGCAGCATTTCCATCATCAACAGCAACAGCAGCAGCTTCAAATGTTCTGGGCCAACCAAATGCAAGAAATTGAGCAAACAGCTGATTTTAAGAACCATAGTCTCCCTCTTGCTCGAATTAAAAAGATAATGAAAGCTGATGAAGACGTCCGAATGATTTCAGCTGAGGCTCCTGTTGTATTTGCTAAGGCATGTGAGATGTTCATCTTGGAGTTAACTTTACGTTCTTGGATCCACACTGAAGAAAACAAAAGGAGGACACTACAAAAGAATGATATTGCAGCTGCCATATCAAGGACTGATGTTTTTGACTTCTTGGTTGATATAATACCAAGGGATGAGTTGAAAGAGGAGGGACTCGGAGTTACAAAAGCGACTATTCCTGTGGTTGGTTCCCCTGCTGATATCCCATATTATTATGCCCCTCATCAGCATCCAGCGGGACCTCCAGGGATGATTATGGGAAAACCAGTTGATCAAACAGCAGTTTATGGACCCCAGCAGCCTCGACCACCTGTTGCGTTCATGCCGTGGCCCCAGTCTCAGCAGCAGCATCAACAAAATCAACAACAAAGCGAAGATTGATTTTAAGGTTTGATAGTTGTGACAGATGTATTGCAGTTATCTAATCTTATGATATACTTGATATTTGCATCTTGTATCTTTATCAAAGAGGAATGAAGTTAGTCTAGAATTCGTCTCTGTAATACCAAATCTGAATAGTTTATGCTAGTAAAACATGAGGTTGTTGGGTGATGCATGGATTCTTCTTGCTTGTGTTTGGGAAAGAAAGCTTGTTATGAATAATTCTTTTGGCCAGATTCACAATTCTCGAGCACCCTTAGGAAGTGGACGCAGGTTAAAGAAGACTAAACTACTATGAATTGTACTCGTTCCTCTGTTCCCCAACTATTTAGTTATATATTGATTTTAAGCAATTGTTATTGTCTTTGTTGTATATCTTGCGATTGTGTAATTAGTTGCTAAGGTATGCTTTGCCATATTAGTCGGAACAAGTCAACTAGCTAATTATTTTGTTTGATTATCAGCTAATGAATTGGCTTATTTAACCCAATTAACTAATTTTTAAAAAGCTCATATATAAATGTGTTTTGGCTCAGCTGGTAAATATTATGCCTTATAATGACAATTGTGTTCTCACTTTATTCAGCAGCTGAAAATCTAATCTGTATTAAAATGTTAATTATACACTTTAAATAATTATTATTTTATTCTAAACACAGAACTGTTACCCGCGTGATAGGAATTATCACGGGATGACAAGAAGTGTCACACTTGTAACTTTTTCTTGCATTTTCCTGTGACACTTTCTTTTGTTTTTATTATTTATTTTAATTTTAATTCTTTTTATAAAAATTGCAAGTTGACCTCCAATTCTTAGCATTAATATTTTAAAGATTGAAGATAAGGTAACAATTTTAAAGTTTAAAAATTGATTAATTTACTAAATTTTTAATTAATTTATAAATTATATAAACTATTAAATTAAAATTAAATTTTGATCAATTTTATTATTATTATTATTATTATGTTCTATGTTTTCTATTAGATTTATAAATTTAATTTTTTGTAAAATTAAATACCTAAAATCTAAATTCTCATGAAAATTTTCAAAGAAATATTAAGACATAATATTTATATCTTTATTTTTTTAAAAAATCATGTCCTTATAAATCATTTCATGCATAAACAACTAATACTAAATAGTTAATTTTACCAAATACCTTTAATAAACAGCTGATATTATCTGCTAGTCAAATAAGTTAATCGCTGATAAAATCAACTAACAACTAATGCAATCAACTAATTGCCAAACATGACCTATAAGCTACTAGTTTGAAAAGACTAGGAATACCTTAATAGTACCTTTCTAGTTGTCTTTGGTTTAACAATACAAGTTCCCATATTTCAAGAAATATTTGTGAGGTAAAAGTGTCAATTTTAAACCTAATTTTTACAACAATAGATAAGGTTAACTCTAAAATTTTAAAGAGTGCATATAAGTCCTTAACATTTAGAAAATATTTAAATATAACCCCCAACTAACAGAGAAATAGACGACGTCAGTTTTTAATGTTATTGTATTGCATATACAGGTTCCATATTATCACGTGGCAGTGTGAGACCCTCTTCAAAAATAAAAAATTTAATTCTTAATATTTAAATGTGGAACCCACTGAATATTGTTGTCCCCCAATAATCTCGTGAGTTTACGTGTTTGTGATAGATCTTCTGTTGGATCCCAAATGTTTCATAGGAGTTAGAACTATTTGAAGGAGAAATTTTGGCAAGCAGTCATAAGTAAAGAACAAATGAATGAAAATTCATGAACCAAAAAATGACAGGCAAGGGGAAAGTAGTGAATGAGAAATGTGGATATATCCAAGTTTTGCTTTGGTGTTTCTGGTGAATAAAAGATTTTGAAGTGAAAAGAATTTAGGTGAAAGTTGGAAGTAAAATGAAATAAAAAATGAAGTTGCATTTGTGTAAAAAGTTGATGAAGAATATGTATATATGTGTCTATTCTGTTATTGGTGTTCATGATTAATCATGGATTATAATTTCTTTATAGATGATATTGATTTGAAATGAAGTTGAGAATGAGGAGTAAACGAAGTAGAAAAGATAATCTTAGTATGATTTGTGTTAAGGAAAGATTATGGAACAATGGATGAATGTAAAGTACGTATTCTAAATTTGGGGAAAAGACTGGATTAATCTAGGCTGAATTTAGGCAAGTGTGTCTACTAGTCAGTTGTAGATTTTTCTTTTATCTTTCCAACGATATATAGTATAGAATTGTGGACGTTTGAGCTGAAAGTCATGGTCCATATAAGGGAAGATGTGCAAGAGAGGAGTTGTATCTTCTGCCTTCTTGCTTCTTCTGTGATGACGTCATCTCCTTCTGTGTTTTCTTTGAGATGATGTCATCTTCTTCTGTGTTTTGTTTCGTATGTGTTTCGCTTCTTCTATGATGACGTCATCTTCTTCTGTGTTTTGTTTCTTCTGTGTTTTGCTTCTTCTGATTTTTACTTCTTCTGTGTTTTGCTGACGCATCTTCTTCTGTGTTTTGTTGACGCTTCTTCTTCTGCCTTTTTGCTTCTTCTTAGTTTTGCTTCTTCTGCCTTTTGCTTCTTCTGACTTTTGCTTCTTCTGTCTTTTTGCTTCTTCTGCCTTTTTGCTTCTTCTTAGTTTTGTTTCTTCTGACTTTTGCTTCTTCTTAGTTTTGCTTCGTCTGCCTTTTTCCTTCTTCTGACTTTTGCTTCTTCTGCCTTTTGTTTCTTCTTAGTTTTGCTTCTTCTGCCTTATTGCTTCTTCTTAGTTTTGCTTCTTCTGACTTTTGCTTCTTCTTAGTTTTGCTTCGTCTGCCTTTTTGCTTCTTCTTAGTTTTGCTTCTTTTAACTTTTGCTTCTTCTTAGTTTTGCTTCGTTTGCCTTTTGATTCTTTTTAGTTTTGTTTCTTCTTAGTTTTGCTTCTTCTGAGTTTTGCTTCGTCTGCCTCTTGCTTTTTCTGAGCTTCACTTCTTCTGCCTTTTGCTTCTTCTGTATTTTGCTCCTTCAGCTTTTCGCTTCTTCTGTGATGATTTCATCTCCTTCTGTGTTTCCTTTGTGATGACGTCATCTTCTTATATGTTTTGTATTGTCTGTGTTTTGCATTTTTTGTCTTATCGCTTCTTTGTATCTATTTTCTATTCTATTTTTTATCCTTTAGAAGATGGAATTTTTCTTCAAGGTCTTCATGAAAATTGTATCTCTTGAAGTCCTCTTTCAAACCACCTAAAGAACACCTAAATCCGATACCTGTAAAGAAAGTTATGACAATTGTAAAACATCTTCTGTGTTACTGTTCATAAACTTCTTCTGGATTACTATTTATCTTATATCTTCTGTTTTATTTTTGATCCTTCAGAAGATGGAATTTGTCTTTGAGGTCTTCATAAAAATTGTACCTCTTGAAGTCTTCTTTTAAACCACCTAAAGAGCACCTAAACCGATACCTGTAGAGAAAGCTATGACAATTGTGAAACATCTTCTATGTTACTGTTCATGAACTTCTTCTAGGTTACTGCTCATCTTATATCTTCTGTTCCATTTTTGATCCTTTAGAAGATGGAATTTGTCTTCTAGGTCTTCATAAAAGTTGTATATCTCAAAGTTCTCTTGGAAATCATCCTAAGATGATCTTAATCCAACATCTCTAGTGAAAGTTATGCCATTTATACCGAGACAAGTTTGATATGATTATGAACCAAATCTTGTTTGATTCTTTCGGCCATAATTTTGTTATCTGACCTCCAAATGAAATGATTCTTGAACCCTTAGATTCCTACCATTTTTATTTTTATATCTCCATGAAAGATAATAGATTTGGTATTGATGTGAAAAAGGTGAATTATATCAAGTAAGCGTATCGATTGGAAGAGTAGGAATTGGATATTTTGTTGAACATGCTTCAGTATTTTGATGATTTCTAGATCAGTAGAGCTCCGAATAAGATGATTCTTATTTTAAGATAAACTAGAGACATGGAGATACAAATAGTATGAAGAAGTTGAAATCTAATTCAGTCCCTAAGACTTTTAATTCTGGATGGAGATTGGGTATAGTGTATTGTTTCAATCTACCAATAGTTTGAAATGTTTGGGGCAATACTTTTAGAGTTTTGAACCAAATGGATTGGTTTCGATGTCATTGGAAATTTAAGACAAGGAAAAACACTTTTCTAGAAGAAAGAGTTATGTCAAAATATTCAAGAGTGCTTTTGGCAAGACACTTAAGTATAAAAGACATAAGGCATAAATGGAAGGGCAAATGGGACAATTCTCAATCATT
>JANVCQ010000002.1:33592718-33607843 GCA_025531925.1 Erythroxylum plowmanianum
CCATTTTATTATTGTTAAACTTTATTATGGTTGTTTAATTATTCTTATTAATTTCATTGTTTAACGTTTTTGGTATTATTATTAATATGATTATTATTATCATTAGTATTATAATGATTATTATTATGACGACAACAACAACAACAACAATAATAATAATAATAATAATAATAATAATAATAATAATAATAATAATAAAATAAAATGAATAACTAAATAAATAAATATATTCACTTAATAATCATAACAAAATTAATAATGTTTATAAATGATAATAAACATGTTTTAATAAAAATCTAATACTGCAAAAGTCCAGAAGTGTGGCTGGTTGGCTTTGTCTTCTGGCTAAAAAATGGCACATGTGGGTGGGACCTACAAGCGCCTGTCCATCTGTCATAGAGCTGTCCAATTTTTCAAAGAAACCGACCCCATTTTGACACTAGATAAAATAAGACAGAGTAAAGTTAGACATAAGATCCGGACTCAGAATAATTGAGCCTAACTCTATGTGCGTACGTTTGTGATATCAGATAATATAATATTGATGATTTGATATTGACCCGACAGCCAATCTAATCCTCAAATGCATTGAAATTTTAATTATTGAGACTGACTGGAGAGCCATTCAATCCTCGAATATGACAAGCATAAACTAGAGAGATGAAACTGCTTAAAAATACTATTTACTTTGGCTTAATCCAAATAATGACGATGTGATTTAGCTTTCTTTTTAATGTTATCTATTATTATTAATAGAATAATAGGAAAAGAAAATAAAATGATACAATAAGAGAGAAGTCATTTTTGGAATGAAAATAATTAAATTTTAGAAAAAGATAAACAAGTATAAGCTGAGATAGTCCGACTCTTTAAACTTGTCCTTTATTTTACGATCTGAAAAGAGTAATTGAACAAAATATGTATGCAAAAACATAATAGGTAATTACCTATTGTTATTGTGAATTCTTATTAAAACTTTCTTGTAATAAAATTTGGAAACTAATCATTTTACCTAATAAAAATTAGAGGTAAAATTGTGTACAATTAACTTTTTTAAATTTTGCATGTTATTGAAATTTTTATTATGGTTATTATTGGCAAGAATACACTCTCGTTAGAAAAAGCATAAATTTACATAAAATATGTTACCTCGTATAATTATGGAAAAATATTCATATAACAATTCATTACAGTTTGTAATTGACACATACCAACCATGATGCGACAAAACGATGCATAGCCGTATGTTTCTTCAGCTTTTTTTAATTTCATGATCATTGTACGCTTCCTGCCACCACTGCCAGTAGATTCAGCAACTGTACCATTAGCTAGTTGTACTGTATGTTATTTGTCACCTTGTCATTGAATGCATATGCAAAGCCAGCTCATGACTAGACGTTGGAACGCTGTCTAATGGATGGCGTACGACCACATGTTCCATGCGATAAACAAATCATTCTCATTATGTATGCACCTGAATCAAAACTTGAAGCTAAAGTTTTATTTTTTGTAAGTAACCTATCAAATTTGAGTGAAGATTAGACTAAATACTTATTTAGATTAGGTTATATCAATTAAGCTTTTGTTAGTAAAATTTTTTTAAAAAGAACTTTTTTAAAAAATCAGTTGATTGTTTGATTGTCATTTAAAAAAAATTTTTTTAAAAGAGCTTTATACAATAAATTGTTTGGCAATATAAAAATAAAAGACACTTTTAATTTTAACTATATTTCATTTTGTAAAAAAATTATTTATGCATATAAATATTATTTAAAATATATTAAACAATATGCAAAGCACAATATATTAATTGTTATATAATTTTAAACCATATAAAACATAAATAAAAATATATTTAACCAAATTTTTTATATGGATTATAATACAAGTAAAACTAATATCAAAAATAAATATTAAAACATATAAAAATCAAATAATATTATATAAATCTCAAAATAAACGTGAAGATGTGTTTGTAGAAATTGTGGGAATTATGTGTAAAACATAAAGGTAAATGGGACTAAAAAAAAGACTTATTAATTGATCTGAAAAATCAACCTGAAAAGTGCTTTTTTAAAAAACTCCAAATTTGAGCTTATTAAAAAGCTGTATTTTAACTTCTAAAAAAGTCATTTATGTGAAAAAAGTGCTTTTAGATTTTACAGTCAAACACTCAGTTTTCTTAAAAACTTTTTGCGGTGAAAAAAAGTACTTATTCACTCTCCAAAAGCTAAACTAAACAGACACTGAATGTGAATGACTTAAAAGTATCTTCCTATAGTTGAGATTCTCCTAAAATACCTCGTGGGTAACTAAAAAAAAAAGCATTCCCATCAAATGTAACATGGTATTGTCATTGTTTTCTCTAAAAGATAAACGATAACATGATCAAATCCTTGGAACCACTAGGTCAGTATAATGACCACAAATCCTCATTAATATCTTTTCAAATTTGGCTGATTAATTAACTTGAGTGTTCGTTAGCTCAAAGCCCTCACAAACAAAGAGTTTTATAATAAAGTTATTTAACTTAAAAAAACCAACAGCTAATTGATATTCTATTTTTGTATTATGTTTTGCTAGCTTGAAAAGTTTTAAGTTTATGAGATATGATCACTGAATAAATGAATAAAACCAGCTTGATTATTTTGTACTTTGTAGCCGATGAGTTAACTACACTTAAAATGTAAAAGCTGTTAATATCCACCATTTGCTGTAGAAACAAAAATCTAAACTAAACTTTATTTTTAATTTAAAACTAAATTGTGTTGACTGCAAGATGGTGACAAATTTTCTTTTTTTTTTATACAACTCAATTTTTATTAGGAGAAATCGTAACATATGGACATGCAACAAAAAGAATGTTAACAAAGGAAGAAATTGAGGCTGCACATGGTTACATTTTATTGAATTGTCAAGAGATTCTTCCTTTCACGCAGTAAGTTGAACGTGATTATTTCTTCATGTCAAATTTTGTGTTGTTCATTACTGAAAAACATCATATTGTATTTAGATTATACGAGGCATTGTTACGCGAGATAATGTCAGGCATCACATAGGATCATATAAATAAAGAAGTTGAAAAACACTTTCTTCGATGATTCAAGAGATATGTAAGTTTTCACTTACAAATATTCTTATAGTTCAAAGCCATTTTTAAGTGTTCTCATGACATTATACTCTTCGATATGATAATTTCTTTTATGTAGGCCTTAGAAAATCCAATAGAGAACAAGTTCATTTGTGATCTTGCAAAGAGACCTCTACAAACTATTAAATGATATCCAGTGTATTTCGTGAATGGATACAAGTACCATACAGAATATCACGGATAAAGCATGGCAACAATAAATAGTGAAGTTTTGATACAGGGAGAATTGATGAATTACTATGGTAAAAGTGTTGAAATACTTGAAGTTGAGTACCCTGCTTAAGTAATGTATGATATTTAAATGTGACTGATATGACCCGACTCTAAATGTTGGAACAAAAATGCATAGCTAATACAATCTAATTGAAATCAACTACCGAAAAAGATTGAGACAATTTGAACCTTTCGTGTTAGCAATTCAAGAGACACAGGTGTGTTATGTCCCTTTTTCAAGCTTACAATGAGATAAGACAGATTGATTGGCAGTTTGTAAAGTTAAACCTAGAGGTGTTTTTGAATCACGTGGAAAAGAAGAGCAGAGAATTGAAAGTGAAGCGTTTCAGGAAGATATTACTTTTATAAATGCATCTATTACATATGATGATAATGAACCTTTGAATGATCCATCTAATGAATATGTCGAAATTTTAACTGGAAAGGATGACAAGGGTTAGAGATCTGAAGAGGAGCCGGAGTTTGATTCTTATTCTTTCGAAGAAGATGAGGATTATAATTTACATTATTTCATTCAAAAACTTATTTAAGGAATGTTGACAAGGCGACTGGTTCTGGATGGTAGTAATTCCTTCCATTGAGTGGAATGTGGCAAAATTGTCCAAATCTAAGGAATAAACATTGTAGGAAATATCGCTGGTTCATACACTAAGGATCGTTTGCCTTCTATGGCCAATATTCTACTTCAAGGTGTTTAGTATAATCTGGACAATGTCTCTTTTCTTATTATGTATATCTCATTTTCTTTGATGAAGTTATTATACATATTCACATTTGAACATTTATACTACATGTTGTTCTAAGCTTCCTTTAATCTAGAAGATGACATGTATGCCAATAGAGATGAGAGCGACGTCACAACGGTCTATAAAGGATTAGGAAGATCAGTTCTTGTCGATAATTCGTCAATTCCACAAACCTCGTCTGGACATTCATGTATACATTAATATTCAGTTCTGGTTTGTTTAACAATTTTCTAATATGACATTATAAAAGTTCTACACTGATTGTGTTTTAGGTAAATCTGTTCTGGCTAGTAGTTCATCTGGAGAGTTAGTCTTCCATATTAAGAGCGGTAACTCATTCACTGTTTTTTCTACAAGTATAGCTATAACGGAAACGCTATTGAAAAAGGTGTTCAAAACCCTACACCTGGTAGAAAAAGTATCATTGTTTCAATTAGTGCGTTTGAATATGCCAGGATCCTTCTCGAGAATCCAGATATCGGGGACTCATTTACCTTTACTGACTCTCATATCATATGAAGTCAAACAAAATAATTATATCATTGAGATTTATCAATGCAATACACTAGACTAAGCTTTAAAGTTAATTTTTGGTTGTATCTGTAAGAATTTGTTAAACAACTTCCCTACTAGTTAGACGTCAACTTATGCCCTATTGAATGTGGGATGTTATTGTTCTTGTTCAACGACTTTAACAATTGTTAACCTTCATTTTTGTCGTTTGTACTTGAATATGATATGCAACAAATTGCCTTATTTCCTTTTCCATATATTATGTAAAATATTGAATTCAAAGTATTATATTTGTAGAAAATTCGATAAACAATGAATTTCAGGTAAAAATATGAGACCAAAAAGACAGTGTGAGGTACAGTGGCCTAGGTTTAGATTTCCCAAAGGGGGTACTTACTATGTATGTGGATCGTCACAGTCTGCAACTCGCACTGACTCACCTTCTCCCACTCCAACACCTACAGTTGCAGATGAGACATCACCTACTGCACCTTATGCTACACCATCCCCATCCCCAACTCATATATCATCCAATACTGCTTTATCGAATGAAGGAGATGTGCACTGGCCCGAAGCTGAGGGACCTGATGGAAGAAAGTGCATAACAGTTGTCAATGAGCTGTAAGTGAAATCACATTAAAAACTATTTGTTTATAATTAAGTTATAGGTTTATCAGTTGTTTCATTATATAAAATTACTTTTTATATTAGGTTTGTTCCATCTGGATTGTGTTCCAGAAATATAACTTCTACATTTAAAGAAAGCATCGATCATAAGGGTTATGTGTGGAAGAATATCTCTGAGGCCACAAAGAGATTTTACTTTCAGGAGTTTGAGATACAATAAAGATTTATTTTCTTTTTATATTGATTTATATACACTAATTAGATAAATGTTATTTCATTATATATAGTAGTTTAATTTTTTTCCTTCTTATTTCAGAAAGAATTTTTCTAAGATTCTGGTTTCAACGCCATCATACATAAAGAATGGGAGAACCGAGTTCGTACATATTATCGCGACTTTATTGGTGCGATACACAAGACTGGTGCACGATCGCGTTATATTTCAGAGGAAGTATGGAGTCGTTGGCAGGAGTATTGGATATCACTTGAGGTAATGTCCATCTCAGGGCATAACTCCACCAATAGACATGGAGGCCCAAAAAGAGAGAGCCTTTCTATACGTACGGGAGGATCAATAACCCACCACAAGCATGCACATAGACTTGTAAGTATCTAAACTTCACACTTATTTTGTAAATGTTTGCTTTGTTGTATTATAGATAATAATAATGGTATAAATGTCTGGTACCATATATGGCTACGTTGAGTTCTTTTCTTTGTTCAACAGGGAGAAATATCATAAAAATAAAGGAAACTATGCCGAAATTTTTATAAATTATAGTTCACTTCTAACAATTTAGGTTATACATGTAGGAAAAGTCATTGGGCATCAGGCCTACACCAATTCAATTGTTTTTGCACACTCACACGAAGAAGTATGATGGTGGTACATTCATCAACAATCGATGTAGAGAACTGAATGTGCATTATTATTATTTCTTAGTAATAATCCCTTATTAATGTAAACATTATTTCCTAATATGACCAAATACAACAAACCATTCAGCGACAGTCTTAAGAGGAACAATCTGTTGATGAGACTCAGACGTATCTTGATGCTGTGGGTGGTAAGAACTGTCATGGAAGGATATTCGGGCTAGGTTCATTTGCGAACACATGTTATTCGCTGTAACAACCCAGATCACCCACTTACAAATATTGTCCGCTTTAGGTGTTGGCTCATGTCGGTTGGAGAGGGGAACAAAGTACACCTTATAAGGGTATTGATACCTCTCCCTTACAGACACGTTTTCTATGCCCTAACACACCGTATCCCATCAGAACTTTGTAGTTAAATGTGCTAAGACAAGAGTGGTATCAGGATGGGTGACCTCCTAGAAAGTTCTCGAGAAAAGCAAAACTGTTAGGGCTTGACTGGGCCAAGGCCCAAAGCGGTGAGCTGGTGATCTGGGCTATTACATTCGCAATCCTCAACGTCTAGTACAACAGGGTCTACTTACTGAGCTTCGAGCCACATTGCAAACATTTATAGACCAGATAGCTCATATGAAAGAGTAGATGGACCAGATGACTCACGTGAATCAGCAGATGGCTCAGATGAGACAAGAAATGGAGAAAATGGCTCAGCTGAGACAGGAGATGGAGCAGTTGAAGGGAAGGTTTAGCAACTCAGAACACTCGCGATCACCACGAAATTAGGTTATGATAGCTGTAATGTTTTTATTACAAACATAAGTTATGTACACTATAATGTTTTTATGATCAATTAAGATAATTTTAACTTTATATCATCAATTAACTTTCTGGCTAAACAAATTATATATTTATACAATTAATTTATAATGCACAAATAATTTATATCTCTTGAAATTTTACATTTATCATAGGATAATAAAATCAAATTTAATGCAGGATTTGTTAAAAAAAATTCTTACTTCTAATTACCGACGGAATATATAGTACTGTCGAAAAAAGCAATCTAATTTACCAACAGAAACACTAGCATCGTCAATAAATTAGATTTTTTTTGAGATGGTTTTATATATTCCGTCAGTAAATATGAAAACTTTGCAATTATATTAACTTCAGTTTACCATCAGAAAACTTCCATCGGTAAACTTTACCGACGATTTCATCTGTAATGTTTTTCCATCAATATGTTTTACCAACGGAAGCACATATAAAATATCCGTCGTTAAATTTACCTATGATCGTTTTAACGATGCCCTTGTCCATCGTTGAATTCTGTCGATAATTACTTTTATCGACAACCTTCCATTTACCGACGGTTTTGTCTGTTGGTAAAATACATATTTCTTGTAATGTTACTTCAAGTTAATTCTTAGAATCAGCGGTAATAGTTGTACAATTGATTCTTACACTTATGTAAAAGAAAATTCTCAAACTTTTCTATACTTTTTGGCCTTTCACTTTAATAAATGCTTAATTGACTATAACTATACACTCATATTTAATATGATTTGCTTAAAATTACATGATTTTATTGTATATTTGGTACTTAATTCTCTTCAAGTACTACAAGAAAAATAAGTTTTTCCAAGGAAATTATCAACAAAAAATAAAGATTTTCTGTAGGGAAATAAATTTCGCGACGAAAATTAAAGATGGAAAGAAACATCGGACAAGCGACCATTGGTAAATTTAGTGACGGAATTTTGGATTTCCGTAGATATGTTAAACCAAATTTATCGACGGATTTATAATATTCCGTCACTACTTCACAAACAGAATTCCAATATTTTCTTGGTGAATTAGTTTACGGTAAATCGTATGTTTGTCGCTAAAATTACTAACGGACATTTAACAATCCGTCATTAAATTTACCAACAAAAGCATGAATTATAGCTAAATTTTTATCGACAGAATGATGTATTCTGTCGGTATTTTACAAACGGATTTATTTATTCCATCTCTAATTAGCAATGAAATAATATATTTCGTTGGTACATTATCAACAGAAGGTATCGTTTTATTGCTAATTAGCGATGAAAATTGTTTTTCCCTCAGGAAACTTAGATTTGATAAATTTTTGCTACCATTTTTCACTTCCTACTTGAGTTTTCTGTTCATAATCTTATGTTTTTTATTGTATATTTAATTTGTGTAAATAATATAACATTGATTAATAAATATAAAGTAAACATTATCTTGATTGTTAATGTAATAAAAAATTAAAATGTATAGGAATAAATATCTTGAAAATAATTGTAAATTAAGAATTTATACAGAAACTTAAGCGTAGCAAAACATCAAATACATTCATTTATTCATCTAAGCTATGCAGGTGATGAAGGCGGATGCTCTGATTGCTACGATGAGGTATTATCCCTCCCCTTCAATTGGTCCATCTCATTATAAAGTTAGGCTATGTACTCCATAGATTGTTGCTATTGAGTTGCCAACCTCTCCACTGTCCTTACAAGCTGGAGGACTCTCTCATTTGATATGGACTGCCTACTAAATCTAACTGTAGTGGATGTGAAGGATTGCGAATAACATGGGTTTGCAAATGAACCTAAGCCAAAATCTTTCCATGGTAGTCCCTACCACCCATTGCATCAAGATATGCCTGACTCTCATTAACAGTCTCATAGTTATGAAACTGTCATTCAATGCTTTCTTGTATTTAGTCATATCATTATAATTGTTTATGTTAATAAGTGATACTTTTTAAGAATTAATATTAAAGTATAGATTTTACATTCATGAACTTGTCTACATCGGGTGTTGACGAAGGTCATATCATCATGCTTCTTGGTGTAAGTGTGAAAAAGAGCTGGAGTGGTGTAGGCTTCCTACCCATAGACTTTTCCTGCATAAGAATAAATTGTTATAAGTGAACTAAATTTGCAAAAATTTGGGCAGAATTTCTATGATATTTACCTCCTGTTAGAGAAAAAAATTTAACTCAACAACATAAACATTAATGGCACCAAATGCACATATTTTTTCATTTTAAATTTCATACATCAAATTACAATGAATATCAAATTTCATATATCAAAGTACAAAAATCAGAATATAAGTGTAAGGTTTTGGTACTTATAAGTTGAAGTGCATGCTCCTAGTGGGTCAAAGATCCTCCAGTGTGTATGGGTAAGCTCTTTTTATCTGGTCCTCCATATCTGTTGACAGAATTACGCTCTGAAATAGATATTACTTCGGGTGATGTCAAATATTGTTGCCAACAACACCATATTTCTTCATATATATATGGTGGTCGTACACTTGTATCGAAGCAAGAAAGTCTCTATAAAAATCCTTTGTTGGTTGAGAGAAATCCTTCCATATATGACCCTTATGATCTATCCTCTCCTTGAACTTTGATGAGATATTTCTTGAGCACATTTCAAACAAAACCAACATAATATATATGTTATTTTAGATCATTTTCAATTTAAAACCTATAACTTCAATATAAACCTATGATGTTATTATATATTACAAAATTTTTAAAATTTTACTTATAAATTATTGAAAATTGTGATGTACGTTCTTCTATCAACTCCCTTAGCCTCAGGTTAGAGGTTGTCTCCTTCATCCACAACATTTACCCCTGATATCTCTATTGGTATAGGGGTGGTGGATGATGTAGGGATATGGATGATGTAATAGAGCTACTGGATGGTATAGCAGTAGGTATAAAAGGAAATGCCTCATCTAGAGGTGTAGTAGCATCTGTAGAATGTGATGTTTCACCTAGAAATGCACGGGCTTCTCCAAATCATTGTAACCTGAACCTTAGCCGCATTATATCCTGTTTTCTCTTTGGTGGTGTATTTTTAACCTAAAATTCACATTTTATTGATTTTTCCAGTAATAAAACAATATAAATTCAATATAGAATAATATACTATTAATGCAATAATATATCTATTCATATAATATATTATTACAAATACAAATTAATCCTTTTCAGCACTTAATTGTAAATAAAAATCATCATCTTCTTTTTCTGAAAAATTAGAATCAAACTTAGGCTCCTCTTTAGATCTCTCACCCTCCTCATCCTCTCTAGATGAAATTTCATCATATTCATCGTTTGGATCGTTCAAAGTTTCATCCTTGTCATATGTTACACATACAATTATTTCATAAACAACTTCTTGAAATGTCTCACTTTCAATTATCTTATTTTATCATTTTCTATGTAATTCAAAAACACTTGTAGGCCAACCAATCTAATTTATCTCATTGTAAGCTGAGAAAAGGGACATAATACACTTGAATTGCTTACATCGGTAACACGAAAGGTTCAAATTGTCTTAATCTTCTTCGCTGGTTGATTTCAACTAGATTATATTAACTATGCACTTTTGTTCTAACTGTAGGAGTTGGATTAAATCATTCACACTTAAATATCACATTCCGTTTTATTGGAAATGTAAGGTACTCAATTTCAAGTATCTCAGTAATTTTACTATAGTAATCCATCACTTCTCCCTGTATGAAAACCTCATTATTTACTGTTGTCATATTATGACCATGGTATTTTGTATAAATATTGTATCCATTAACAAAATACATTGGGCACAATTTAATAATTCACAAAGGTCCTTTTGCAAGATCACATGTGAACTTGTTCTCTATTGGATTTTCTGAGGCCTACACAAAAAACGATTTATCATATTAAATAATATAAAAATCCTCATTTATGAATTTTTATATTTTGATACTACTTTTGAATTATTCTAGATAATGATAGCTCGACTAGTAGTCATTAGATATAACATGAATTATGTGGAGGTAGTTAAGTGATCATCATAAGATTCATCAACTTAAAGTAAATAAGGATAATATTTTGTTATTATTGATCAGTATTCATTAGGAAATCTTTGACTAATGTAGAATGATGCTTTAAAAATAATTTTCAAATGTCATTAATTAAATTAATTTCTAACAGTGGAGCACTAATATGATTGGACTCAAATATAGTAGACATTAATTTCATGATTTATATTTAATCAGAACATTATATGATAAAAGCATTGAATTATATAAAAAGTTATGTACGGAAAGGTTAGTCAAATTTGTTTTTACATTAAGAAATATTTGAGTAATCATAATGCGTTGTTAGACATCAATCTTGATATATAAATATAAATTGTTTGAATAGAGAATCAAATATAAATTGAAAGAGTTCAACTTATTTAATCCTAAATATGATTTATAGATATAATTTATATTCATTATCAACATATTTGCGAACTTAATAAATCTTATATAAATAATAAGTTAAAGAAAGAAAAGGTCTTTTTATCAAATTAGGATTGAAACTAAAGTTTGAAAAAATTTATTGGTAAATATGAGATATTTAATCTACAAGAATCAATATGAAATATTGGATCTTATTTGGATATAATTGATGTTTAATTAAAATTAATTATAATTAAAGTTTAATAGTAATTTAATTTCAATTAAACTACAAAAATGTCCAAACTTTTTGTAATAGTTCAGAGTTCTATTATCAAGTTTTTAGATACCATCAATGACCACATGCTTATGTATCTATGATAATTGAGATGAATCGATTTTAAAAACGCTAGGAGAAAAATGATCAGAAAAAAGATCAAGTTTTATTTTAAGTAGCAAACTAAGATTTATGTTTTATATATTTATTATTTTATAAAATTTAAGTGATTTTGATTTTAAAAAAAAAAGTCATATTTATTTTGTTACGATACAAGATTGACATCAACACTATTAATAGAATTCTTCATTTGATATCGTACGGTACCATCTAGAAGCTTTTATAAATTCATGACTCACGTATTGTTAGGCGCATATATAAAACAAGCTAGAGAAGTTTCAAAATGGTAAATTCACATGTAACTGCTGTTACGGACTTGCGTAATCCAAATTCATTAATTGACATGAAAACATATCCTTTTTTTTTATTATGCTACCTAAAGAAATAGAGCTCACATCTAACTAAACGCGAGCGACTCCGTCGGTTCTGCGGCACGTTTCTTTGTGCTCTTCTTCCTCCAGCGTATCGCAGAGTGTGCTACTGCGAGTCTCGGGCAAGCTCAACACAAACAATCCACATATCCCTATGACGATACCAAAAACCCCGTAAGAAAGTAACCCACCTCTCCCTCCCGCAGCCACTAAAACTGGTGATATTGCTCCTCCTAATACAAGTGCTTGCCTCACTACAGATACTGCTGAGTTCCTTACACATGTAGGGAACATCTCTAATGTATATATTATTAGGATGTTTACGGCCGTGCACGCACTGAAGAAAGATACTAATTCCAGTCCTATCTGCAAGTATGTTGATAACGTACGCAGAACTGAACAGAGTATGTTGCAAAAGGCGCTTAAAATGGTGAGAGCAAGCAACGAACTTTTCCTGTTTAACTTCCCTACGATGAAGAAAGTGAGAAGTGATGCTAGTAGCTCTGATAAGGCATTAAGCACTACGCTCAAGTAAAGATTAAATGCCAAATTTTCAAGGCCTAATGGCAAACCATAATATCCCATTCCAATTCCCAATCCCATGATCATGACTGACGATAACCTTTTGAATGCCCATCTTCTCTTTATAAGTATCTTCAGTGCCGAGAATATATCAGCATTCCACGAATCTCTCTCGAATTCTACATCCGAGAAGCTCATGGTTATGTTGCTGCTTTTAGCTGGTTCCATACTTTTCAGTACTGAAACGGCTTCTTCTTTATGTCCATGAACAAATAGCCATCGGGGGGACTCGCGAACGAAGAAATACACAAAAATACAATACGAGAGTGTTAATAGAGAAGTCCATAGGTAAAGCACTTTCCAAGAGTAGTTTCTGTTTGGATACCCGATAGCTGGTAGTGATAAAAATCCTAATGCGAAACACAAGAAATTAAGCATTCCTACCTGAGCTCGCCACCGTTTTCCTACTAGCTCTGATGATAACACCAGAGCACAAGACCCAATAGAAGCACGACCAAACCCATTGAGAAATTTCAAGGCTGAGTATATCCATACGTTTGTTGAGAAGACGATGAGAAAAGTAGCCGAAGACATAAGTAGACATGAGAGGAGAAGCGTATTCTTGCGACCAACGTAAGAATCAGCAAGTGAGGCTAATAGTAGTCCACCTGCTAAACACCCCGCAAAAAATGAAGAAGCTGGTAGGCCTTTGATGAGCGAACTCGCACACTGAAGTCCCCATCTGATATGAATGATGAGTACACAGGGCGATCCCAAGCCCAAGCGTTGGAGGGAAGCTGGCAGATATTGGAGACTGAGGTACATAATGATGATGATGAGTAATTTCCTGGAAATTGAGTGCAGTGCCAAGTTGGCTCAGCATCGGTGAAGACACTGATGAAAGCTTGTTGTGAGTCGAAGAACCAAGCCAGTGATACAAGCACGGCTTGTACTAGTTGGGCCAACCCAAAATCTCCTATATACTGTTCAATGGCTTCATCGAGAGAGGGAGACTTCTTCGAGTCTTCTGATGGGTAAGAACGGGGAAGAAGCGGAGTTGAATCAGCCATTAGTGAGTTGGACTCTCTGACAGGAGTAAATGCCTACACATTTTTCGGTAGAAGACGTCTTTATACAGGACCGCGAGTGAGGTTTTGCAGAGGTTAATGATGACTAATAGCGTCTAATTCTATGTGCGTACGTATGTGATATAGGATAATATGGTATTGATGATTTGATATTGACCCAACAGCCGATCTAATCCTCAAATACATTGAACATTTAATTATTGAGAATGAATGGAGAGTCATTCAATCCTCGAATATGACAAGTATAAACTAGAGAGATGAAACTACTTAAAAATACTATTTACTTTGGCTTAATCCAAATGGTGACGATGTGATTTAGCTTTCTTTTTAATATTATCTATTATTATAAAAAGAATAATAGGGAAAGGAAATAAAATGATATAATAAGAGAAGTCATTTTCGGGAGCGAGAATAATTAAACTTTTGAAAAAGTCAAACAAGTATAAGTTAAGATAGTCCAACTCGTTAAACTCGCCCCTTATTTTACAATCAGAAAAGAGTAATTGAACAAAATATGCATGCGAAAGCAGAATAGGTAATCACCTATTGTTATTGTGAATTTTTATTAAAACTTTCTTGTAATAAAATTTGGGAACCAATCGTTTTACCTAATAAAAATTATGTACTATTAACTGTTTTTAAATTTTGCATGTTATTGAAATTTTTATTATGGTTATTACTGGCAAGAATACACTCTCGTTAGAAAAAGCATAAATCTATATAAAATATGTTACCTGGTATAATTATGGAAAAATATTCATATAATAATTCATTACAGTTTGTAATTAATACGTACCAGCCATGGATGCAACAAAAAGATGTATAGTCGTATGTTTCTTCAACTTTTTTAATTTCATGATCAGTGTATGCTTCCTCCCACCACTGCCAGCAGATTCAGCAGCTGTATGATTAGCCAGTTGTACTTTATGTTATTGTTACCTTGTCATTGTATGCATATGCAAAGCCAGTAGCTCATGGGTAGAGGTTGGAACGCTTTCTAACTGTCCGTATAGTTGCTGTCTCTGATTTTTGGAGACGGAACGGAACAGAAATTTGAAGACGGAACGGAACAAAAACTGAAGACAGTGAGCTGTTTGGTTGTGGTGGACAAAACAAAAAAAACTGTCTCCGTCTCAATGACAGAATGTGTTTGGTTGCAGTTGACAGAACGAAAAAATTGTGCCAATGACGAAAACACCCCTGGTCCTTAATATGATTAAAAATATGTAATTATCGATAAGTTTATTACGAATGATTTGTTTTAGTTAAAAAATTAACAAATAATAATAATAACAATTTCAAATTAAGATCGAATAATAATAATAATAATAATAATAATAATAATAATAATAATAATAATAA
>JANVCQ010000002.1:33626325-33648149 GCA_025531925.1 Erythroxylum plowmanianum
GGAAATATGCTATAATCACATCAGGAATGGTGTCCATCTTGCAGGTACAACCATATTGGCAATATAGCAAAAAAGAGCTTTGCAAAGTAATTCAAGTCATTGGTCTTTTGCATGGCTTTCTCATATGCAAATTTTTCCCATAGTGAATTTAGTATAAATATAAACCCCCATTCCTCTAAGGTATTCAAAATGAGAGATTGACCCTGAAAGAATGAGGATCCAACTGTTCAACACAAGAGCAATCTGATTACTTTTTCTAACTCCGATGACAGATACTCTGCTAACAAGTAAAGCAGATGCTAGCTATATGTGTCCCAACATACATTTAATACCTACAGAAGTGAAGAACAACTGTTCAACTTATTCATCATAGTGCAATATTGGAAAGGAGTAAAAGCATGAGACTGTCTTTCTGGCCAATGATTCAAGCAGTAAAGATGTTGATCAATCGTAGCCCAAGCTATGTGGAAAGAAGAGAAATATGCGAATTATTGCGAAATAAGATAGACTTAAGCTAAGCCAAAATTTATAGGCCAAACTACCTCAAATACAAGAGCATGGTTGCATTTAAAACTAAGCATGTGCACAAACAGATGATCCTAAAGAAAGTGCTCACTCTTAAAATAACTAAATAATAAAATATTTTAGCAGCCAGCAACCCAACACTAAATGTACCTGTTAGGGATGACATGTAAATTCACAAAACTTGTAATCATGTTATGAAGAGAAAGAAATTGAAATTATTAAGGGGATAAAACCAGTTCAATGTCCATCAAAGGCCAAAAAACACCAATGCTCATAGTGCCAACAGATAATCAACAATAATGAAGTTTTAAATTTGGGAATTACAAAAACGGATAGAAGTCAGCATCTACGTGTCAAGAAGAAGACAACTTGGAAGGGCAAAATAACATGGGAGCAGTGAGCGAACCCAAGACGATAACCTCAATCTCACCTTCCCAAAGTCAAAGTTATATGTTGAAAGAGTTAAACGTACCTTAGACGCATTGCCTACCAGTTCACTCTCAAGCTTGATAATTTTGTCTTGACTATTATAGGTCCCTTTCTGGAAATGGGAATTGAGAACTGGATTACTTTTTACGAAGCCATCAAGAGTGAAGAGTAAATTGAAACAAGATGATGCTATATATAAGTTAACAAAAAAAGTAGAATAATCAAAAGCAAATGAAAAAGGGTAATTAACGAATTGAACAAACAAGAAAGGAGGAAATGAAAACCTGAACTTCGACGAGGCCAGTGCTCTGGGAGATGACGACCTCGATGGCACCATCTGACTTTGGTCTCCAATACCCACTTTCAGCATGCATTGGCTCTCCGGAGTTGAGTTTCCAAGTCTTTTGGGTATATGATATCACAGGCTTTGAGTGATAGACAGGCATCATTAATTAATTAAGAGACAGATTTCAGGAATTTTCTTCCTCACTTATGTTATTGATTATTCATGAAATTAAATAAACAAATACCTTGCCTGGGAGAGAGGAGAAATGGAGTTCTTCGCCGTAGGAGAAGGATGAGATAGTGGGAAAGCCACCCTCACCTTCACCCCTCCATGTTCCCAGCAGGTATGACAATGGTGCAATTAATGGATGTAATGTCACCGGCGGCTGCGTAACATCGTCCATCTTCTCTACTATCTAACTCTTCTCTGCTAAAGTATCAATGAGAATGACACATATGTTTTGAGCATGAGCAGTTGAGAATTGAAGTTATCGTCTAGGGATTACACGTATATGTTTGACTATTGAGTAGACGAGACTTGAAGCTATCGCCTCGGAGCAGTTGAGAATTGAAGTTATCGTCTAGGGGATGAGACATATAGTTTGACTATTGAGTAGTTGAGACTTGACGCTATCGCCTCGGGTTGTTTCACTGTTCCCATGTTAATTTGGCCTTTCAAGTTGTCGTCTCCCGTGTACATGTAGGTGCTGCCTTCCACCTATTTTATAATTATCAAAACTTAAA
This sequence comes from Erythroxylum plowmanianum, assembly GCA_025531925.1. Taxonomy (NCBI): domain Eukaryota; kingdom Viridiplantae; phylum Streptophyta; class Magnoliopsida; order Malpighiales; family Erythroxylaceae; genus Erythroxylum; species Erythroxylum plowmanianum. Next base: position 33,628,309 of record JANVCQ010000002.1, read on the forward strand.
TCACTAATTAATAGAACGGAATAAAATTGAATGAGATAAAACGTAACATAATTCTATCATTTAGAAGAAAATTTTATAATGAAATTGAATGAGATAAAAGTGGAAGGTTTCATATTACATTTCATTCCATCATAAACAGTAAAAAAAAAAACCTTAAAATTGAAGGGTTTAAAATGAAACGTAGATTAATAAATATTTATTATATAATATATCATTAATAATTTTTCGTAATACCAATTATTTCTCTTCACTATAATACCAATAATTTCTATATAAATAAAAATATAAATAAATTATTTTTAAATATAAATAATGTAGAATAGAATAGAATAAAATTTATTATAATAAATTATTTTTAAATATAAATCACATAGAATAAAATAAAATAAAATTTATTATAATAAAATTTATTAAATAATTAATAATAATATTTTTATTTAATTAATAATAAATTGTAGATAATTAATAATAAAATAATAATATTTGTATTATTTTAAAATGGAAAATATATAAAAATTATTTATCACGATTGTGAATAATTTTTTATATTTTCTGTTTTAAAATAATAAAAACTTTATTATTTTATTACTAAAGTCATAACCGTGACTTTTTAATTGAAAATTATTTCTGTTTTAAAATCATAGTGTTAAACATCTTGCAACAACCATTTTGATGTAAGGGGTATAATAGTCATTTATTGTACGTTACATTTCATTCTATACATCTTCCAATTAATATTTTGCTACATTACATTATGCACCATTTCATTCATCCCAAACAACTTTTCACTATATTATATTTCATTCTATTATAAATCGTTCTGTTCCATTTCATTACATTTTATTTCATTATATTAATTAATATCCAACTAAACAGGCCTTAACGAAAATCAAAACTCATCGTTTGGCCGGTTGGGATGGAAACTTCAAATTTTGTTGTTTAGATTCGCATCTAAACTTTACCAATTTATAAATTATAAAAATATTTTAAACTTTATTTAATTTTAAAATATTAACTAAAATTTTAAATTTGCGGTAAAATACTTTAAGTTTTAATTCTTAAAAAATATTTCATTATTAATTCTACAAATTATGAGTATCCATAAACAAGTTAAGCCAACAGAAACTACAATCTAATACTCTAGTTATCGTCTTGTTTGCTCCATAATATCCTACATCAACACAGTCATGATAATATGTTAGTATGTCTAACATCTCCTCCTCTAGAACATATCTCTCAATCAAACCATCAACATAAGTCTTATAAAGAATTGGCTTATTCTTGCAAATGTATTCCAAAGGATATTAATAATGCATTAAGAATGAATTAATGAGAATTATGAATTATGTGGAACATTTGTAATGCTAGAAAAGAGTTAGTAAATGTATTATTAATGAATGGAGCATGATCAAGTCTACTTAAGGTATTAACCTAAATGCAAACAAGACATATCCAAGTGACAATATGTGAATGATTATAAATTATGATTAAGGAAACATACCCAAGATAGTTATTGGGCATGCATTGAACATGGAATATGTATGTATGTGCATAAGTGAATATGCATTCGATTGATTGACTTTGTAATGTGAATTATGTGTGTATTATATGATGTATAGACAGTCAAATCGAACGCCATCATCAAAACGTTGTCGGTCCATCCAGGTAATAGCGTATACTGGAGCGTACTGTGAGTTAACTTAGTTGTGTAAACTTAAATATTTATGCTTCTGTTTGAATTGTATGTATAATAGGTAACCTAGATGTAAGATTTCGAGTGGTAATGTGTCCTGTTCAAATTGTGTTGATTAAACTTAATTCCTTTATATTGAATTGATATTGATATAATTATGATATTACCGATTTTAAACAATTGATTATTTGAGGAGTTCGATATTTGGGATTGTGTTGGGAGTATTTGTGATTTGAATGTGAATAAGGAAATTGAATACTCAACTATTTGTTGAATGATAGACTTAGATATGATGAACTGTGAAAATTGAATGTGCTCATTGACTGAAGTGACTGATGATATATTATGTAAACTATTGTTCTGCATTACATGATGCATGTTCATATAAAAGAGTAGCTAACATGAAAAGAGCTTTAAGCTCAGTCATATGCATCAGAGCCTCATGCTCAACGTTTAATGAGCCTGATATCTACAACGAATACGAGACAGTGCTGAAAAGAGCCCAGTACTCACAATAGATACGAGGCAGTGAAATAGGCACTCGATCACAACAAAGTCAAAATGGAATGAGTCTCATAAGTAGCTGCATTTGTACATTCATATGTATGAATTATATGATTAAGAATCCATTTTTGAAATTGTGATGATAAAGTGATATGCTACATTTGAGTAATTGATGTTAATGTCATTGATTGGGATATATATAAGATCTGAAAGAGTATATAATATGTGTGACATTCATTATGTCTTATTGAGATGAAGAATGTTGTGAATTTGGTTATATATGCCATATTTATGTTTTGATGTGAGTGAGTCCATCGATGATGGTTAGCTCACTGAGTTTGTAAATCTCATCAAAATTATAATGTGACTTTTCAGGTATGAGAGAGGAAACCTAGTTCCTAAATTACTCTAAAAGAACAATTTTGGATTAAGAAATGACTCAAATGCCTGTCAGTTGACGTATGAGAAATAGTAGACTGTTTTATGTAGAATTATTGTATAAAAGCTTGTAAACTTTCAAACGTTTTGGTAATGTAAATATTTGTTTTAATGATTGTAGTGTAAATTGTGTTTGCTCTTTATTGTTTTTAAGTATTGTGTTATTCTTTATAATGCCATAAAAGAAAACATAACTGCTTTAACATGCCATTATTATAGGATATGTACTTGAATGTCCTCTGGATGTTCTGGTATATACTCTATAATAATGGAGTATTTCAAAACATGTGTGGCTAGCCAATGAATAATGGTAGAGATAGAATTATCAGAACCAGTCCATAAGCACTTTAGCTTCACCTGTTCCCAAATAAACTTAGAAACTAAACACAAGAAGAATAGATGATTTCTAGTTTTATCTTGTTTAGAACATAGAGAGCAGCTTCTGTTGATGCAAGGTAAGAAAGTCTATCAACAATATTAAGTCGATTACTGACAATAAGCCATAGGAGAAAAGATACTTTTGGAGGAAGAACATTGTGCCAAACGATTCTACTCCAGTTTAGTTTTGGGATCTTCAATATGAACATATCCATAGTAATCTTGTTTGATAGTTTGCAAGTTAGAAGGTCTCTCCAATAAAAGGTGTCTTCAATGGATGAATTAGGGGAATATTGTGGTTGCAATTGACTGAGAGATGAAGGGAGTCTCTAGGAGTTACCATCAATGAATGAACTGAGTTTAGTATGAAGGGGAAAAAGAGAGATCATTGATGGAGGTAGATGGTAGATAAGAGAACCTTGACCTAACCAATTATCAAACTATAAAGTGGTTAGTAACCCATTGTCGACTTTACACTTAATATCATCCTGGACTAAACTCCGTGGGTGCACTAACTGATTTAAGAAGTAAAAGTTAGAAGGATTGTTACTCATCTCCCAAATACATCTACCCTTAAGAAAGTAGGAATGGATCCACCTAATGCATAGTGATTGTTTGTCTTCATGTATCCACCATAGTCTCTTAAGTATGAGAGCTTGATTACAGAGTTTTATTGAACTCATGTTTAAACCCTACCCCAATCCCCCCCCAACTCTTTAGTACAACATATGTCCGACCACTTCACCTTGGCTGCCCCTTTATTTCTATTAGAATGAATCCATAGGAAGTTCTTACATAATATTTCCAATATGTCCTTTGGATAAGAAGATATGCAAACTCCAGTAGATGTGTAAAAAATTGAGCATTAATTTAATAAGTTATGTCTTCCCTGCATAAGATAAGACTTTAATCACCCATGAATTAATCTATTTTTTATTTTTTTTCAATGAGTGGAATGCATTAAGACAACTCAACCTCCTGGTGGAAACTGAAAGCCCCAAATAAAGCAATGCAGGAGGAGACTTCATTGACATACAGTGATGGAAGCAATTCTGGATTCAATAAAAAAGGCAACTTCAAAGATGATAAACTGACTTTTGTTGAGATTGACCTGTAATCCATAAGCTTTTGAATCTCTCTAAAGCCATCATAAAGGTTTGTATTGAATCAAGCTTACCACTGCAAAAAAGATGAAGATCATCTGCAAAATACATATTGGTTGGTCCAAGCTTCTTGCATTTTGCATGGAATTTAAATTTGGGATTAGCCTCACTTTAAGCTTGATGATGGAATTTAGTATTTCCATACAAAGTATGAATAAGTATAGGGAGAGATGGTCTCCATGCCTAAGTCGTTTAGCTGCTGGAAAAGAAGTAGATGGACTTCCATTGATTAATACAGAAAAGCTAGTAGTAGAAATGCATTCTTACAGCTAATTGATGAATATTGCTGGAAATTCAACCTCTAATACTTTCCAAAGGAAGCTCCAACTCACACTATCAAAAGCCTTGAAGAAATCAACTTTGATAGTATAATTAGTAGAAGCATTTGATCTTGAGTAGCCCTTTAATAGTTCTTGTACAACGAGAATGTTGTCACCAATTTGTCTATTGCATATAAAGGCACTTTGGTTGTCACTAAGTGGAGTGGGTACCTTTTTCAATCGAGCGGTAAGAACCTTGGATATGATTTTGTATAGAAAATTGGTGTAAACAATAGGCTGGAAATCGCTGAAAGAGGAAAGGTGAGTTCCTTTGGGGGTTAAATGTAGGAAAGTTTTATTAATTTCCTTAAGAAGCTTGCCACTGATTAAAAATTCATGAACAACTTGTTTGACATAAATCCTAATAATAGTCCAAGATTTTTGGAAAAAAGAATCCATTTAGCCCATCAGGTCTAAGAGATTTCATATCATCCATCTTGAAGAAAATATCCTCAATTTCCTTATACTTTATCAGTTTAGTGAGGAGTATACAATCCTCCTCAGTGATCTTGTAATGATTATACTTGTAAGGTTAATACAAAGGCTACATTTTGATGTGCCAAATAAAGAAGAGAAATACCTTACAGCTACCACTTGGATATCATTCTGGTTTTACAACTGGTTTCCTATATGGTTGGTGATTGAGTTGATCATGTCTTGGTTTCTTCTAGCTAGGATGGTGTTAAAGAAATATTTGGTACATTAGTCACCATCTTTGAGCCAATTAACTCTTGCTTTTTCCTTGAGGAAGGAGGAATGATTGCCAATTGCTTGTATGTAACAAGCTAAAGTTAATTTTTCCTTGGAAAGCATAATTGGGTCTTGTGGAGAGATTGCACAAAGTTTCTGGATATAAACAAGCTCATTTCTAAACTTCATTAAAGCGTGATCAGCCTCTTGAAGAATAGAGAAGCTTAAGTTCCTTTTGATACTCTTTAGCTTTTGAACACAAACAAACTGTTTAGTACTCCTATGAATAACATTAGCTCCCTTTCTACAAGTATCTAAGAAACCAAGTTCATTAACCAAAAAGTTATTAAATCTAAAAGGAAAAAACCTGGTAACCTTCTACAATAACTCTTCAATGATGATGGGTGTGTAATTCGAGAAAAAGGATCTCTGAAATTGGCAATGCTATTAGGGAACTGAGCTAACCAATTAGCATTAATAAGAGCTCGTCTAATTTCTTCCTTAAGAACCAAGTATAGTTTTACTTGTTGGACTAGGAGAATTAATGTCCAATTTGTTTTGAATTTATTAGTGCTAGCTTCTCAACACATTCCCGAAAATCATCCAAGAAGTTTCTAAGATTGCAATTACCTTGAGCTTTAGACCTGATCATGATTGAATTGAAATCACCATGTAACATCCATAGTTTGCCAATGTTGCTGCTAAAATGAAGCAAGTTATTCCATAAATCCTTCCTTTGAAACCTGAAGTTACTAGCACATATAAATGATATCAGCATATTGGTTTTCTCCTGCAAGAAATCAGTTGCATCCATTAGAATAGCTTCCTCTCTATAACAGATGATAATTCTTCCATAGTGATGATGAAAATGATTAGAATGCATTTTCCATTGAGGCCCCAGAAGATTTAGCCTGCAAAAATTTTCAGACTTTATTTTTGTTTCAAGTAACCCTATAATTAGAGGCTTTTCTCTCAAGGCAAAATCCCTTAAAGCAACTTGCTTAATAGGGCAATTTAATCCACGTACATTCCAAACTACAATGGACATATTAAAGCTTACTTTTGGAGCCTTCGCCCTTGCTCCTTTAGGACCTTCTTCTTTCCTCTGTGATGAATTGGTCTTTAGGCTCTTTATAACTGGTTTCAGCACCAATCGGTTTTGTGAGCACTGGAGGGGTTGATATCACCAGAGGGGGCAATATTAGTGGACTAATTTGTGGCAATAAGATTAGAGTTTACCAGTAAAGATTTGGGCTGCCACTGGAAAAATCAACACTAAAGAGCTCTCCAAATCAGCAGGACAATTAGCTTGAGAAACCGATAGTGAAGCATGATCATCATTTTCATATATTGGTGTATTGTGGACTGAACTCACCAGAGGCATGTTGGTGTTCATCTCGGACTGGTCTCGCTCAAGACACGACTCAAGGTAGGTTCGATGGTACATTATCCATTAGTGACTGGTGAATCTTCGGCTGTCACTGGAGTGACACTACTATCATGCAAACATTGTGTGGTAACAGTTGTTACTTCATTTGTATTTTCAGAATTCACCAATTCCTATTAAGTGCCAAATTTAAAGAGACGGCCTGTAGCTTTTCAAACCTTGCCATACGACTTATTAGGGGGTGTCCATTGATAGGATATTGCAACACTATCTTCATAAGGTTGTTACCTTCACTTACCTTCACCCAACCTCATAATAGGTACTTTGTTGGCAGCTCTTAGACATTTCCACACTAACACATATGTGAGCATACCCGATTCTTCTCTTCTTGGCAGTGTTTTCATCCATGCAGCTAAGGCACTAAGGCCTTGTGTAATCCAATACTCAAGCTACCTAAAGCACTAAGGCTTATACGACTACTTCTCAAAACCTCTCAAACTAAATTTAATTCAAGGGATCACCTAACAAGCATGATGAACAGCCTTTTCAACCAACATAATTACTCCAAAAGATTGGATTATTTAGTAATTATATTATTATGAATGCAAGATATAAAGAGCTAGAAATAGAGAAAGATATCATAGATAAATGAGTTTCTATAACACGGACACAAAACTTAATTGTCCCTAAAGATTTTTTGAAATAATGTAAATGTTTTACGTTTTAATAGATGAATACTAGGTCTTACCTGAGTTGTCCCATAAATGCACTGAGGAACAAGCTCGGGCAATTTGACTGGGCTAGTTCTTCAAATGTTGCACAAGTTTGTACAATCATAAAAGGAGCAGCTCATTTGTCTAGCGATATGTAACATGCTTGTGTGGATGAAAATAGAAACATTGGACCTCATTCTGCAAGGGGTTTATTCGTTCCGCAAACTTGAGTGTTGTAAAATGAAGAGCTCCTATCTTGGACGCATAGCAATAGTTGAATGCCGCTGAATTGCACTTTTCATTTCAAAAAATGTTATAACAAAACATGAGATACATAAAGAAAACTTATTATTTTTTTACAGAATAGATGACGATAACTGAGAACCTTGACTTTATGGCACAAAAGTTTCATTTGGAGGACAATTTGTCCATCCATGTAGGTGAGAAAACTAGCTAAATGTTGCCCATCAATCAGATTCTCAGCAGCTAGCCTTCTTTATGAAAAAGGTTAATAAGAGCGTCCAGGAACCAAAGACTCTAGTTTATGTTTTTTCTACATCAGGAACCTTATATTTTAGCAATCATGATATTCTAAATTTTCCCCGGATCGGCTCTTGCTAAACATTCCCGTGGTACCCCCATGTCTTTCTTCAGATGATTAAGCTGTCGCCTCCAAGGGTCATTATGCAACTTGTAGTGTAGAACCTTTTCAATACAACCAAAAAAATATCACCTTCACAGAATCGAATGCATGCAGGCACTACAAACAGGAAAGAATAAACAACTCCAAGCAACACAGTAGTATCAACACAATCCTGTCCGAATTAAAATTTGAATCCTAGATTCCCGGATCAAGAAGATGCCAATTTAGTGGTGCACTTGTAAGAGGGTTCTACGTGAACGATGTTTTGCATTCTACCAAAATTAAGAAGGAAAAAAAAAGGAAAAAGACTAGCAGACCATAAAGGTGGCAAAATGCACCTGTATAAATATGCCATGCTTTTATGTCTGCACATAGGAACATATGAAACTGCATGTTATTATTTGAGTTCACGTTCAATAAACACCACCGGTTTCCAACTTTAGGCTAATATGGCACAACTATGAATACATACAAGGACATGGATGATCTTTTAGCATCAACCCATGAATTGCTTTAATTTTACAACTTATTGATAATTGAAAGTAGAATGTGCATTAGCAATCCATTAGCATCACTACATAAATTGCTTTTAATTTCTCCCTCAAAACATGTAAAACATGGTTAGTACTTTTGAATCATTTATAAGTCAGTTCACATTGAATACCTCTAAAGATATCCTCAAATCTTATTTAGACAAGACCAACATCTGGCTGATGATTCAAGCCATTTTCAACATTTCCACCACAGCTTCTTGTCATCACAGTTAAGATGCCTTGAGCTTAACAGAACAAAAACCGAAATGTAGAAATGGAACTAATGGAGCTATCCAACTGACCTATTATTTCACCCATACAGATGATTCCGCATGTTACCCAAATAAGAATAATAACTCCACAGCACAATGACTTCATTTGGGTTCTCATAAATAGCAGATAATGTAATATACTGAGTGCTGGTTTTATAATCCTAACCCAGATCCTAACTATAGATGGACTTCATTTGTATAACCCTAACCCAGTATCGTGACTATAGATGCTAAAAGTACTGTAGTTTTTTATGAGATTATGTTCTCGTGCTTAATCTAAGTGACAGTATCCTAACTATAGATGCTAAAAGTACTGAAGTTAAAGAAATCATTCTTATCTCTCACTTGGACTGTTTCAAGATCCATTCTAGTAAAAGCTTCACATAAAGAGTTTGAGAAATATTAGCTAGCAAAAGTTGAGAGACTATAATTTGTGTGAGACTTTGTGCAAGCCTCTTGTCTATATCATTACCTTCATGATATTTTTAATTGGTTATTCGGTTACAATATCATTTGATAATATTTTGAGTACTGAAAAGAATGTTTTTTGTTTATATTCATCATTTTTGGGTAAACTAGATTCAACTGCCTCCCGAATTTCTATGAAATAAAAGTTTGTACCTGAACAAATGTAGCAAAGATGTCATCTTCTGTCAATTGCAATACTTTGAGTGCCCACTCATTCACATGGCCAAGCATAGTTTTTTGTCTTTCTGCTTCAAGCACCATTGAATCACGATACAAGAATCTTTGCCAAACTTTTCTAACATTCGCCAATCGGAATTCTATTTCCGTCTTGTTAAAGGTCTAGGAGAACACAAGCATCGTGAATCAGTAACTCCAAGGCTTCATGATACTATCGTATAGATTTCAAGGTCATAAAAATTTACCCGAAGAATATTTATCATATTTGGGATATCATCTTCCATGATTCTGACAGCAAAGCTGTCATAGTTGAGCACATTCTCGAAAGGCAAGAAAATCCCATCCTAAGGACAGATAATCAAATGGAATCAATAAGAAAACAAATTAATGATTGTGCTAGTATATCAGACCAGTGAATGTTGAAGAAAAATTGAGAAATCTACTAAATACGCTACAAGGCCATAAATCTTCTTAATAGATGTAATAAGTAATAAATCTTCAAGTGACCTTCATTTCAGAATAGGCCAAAGATTTATATAATTTCATCCTCCTGCAGTTTCAGAATCTCATATATGTTTAGCATCATACCTACAGTGCGTTTATTGTGCCAAGATTTGTGCAAGGCCATTAGTCAATTGTACTTTTTAAAAGGGAAGCCTATAATAATTTCTTTTGTATTTCAAAATTGCAAAGGTAACATGAAGCATCTAAGGGAAAAATGAGTTGTTAAATTAACTTTGATAATATGTGAAAGTAGATTTAACGGAGAAGGAGAAAGGAGAAGAATGTATACATTGGTTAATGTGGTTCGGTTGTAAAGCCTATGTCAATGGACACAAAAACCACAAGGGTGCCAAGTGTGTTATTTATCAGATAGAACTTATCTATTAATAATAGGAAGGCAGTAAAATATTTTATAATAGAGAAATACACTATTCGAATACAGTACCCAAACTATTTTATTGTAGGCTATATACAATATTCCTATAATTGGCTACCTAATAATATTCATATAATAAATGTATCATTTTCAACAGAAAAGGAGAGGAAGGGAAAGGGAAAGGAATAATAGCAAGAGGAAGATAGTGAGAATGATGGCGGAGAGACGAAAAATAGACTAACGAGGCAGCGAAAATGGAAGTCTCAATCTTAACATATGTTCTGAAATTGGAAACCACAATTTAACCAAAATATGTATTGAATAAAAAGCAACCCTTATACTAGAAAATCTAAAGTCTAAATTGGTCATAACAAGAATTCTGTATGTGGTAATAAATTCTAAGAGGTGCCTTGAGACCCCTACGTTAACTTTTCAAAACTTACCCCTTTGGTGTGGCACCAATACCAGTTCTGAAACTTACATGGTAGATCTCAACGTGATGTTTGTTGATAATAGAATATTGTTTTGAGCTATACAAGCCGACAATATAAGATTACTTTCTTTAAATTTTGGATAACATTAAATTATAACAATAAAAATCTGCAAATGGATATACTAAGTGAAAAAGTAATCATGGGTACCTTATAGCCAATTTTATACCACAAGGAATATTTTGAAAATTAATACCATAAAGTGTCTCAACAAATTTAATCTAAATTCTAATGGCTCGGTTTAGAATGGTGGTTTGTATGGCCTACATGGATAAAAGCAAAATACTCATAATGACACAAGATCTAAATGTCGAGGTTCTTACTTTAGAGATGAATAACATCATGCTTGCTTTCACAATTTTAAATTATTGAACAATAGAATACCTGAATGACCACAGGTATGCAACCTTGCAAAATGCTATCTTCCATCCGACCACTCCAACCATCTCCAGGCAAAACTCCACAGAAAATAGAACTTGCTAAATCTTCATGATAGTTTTTAGAGCGTAAAGGGGTCACAATTATGTCTTTTGCGTGCTGTTTCCCAAGCTTTCCCTTCTTGTTAGGACTTGATCCAAATTCTTCAGCAATCCTTTGTCTAATACCCATGCTATACCTTCACACCCCAGAAGCTAATTCATCAGCAACATTATGTGCAATGACTGAAAAGCTTGGCAACAACTCTGTAATTGTATGTTATGTCTGTCCCTATTCAAGTGGACACAAAAGCACATAGACATACAAGCGCATATAGAGGAAAAGAGATTGACAAAAATGGATGATAGCATTTTCCATAAATTTCAAGCAGCAGTTTCAAGATTTAAAAAAAGGATTTTTTTTTTAAACTTACGAATCTTCTGGTCTCCCATTCTCATATGCTGGACCAAGATTTCCATTGAAGTAGAATAATGTCTTTCGTTGCTCAGGGGGCCTATATAGAAATGGCATACTCATTGCATCTTTACTTGCATCAATTTAAAAATGCATCCATGGCATCCAGCTGACCAAGGAGGAAGAAATAATTAGGTAATAAGAAACAAAATGTTGTAGAAGAAAGTACCTTGCCCAAAGTTTGGAGCTCAAGGTCAATACATCAGGCCGCTTCCAAGCAGGAAGTACAAGATCTTTATCAGGATCAAAACACGGATGCTTGCCTCTTCTATCAAAAGAAATCTTGTCCCAATTATCAGCCCAATAGGCTGTTGTGGAGTGGTTGTGCTTTGAATTTGTGTTACCCCAGTGAACCAACATCATACTATTCCATATCTCCTTCGGAGCATAGCAAGCACCTTCATCCCATGAAAAAAACTGCGTTAAGATGAAGTTTGCATCATTAGCATGACATATTCCAAATATTCTGAGGGAAAGCAGTAAAGCATAGAACAACAGCAGAAATTATACAAAGAGCAGAGCTAGAGAAACATAAAAAGAGACAAAGAATCAGAAACTAAAGGAAGCAAAATAGAATAGTCAAATCAATATGCTGAAAAATGACAAAAAAACTTAACTTGGGATGTTTATGGAGACAATCCACATGAAAGAAAAAAGACTAATAGGTTAATAAACCTAAGGAGCCTTAATAAGGCAATGAAAATTTCCTAAAATTAAACTAGTCAGCTTTATTGCACATTTTCATGATATCAAATCTGACAATTAGAATTCATCCTGCTCATTTTCACCACAAGTATATTGATTGCAAACCATAAACCCGTCTTACCCAAATATGGTCTCTTCCAGATGAGCGGTTCCAGTAAGTATAATGCTTGACAATGTGGTTATATGCATTATGGTAGAATTCCAGGGTGAGAGAACTCCTCAAGCCCATATGTTCCTGGCATTTTAGGGTAAGAATGAAGCACTATATAGAATATTCAAAATTCAGAAGGAAAAATCCCATTCACGAATAACATTTATAGACATAATACGTATGACCATAGTCAAAGACTTAAAAAAACTTGAATTTCTAGCCCTTTCTTTAAGCTGAATGCTAAGATATATTCCTAAGCATAGGCATATATCCTACAGAGAGTTATTTTCTCTGTATTATGCATGAGAAATTGAAAATTCATGAGAGAAAATATGTAGGGGAACCCAAAGGTCTCCAAAGTAGAAAAAGGATGTGAAGACTTTAGACAACCTGAAATTCGATATAAAAATGATCATCTAAGTAACTATTGTATGTTATTGCGATGGTCATCTTGCAGGTAATCAGCAAGAAGAGGAGAATTTCAGAACATGGAATCCTTTGAACAATGACACAGAGTTGTATGCATTCTTAGTCTCAATTTCTGAATCAATTAGATATGTTGCCTAAAAATCCAACTCATGTAGAGCTTTTTGGCAACTTTTCTCTCAAAATCTTAATTTTCACAGTGGTGATGTTATTGTTTTCCTATTCATCTTTGGATTTTTATTTATATAAATCTATTTGCCTTTCCTATAGAAGCAGAAGGCTGACAACAAAGAAATGAAATTTTAAACGCATTCTTTGTGCTTCGTTATTAGGACCTGCAAAATTGACATAATGATGATTTGAAGTGGACTAATCTACTTAACATAACATAGATAATGTATCAATAAAGCAACAGACACAGTAAAATAGCTATTGTTGTCCTTTTTCTATTCCTACTTGATTTTCAATGTCAGATAGTGCCGACCAATGTAAATGATCTTTCAGGTGACTTAAGCTTGAAGTAAAACCATTTGAAAATAGAACTTCATATTCATAACTTCAACAAAAAAAAAGTGACATTGTCCAACATGGGTACTTATAAAGTGTTGATATACTCCACAAAAGTTTTAAATTTTTCGTCATATACTACAAATTGAACAGGTAAGGATTATAATGTAGGATTTTTCTAACCACAACCATATGAACCAAGAAGGAGCTTTCTAATTCTTTTCATATTTGCCTCCATTGAGAATCAATTGGGAATGCGGTATACAAACCTAAACAGTTCAATAGTCCCAAACAGGCATAATACTACACAGCCAAAAATGAATTGTTTAGTAATAATGTCTTAAATTTCCTTACAAACTACTTCAAATTTTCACAATTTTCTGTAATGGGACATCAAAAGTGTCTATATCTAAAGTCCTTATGTCCTCATTAAGTTCTAGAGTTGATAGGATCTAAAGTAGATTAAGGATGGTTTGGTCTACACCCCAAATGCAGTAAGAACCACCCAAGCCTCCCACTTGAAACTTTTAACACAATAATCTCGAAAAGATCTTAATTGTGTAGACCGGGAAGAGTTAATTAGAGTAGTTGTTAGTAGCCATGACTTAAGTTCCTTATACTATGAACAAAACCTAACTAATTATTCAAACCACATGGTTTTAGGTCTATTTGGGGTTTCTACATTAGTTTAAGATTAAGTGATTGTGTACACTACGTTGAGCATTAAGCACAAAGAAGGGAGATTTCAAAATAATATGATGAATTAACCTTCTGACCCAAGGATTTGACAAAAATAACTATTAGTGTAAATAGTCAAAATAGTAATTGAACCATTTTTTGAAACATACCTGACATCTTCAACTTTTGGTTTGAGTGAATACTTGACCTAGCATTATAATCATTACAATTCAGAGATCGAAAATGATGCCAAGCTACTGATGGGAAATAGGAATTCATTTACGATTATTTTTTATATTAGTCAGTTTTCCTTATGAGCAGTTTCACCAAAAATAGGATTCCTTGTATTTTCTTTTAGTATCACCTTTCCTTCTTTGGAGTTAAATCCAAAAATGTTCTATTTGAACCATGTTAGGTTAGAATTAATTTATCTTTTAGTGTATGATGAATGATCTAGAGTTCTTCTCTTAGTAGGATTAGTTGACATGATTTTTATTTAAGTTTAACGTTTCAGTTTGTGAAGGGAAAGAAGTGATATTTTATGACTTTTCGGCTAAGAAATGCAATGCTTTCTTCTAATAGATATTCTTAGATATAGAAGTGATCCCTTGAAACATTGAAGTGATCAATAGAATATAATACTAATGTGGTATTCCAAACCCTAGAATGAATTTTAGTTTTTACAAATCTTAGGAGTGATTCTTTGATCTACTTTTCTAATTTTTTAACAGTAAATTTCAGCCCTTAATTCCAAGTTTCAGCAACCTATATTACAGTTCTATATTTTTACATAATACTATTTTTTATAGTTGGCTTACGTTGGCTGGCCTCATTTAGGGTAGATCTGTTACTTGTTCACAGTTTGAGTGAAAGGATATGATAACATTTGAATCATTTTTTGAACCATATCTACATGAAATTTTCATATTCTTGAATAAATTCTACAAAAACTTAGCATATCAATAAGCAGTCATCCAGTTCACAATTCGAAAAGAAATAATCCTGAATAAAGAGTAGTCAATTTTACACATGAAGTTGTAAGTATAGAAAAAAACCAAAGCAATGATTGTAGACAGCAGTTTTGCCAAAAAAGCAATGAACACTCTACAGCTTCTTTACATATATATTCAAGGGATCCCATGAATAAGAGATTAAAAACCAGCACCAACTTATATAAACACATCAAGACTTTAACAATATATAGCAAACATTAACAAGGACTGAACTAAATTTGATATTGGACTTCACTTGTGGAAGGTAAGGAAACTAACAAGGTTATCAAACCAAAGGGCATATGACGAGAACAAAAATAAATTAAAGCCCATCAACAATAAAGACTGACTCAGGGTACAAAGCAATTGGACTCTTTAGTCTTAACATCAAACAATCAAAGACAATTATCAAATTGATGATTGGACATACTATTTAACAGAAAGATCAAACATAACCTAACCCTTCATCGTGGTTGAAGCAAAATAAGTACATATAACAAGGTAGAAAAATTCACCTGCATACTTAAATGGGGAGCATCATCTGCACGTGTTATGATGCATGAATCAAGAACAGGAACAAAGAAAAAGTCAGCTTCTTCACCATTTAATGTTCGATGCGCACTAGCTAAAATACTCTCATAGAGTGCCATCTGTAAGTGTGCAAAGAGTTCAAGCCATCAGTTATATGTTTTCCTTACAAAGTGTTGGGCATGCTTCTCAGTTCAAAAAGTACCTGAGAACCATACAACTGATCTGTCCAGAATGTCGCATTTTTTTCATCATAGATTCTGTTCACACATTCAAACTTAAAGTGACGACCCTGCATCACCAAATAAAAGGATATGAAAAGCTTAAACAACGAGTTATAATATATTAGTATTTGATTCTATCCTCACCTCTAGGAGCATGCTATTGAACTCGGGGGGTAAATCATACACGTATATAAGAGGCCTTTTCTTCTTCACTATAGCATTGAAATTAACCAATTTCCCACTAAGAATGTTATCATCAGGAACATCAAGCTGAGCAGGTCGAAGCCAATTAGGCCACTCTCTCACTGAAGAAGTAACAGATGGAATGCTACAGTCTGTTCCATACCATCCATTGTTACACTGTAAAACATATGTTAATTGAGTAGATTATTTCTTACAAGAAAGTAATCAAGAAAAAAGAAAACAATTTACGGAGATTTTGAAGGAAATGATGGTTGATAAAAATTGGATTCAAATGGGAATAGGGTAAAAGGTATTAGTTACAAACTAACTAATCCTTTATGTGATATTCAAGTGACTAACTAATCCTTCATGTGATATTCAAGTGTATCTCCCACATATTACAACTAGCACTGCTACATTTGCATTGAGGAATTGCTTCAAAAAGTCCTAAGTAATTCCTTTTTCAAAAAGAATTGCCATCCAAAAGTATGCAAGAACTGGAAACATGTTCAAATGCTGTAAATCAAAAAAGAGTATCTTATCTCAATATTACTAGCAGTGTGTTTGGTTTTCTATAATTTCCTTCCTTCAACTTCAAAAGATTAACAGCGGTATTATTAAGTCTAGAAAATAGATTATTGTATTAAGTATAAGGATATCTTTATCTGTGTCTCACTACCACTCTGTGAACAGTGATGCTCATGATGAACTTGACATTTGAATGATAAAGTTGCAGAATAGCAAATATTAACAACGGCTGTCAGAACAGTTTCTATGTTCCAAAATTTAATACACAAAATGCGTATTAGAAAGCACTTCAAGCATATAACAAAGATAAATGCATAATTATCTCACGTTCTTAACTGAAAATCTGTAACTATTGGATAACCTTGGAATGGGTTCAGTGCAAAAGTCTGTGCATTTCCCAAATACTATTTCTGTTACAAAAGTCCTTTTAGCCTAATTAAGTGTATTATTAAGTTAAATTGTGTACAATTGCTTTTTCAGTGAACTAAATCACATGAATCTAGTTTAATGTAAAGGAAGGTAAAATGGTACCTGACAGGATCCACCACGACAAAATCCATGACCAGAGCATTGATTAATACAAACACACTGGACAGGAATTTCACAAAACCTCCCTAAAAGGCAATCATATTTGCAGTCACATTCCTCTTTGAATTTCACCCTGGCAGCATATGCCTCTACAGGGTCCACATTACACCACCCAGCTTTGCTACTGTTTTTTGTGAATATATTTTCAAAGTCAGGTTTTCCCCAGTTAGCAAGTTTTGAGCCACCGGGATCTGAAGGTAACCTGAAATAGATGCTATACATGAGACGATGTAGAAAAAGAATCTCAAACCAAACTTTGGAGCTAATGAACTCACATTAGCTGAAATCCACATGCTTCAGCTACAGGGCGGTTTGGGTACTTTGTGCCTTCCCCACAGAAGCACATTGCTCTTGTTGTATCACAATAAGCAGGGCATATGGAAACCACCCAACGGCCATAAGGTAGCTCTGGCGTTTTAGGATAGTTGCAGTCGAGGTGCAGTCTCTCAGAACATCCTTTCCCTACTCCATCAACACATGAAATAATGACGTGAATTTGGGAATTCAGCACGCAATGTTCTCTCCCTCAATTGCTACTTTTACCACCACATATTGGCTAGATAACATAATTATCATTCACAAAGATTAGCAAAATATTTGGGCTGTCAAAGATGTAATACGCTCCCCACATTCTTTTAGGGTATGTTATCACCAAAGCTTGAGATGCTCCTAATCGAATGGTTTGTCAAATGATTAGAAGAAATAGCTTTAGTTAAATTGATACTCAGAAGAACATGGTGTTACTATTTCCAATATTTATTATGAATCGAAGTTAGTAGAAAATGCAAAAGTTAATTCTGTCCAGTTAATCCCCCACCAAGGACTCTATTTTGTCAACAATCCAATCACTGGTCTAGTAAAAGATCTTACGTTGACCTTGAACTAGTTAGTGTCTTTGCAAAAGCCATGATATAAGAAAATGAAAGAAACAAATGAGAAAATGTCTTACCACTAAAACCATGAAAGCACCGACATTGCCCCAATTCATGGTTACATACACCCTGACCACTGCAGTCGTCATCACAGCTCTGGCTACCAATTATCTGCAAGAGAAAAAAGAAACTTGCAGACCAGTTACAATGGCATGAGCAAAGGAAGCCAGCAGAAAGCAAAAGCCAAATAGAGTTTGAAAAAGTTAATGTGTAAATAGTACTAAACTTAAAAGTCAAAAGAGAAAATCAAAATCAACATATTCCAAAAGTAAAAGATATATATTAGTCACCAAATATTTATCATTATTGCTACCTCATTGATTTTGATCTCTGTAGCGATAGAGTCACAACCAGAGAGCCAGCGCCCAATTGCAGCCTTCCAAGGTGCATTGCGATAAACTACTGCCTTGTGTGAGTCTTCTGGGAACCTGTGATCTAAATCAGTCACTAGTGAATTCCCAGAAACAATGTTGCTCGGGTTATCAGCCGATTCAGTGACAGGGACACAAGTATTCTGAACTTGGCAGGCACTGAAGAAATCTAATGAAGGTATCACAGGGAACAAGAATAAATGAACTACAGAAACTAATGCTGCTACAGAAACAATGGTAGCTATGAGAGACCATGAGCATTTCCATTTATGAACGAACATCATATTCCAAAAAGGCGTTCAGGGAACTCAGTTATTAGCGATTCTCTAGTTGAACAGATACATCTCTTCTTGGCCCTGCAAGATGTATGATGGCACCTAATGTAGGAAATTAAATAATCAGATGGCCGTTATATTGATGGAGGAGAGAGATAGAAAGCGTTGAAAACAATTTATGCAGAAACACAGATCCAATCTGCCATAGACGTGCTAAAAGGTGAGATTAAAAGTATCAGAAGACCAGGTGGAAAAAAAAAATACTGACAAGAGAATCAGTTAAAGTGCAGTCTGAAAATTTCCCAAAAAGCATATGAACACATTCCGAATTCCAATCCCACGACCCTAAACCCCTTGCCTAGGGGAACACTGGATAGAATACAATAGAATACAACACCAAACTTTCCCACACCTAACGGTTAAAAATCAAGGGCAAACCCGCAGTCGCAGAAAGAGAGATGCACTGTCAGAAGGAGACCACAGACACAAATTAGTGAATAAATTCAATCCACGATTGACCAGTGAGCTATTAGAACGCAAACTACTGCAAATTCTAAAAGTGTCAATAAGAAGAGAAAATAAACTTACCTTGAAATAGACTATTGTTTTCCCATTCCAATGAAAATCGATTAAATAACATAAAAGAGATTGAATAATCCAAGAAATGAACACGAGGGATCCAAGAATAAACTGAGAAGAGACAAATGGTGAGAGAGTGGTAAATAAAAACTTGCAAGGAAGATTCCAGTATGACAGCATGTCGAGGGTGAGCCGTGTGCGCGGATTAAAATATGAAAACCTATGGTTAGGGACAGCGTAAGGTCAATGCAGAAGGCGCCAAGGGTATCGGTGGTAAGTTTTGAAACATACATGCGCCTTGCTTTTGTATTTGCCGTTAAAATTTCTTCCTCTTCATCTTCCGCCTCCTAACCAATGTTTGGAATAACGTTAAATTCAATACCGATTAATATCGATTATCATTTTGGATAGTTTTTTTAATTTATAAAATAGTTTTTAAAATTTTTTTAAATTTACAAAATAATCTATTGTCATATTATATGGTTGTACAGTTTTAATTTATATATTTTTTATTATATTTTTATTATTTTTAT
>JANVCQ010000002.1:33671295-33685569 GCA_025531925.1 Erythroxylum plowmanianum
AAAGTGAAAAGATCAAGAAATAACTGAAAAGAAACTAACTATAAACAAATATGTACAAACACCAATTAAAATTAAGAACAAAAATTAAAGCACCACATTTCCTAGTAACAACGCCAAATTTTGGCAACGTGTTGTAACATTACACAAAATAAATAGACATAAAACTATAACTAGTAATGATTCCAAGTCGATCCCATATAGAGAGTATGTAAAGCTTTTGAAATGAAAAGAATCGGTGTTTAGGTTAGGGGGATTTTAGTTTTGAATAACAAAATAAAGTAAATTAAACTAACAAAGCAATTTAAAGAAAATAATCAAAAATGAGAAAAGTGATGAATGCATTAGGGGTTAGGTTATTAGTTCAATCTTGGCCTACATAAAATTAAACTTACTTTATTAAATTGTTATTCTCATACCTCTCCTAGCAAGTATTAATAATAGGTTAACAATAAACTCTATTAACTTCAGTTTTCTCTTAGGTTGTGATTATAAAATGAGCTCTTTAATTAAACCTATCTACTGAACAATCTAGAACAAACTCTCTAGATTTAGTTGGATAGCTGCATTACAAATAAGAAAAATAGATTAATTAAGGCAACAACCACATAAGCTCTGGTCATTTAACCAAGGTTATGTTATCCCTAATGATTTAACACCATTAGTTGCTACAAATGAATCCAAACACAACGATTACATATTGTATTTAGGATTCTAGCAATGGGTATACATAAAAACAATCAAATAGACCATTTAATCATTTTCACACAATATCCAATTCAATAAGCACAAGATAACATAAACAATCCATAAGAGATAAAGAATAGCAAACGCAATGTAGATAATCTCAAATATGTTCTTTAGCATCGGTTTCACCTTCGAATCGGGTTGGTGAAGCTTAGCCCTCCATAGCTCTCTAAAATATGCATGCCTTATCCCTCATTTTTCTCCCGAAATGATTCCTAAATGATCCATTCATTCTTTTTTGCCATCAAAATGTCCTATTTATGCTATAAATTAGGTTTTTGGCCCAGATCTTGAAAGTTCATGGTTGTACATCTTCATTCACAATTTTACATTTTGCACTGACATTTTATACTCTTCATTTTATGGAATTTTCTTGTATCATCTTCACTTTAATCCTTCTCCTTCTTGTTGATGAAGACAATTGAGTGTGAATCTTAAGAAGATGGGTCAAAGAATGTGCTTTCAAATCACTTTAGCTCTTATGCTTCCAAGTTGTACCTAAAGCCAAATATGAACCAAAATGAGTTTCTTAAACATTTCATAGCATTAATCACTAAGTGTTATGGAATAAATGTACAATCAATTAAGCACATATCACCATGTATGCAAATCCATATTAGAATGAATGTTTGCTTAATGTATGCAAGATTAACTCCAAGTCGCTAAGTTTGAAGTGAGACTTGCTTGTTGTGAACAAACTATAGACCTGGCTCCAACACTTTCCTTGCTAGGAAGGGGTGAATTTAAAGAAGAAAATTCTTTCATTGTTTGCTAAGATATTAGTTAACCTAAATTGATTCTAGTTAATGAATTCCTAAGACTTTAAACTACACTCCCTTATCTAGGAAATATCATATAATTGTCACATTCCATCTCTTAGCATGTGCTTTTACCGTATCAAGGTGGAGCTATAACCTGGTGATCCAAAGTCCTATTAGGGGGTAATAGCTTAGTCTAATCTCTGAGTTTGAATAACCAACTACTTAGAGCTGGGTTCACCTAGTTGCGGCATGACAGGTACTAAGTGAGATGGTTTAGGCATATTAGAGGTTTGGGAAGGACCTAAGGATGAAGAAAAAGCTAGATCTATGGGAGAGGTTTAAGCTCAAAAAGGTGGGGTAAAGGTGGGAAGTGGTCTATGTCACTTAGTAAAAAGAAAAGGACAACATTGAACTAAAAGGTAAACATAGAAGAAAATAGGGTAATCAAATGGTGATTGAAAGTCGAG
Source organism: Erythroxylum plowmanianum (assembly GCA_025531925.1). Lineage (NCBI taxonomy): Eukaryota > Viridiplantae > Streptophyta > Magnoliopsida > Malpighiales > Erythroxylaceae > Erythroxylum > Erythroxylum plowmanianum. The sequence goes on from JANVCQ010000002.1 coordinate 33,673,268, forward strand.
AAAAGGAAGAAAGATACTAAAATTACAAAGGAAATAGCAGAAAAGATAGGAGAAAGTTGTAGAAAGCTATAAGAAGATGAGCCTGCAAGCCACCCATTTAAAAAAGAAGGTGAGGAGAGAAGCTTCTTTCTCTAAAAAAATTGAGTATTGAGCTTATTAATGTAATGTTGCTATATTTTTATTACTAACAACAACAACACAATCTAGTAAAAGTCTTATTGATATGCGAAATCTGGGGAAGTTCTATAATATGCAGCCTTATAATAACTAGTAAAGAGTTTGTTTTCGATAGACCTGGATGATAAAATATATATATGTGCATATACATATTAAAAAATTAAAATTAAAAAAGACCAAAAAGAAGATAATAGTAATAATAATAATAAAATTAATAAATTTGTATTAATAAAAATATGAAAATAAGTAATAAAATAAATAATGCAATAAATATAGAATAAGGTAAAGAAATAAAATAAAAGATAAAAATAAGTAAATAAATACACAAACAGGAAAGAAAACAGGTTAATAAATAAATCCAACAAGCCATTACAAGAAAATTTTTAGGCTAAGTAGGAAAGTATTTAGGCTAACTAACTGAGAGGAAAATACTACATATTAGATATTTAGGCTAAATACAAGACATAAGACTCTAAGAAAAATGTTTAAAAGACTTATAAGAAAGAGAAAGACCTCTTTATTTTAGATCATTTATTTGTATCCTACTACGTTGCAGTTTTCTATTGAGGGTCGCGTCCTTAGTAAGTTCTACCAGAGTCATATTATTCTTGATCACTTCCTCACAGTTCTTCTTAAGCCTTCCTTTTCACTAGGGTGTCTCCTTTTAATATATCTTAACCACCTAAGCCTTGTCTCTCTTAATTTTTCATTAATATTAGCCACCTTTAATTTATCTCTTGCTATTACATTCCTAAATTTATCTCTTCTAGTAAGGTTGCACATCCAATAGAGCATCCTCATCTTCACCATCATTAATTTATAATTGTTCACCTATTTAATGGGTTAACGTACTGTCCAATAGGGCACAGTCAGCTTAATCGCTAAACAATAAAATTTACCTTTAAGCTTGACTGATATCTTTTTGTTATATAAAACTTCTGATGCACTTCTTCATTTAAACAACCCTGATCTGATGCGGTGAACTACGTTTTCATCAATCTCTCAATTGCTTTAGATGATAGACTCTAAATACTTAAAATACTCATTTTGTGGTATAACTTCTGAATCAATCTCTACCTCTATATCGAACGCCACCTTATGACTTAAAAAGTTATATTTTAAGTACTTAGTCTTACTTATACTCAGCTTAAAGCCCTTTGACTCTAACATATTCCTCCAAAGTTCTAGCTTGACATTAACACCCTTTTTTTTTAAATCTCATCCACTAAGACAATGTCATCAATAAACAACATACACTAAGGCATATCCTCTTAGATATTCTTGGTGATCTCATCCATTGCTATGGCAAGTACAAAAAGGGCTCAATAAGGAGCCTTGGTGCATTCTAATATCAATAGAAAAATGATTTGTATCTTATCCTGTTGTGCTTACATTAGTCTTTACACCTTCATACATATCCTTAATAATCAATATATAGGTCATAGCAATTCCTTTAACTTCTAACACCTCCACATGATTTTCCTAGGTACCCTATCATATGCCTTTTTTAAATCAATAAAAACCATGTATGATTTATGTTATCTTTCTTTATAATATTCCATTAATCTTCTAAGGAGATGTAACGCTTTTGTCATAGACCTTTCTGGAATAAAGTCAAACTAGTTATCCAAGATAGGAACATCCTTTCTCACTCTTTTCTCAGTCACCTTATCTCATAACTTTATAGTGTGACTAAGTAGTTTGATGTATCTACAATTATTACAACTTTAGATGTCCCATTTGTTCTTATGTAGATGAATTAGCATATTAAGTCTCTATTTATCCAACATTTTGGTGGATTTAAGGATCACATTAAAAATCTTGGCTAGCCAAGTAAGACCCTCTTCTCCTAGCTAGCCAAGTAAGACCCTCTTCTCCTAGCCTCTTCCACACCTCTATAGGGTATCTCATCAGGCCTTACTACCTTTCCACTCTTCATCTCCCTCAATTCTCTTTTAATTTCTTCCCTTATAATTTTTTGGCAACAAATAAAGTTACGATACCTATCAAATGTGCTAAGATCACCTAGAAAGTTATTGTCCTCTATGCCTCCATTAAAAGGGTAAAGAAGTACATTTTCTATCTTTTCTTGATGTCATTTTCAACTACGAGCACCCACCGTACTTCATCTTTTATACAAAGGATTTGATCTAAGTCTCTCACTTTTCGTTTTCTAGCTCTCGCCAACTTAAAAATATCCTCTTCACCATCTTTAGTTTCCAGTCGTTAGTATAATTTCTCATAAGCTCTACTTTTAGCTTTTGAGAGTATCTTCTTTGCCTCTTTCTTTGCCAATTTATAACTCTCTTTATTAAATAATCTCTCTACCTCTATGATGTTATCCAATATGGCTTTATATACAGCTTTCTTGATCTTAATCTTCTCTTGTACATCTTCTTTCCCTTTAGAAATACCTAAGATTTCTTATAAGATTTGCTACTTTCTCCCACATTTGATTAGTATCTCCTTCCAATTTCCATTCTTCTCCATATATTATTTGATCCCTAAGTTATTCCATCGTATCCCCTTTCAGATTTCATCATTTGACTATGATACACCTATTAGGACTTCTCTTCCTCCTCCAACCTTTAATTAAAAGAACCAAAACCAACAATCTACATTGAGTTAACAAGAATGTGTTAGGTATCACCTTGTAATCCTTACAACTAGGTCGATTACTTTACCTTACAAGAAAATAGTCAATTTGAGTTTTTAATCTTCAGCTCTTAAACGTCATTAGGTGCTCCTTGTTTTGTTTTTAGAAAAGAGTTGGCTATTGCCAACTCAAATACTACCACGAGATCTAACAAAATAATCTTACTATTATCCCTATCATTATACCTGAAACTCCCACGAGTATCACAAAAACCCATCTAAGGTTGCCCATATATAACCATTAAAGTCTTCTCCAATAAATAATTGAATAAGTAAAGTTATTTATAAATTAATACTTATTTGTTAATATATATTTTAATAACTAAAAACTAATTTAATTTGAAAGTTATGCATTTAAAGATGTTTTAAACTTGAAGTATGTTTATTAAATAATTATTAAATTAAATATTTTTAAAGTAATTAGATAATATTAATTATAATTATTGTTATTAATTAATATTAAATAATTAGAAAATATATTTAATTAATGAAAAATTAAATTATGATCAAAAATAAAAATGAAAAACAAAATAGGAAACAAAATCAAAGTGAAAACAAACCTAGGCTAAAAAAAGAGACACTAAGTTACCAAATTCTGTACAAGGCAAAATTGCTTTGAAGTGTCCACCCCATATAACATCTTACCCAATTCGTCATTCCTCTCAAAATTCAAGTTTAACTTATTTTATGTATATCCTCATCATTTTGTGAGCCTGAGGTGAAGCTTGCTCTAGTCAAGAAGTTCCTTCAAGCCATGTCTATCCAGCTACTTTGTCTGGTAATTATGCTCTTCTTTGCACCACTCAAATTAATTTCACAAACTACAGTTCCTTCAGCTCCACCACCACCTTATTCCTGCTCCTATCCCTGTCAACCTCCACCTACAGCTACTAAAAGTTGCCCACCACCACCTCCTTCAATATTGCCGCCGTCATTCCTTTATCCACCTCCGCCTGGTGGTGGGAATTTCCCTATTTTGCCCCCCTTTGCATTTGCACCTCCACCTCCTAACCCAATATTGTTTTACTTTCCGTGGTACGACAAGAATCCGCCACCACCACCACCGAACTACTCACTTGCAGCAATAGTGCCAAAGTTAACACTGCTCACAGTTTGTGCGCTTTCGATAGTATTTCTCTTTTATGTTCTAGCAAGTCAACATTGCTCACAGTTTGCGTGCTTTCGGTACTATTTCTCTCTTCTATGTTCTAACCTTATAAGAAGCTAAAGTATTCATTTAACTCCACTATTATTGTCTAAATTTAGTAGGCATTAGACTGGTGGTGGTAGTAATTAATTAAGGGTATTGTGGCTGGCTTGTACAGTTTATTCATTGCATGTATGTTTATCCCAAGATGGTGTAAAATATTTACTATATTTCATTCAGTTATGTGCCCAAGCATTAGTAGATCTTGCCTAATTTACTGGACCTGGCATGAAAAGAATTCCAGGAGAAATCAATTTCTTCAGATGAAGATTTTTCACTACATTAGAGATATTATAATGATAAGGGGTTCCACTCTCAACTTAACTGGCCTTTATATATAGTTAACTGCCATCCTTTTGTACTAGTTTGAACAATTAGCTTTTTTTGGTTTTTGTAGAAGATCGTACAAGACTAAATCTAACTAATAATTTTATTAACCAAACTAAGTTAACTAAGATAGTTGCCGTTTTTCTTTTTCGCCAACGCATGTATGTTCGTAACATCAATTGTACTTGTTCTGTTGGCGCAACTGTTTCTCAATCAAACGTTAACTAACCTTGATCTTGATTTTAATTAAGCATTTAAATTAGGCAATTTAGTTTAAAAGATTCTCTCTACTAACATTGTGTTGATGCAGAGAATAGAGTAATATAAATATTGACATTTGAAAAGGTTATGTGGTACTTTTTCACATAATTTTTCATATTAGAGACAATTTTTATACTAAGTTTTAAAATTTTAATTATTAGATAATAAAGGAAAAAATTCCATAAAAAATTTAGCAGTATTTAATTTGTTATCCCAAAAGGTATAATTTTAAATAATAAACTTAAAGTAGGCAAAATGAAATAGGAATTGAGAAGAAGGATAAAACATTTAATTTTTATATTATCATAATATGATGATTTAGTATTATAATTAATTCATTTAAATTGTTTTTAAAAATGAAATTGTTCAAATTTAGCAAAATTTTGATTAGAATCGATCGAACATTTTTTTAAAAAAATTAAATTTCATTTAGTTACCATTTTTAATAAAGGCTTATTATTATTAAATTATTGAATTGATGGTTGTTTACTAAACCTTAATCAAATATATTATCACAAAATGTCAATAAAAAAGAACAAATAAGAATTTATATTAGTCATTAAAAGGATGATCTCACTTTTCTTCAAGTCCATCTGACACTTATCTTATACCAACTGTTCCTCCATCCATTATGTTCGAATTTTTTTGACTCTTTAGAATCCTTGATTTTGCCTATCACCAACTTCATCCCTTATTCTATTATTTCCATATTCTATCTTTCATTCATTTTTGCTCTTGTACCTATTAAACCTCTAATCTATCACTTAGCTCAAGTTCTCCCTCAACTTTAAACTTCCATTATTTGTTGTCTTGACATAATCTTATTTCTTGCTGAACCCTTTTCACTTTTTACCTTTTTTCCATTCTCTTTCATCTTCTCTTTTCACCTTTTACCTTTTTTTCCATTCTCTTTCATCTTCTTTCTCTAGACTTTTCCTTATCATTGACAGATCCCCATTCTTACCTCTTTAATATTTTTTTTAACCATTTTTGTCCACTAACTTACCAACTTTTTTCTGCTCATATTCAACAATGTCTTTATACCTTTTTTTTTTGGTATAGAGGTAACTATTGGTTCTCAAGTACTCTCCACTTCTTTGGCTCACCACTTAAGCCCTCACCTGGTCTCTAGAGTGGTTAGGTCCTCCTCTATCTCTTTTGTTATCCCCCTTCCCTAATCTTCATATTTGCCTCTTTAAGTTATCACTCTTTCCTTTTCCTTAGCTCTTTTAGCTTTATTATCTGCTCTTGGTCTTAAAATTAGACATCAAATGGTCCTAAGTACATAGGAAAAGTAATCAATTGTGGCTCAAATGGTTTGTGTTGAGTAAGTTTTATCCAATATAAAACCCCCAATATCCGCAAGTATACGATCGTAACTTGTAGTATCAAAGGTGTCGATCCCACGAGGAAAAAGTTAAAACTAAATGTACCTAACTTTATCTAAGATATCTGGATATGAATTGAATGAAAATAAAATATAAAAATTTAAAACAGTTAAATAAAATTAAGCAAATAATCAAATAACAAATGAGCTACCACAAAGAAATGAGGAACATCAAGGATGAAGCTTAAGATTCATTTTATCGTTATTTTGCTCCTTAACTGCTATTGATTCAATTATGTGTTGATTCTAGATCTTTCAAGGGATTAACTATTCTTTCTCAAGACTGAATCAATTAACCTTAATTAATTATGAAATTTTAGATTTTGTAACCTCTCGATTCACAAAATCTGCCTAACATTTTCAACTAGTTCTTAAGTAATCTATCAAATAATTGGATTTTTTCACACAAGATCTCTCTTCATATTATTACCAATTTGATATTTAGGAGACTTATTAGATCACTAACTCTCGTTACCCAACCTAATCAGATTACTTTCAAATCACTCTCTCGATTTATTATCGAAGTATTAACATACCTAAACATCACAACACCAAAAATTTAAATTGAAATCAATAATAATCAAGTCACAGAACAACTCAAGAACAAATCCAAATATGATAATTAGAGCATCTTAAACATGAATAACATATTCAAATCTAAGTTACACATCAATTTTTATGAAATAACACAAAGGAAAGAAAGAAAGAACTTGATTTTAACTCAAACTTGAAATATGGAATTTCTGGATTGCTCTTCTTGCTCCTCCTTTTTGCTCTCTCACTTTGGAAGATGGTGGCTACTCTTTTTGAGCGTTTTATGTTCTTAATAATTCTTGAGGCTTCTAGGGTTCTTTATAAGGTTTGCCCATTTAATATGGTTACAAAAATATCCTTAAAACATTAAAGTTACAAAAGAGTCGTGTGTTGGAAAAGCTGAAATTCACTAGAATTGCTATTTGCGCTCTCTATCATGATTGTGGCAAGACAAGCCATGATTGTGACCAGCTTCCATACTTCCAATTCTTTTATTTTCTTTAATTTCCTATTTCCACATACTCAAACACACATCAAACATCTCTTGAAACATAAAACTAAGGTCCAAATTATGCCCAAAACTATACAAACAATTAAAATATAAACAAACACTAATAATGACATAATTCTAAGCCTATATATAGGATAATCATCTAAGAAATACTCAAAAGCACACTTAAACATATATCAAAGCATAGTATACACCTATCAACACCCCCACATTTAAAATTTTTCTTTTCCTCAATCAAAAACAAAAACAAAACACAAACTCTAACAAAACAATAACACATACATTCATACAACATGCACTAATGATACAATGACATCTAACTTGATGAAACCAATTTTAACTTAAAAAACAATAATTCAAGTTGTTACAACATATTAACCTATGAAATTTATGCTAAGTACTTTGCATTGAATATACATGCTAATCAAAAGATTAACATCATATTCATTCACCTAAAGTAGTTGTATATATACATTGATAATTAGTAATCAACCAAAAGTGCAACTATCACTAAGTATCCCTTTATGAAAATTTTTGTTATTTTCAAAGATCAGTAGGATTTATTTATCAAATCACCACTTTTTTATTTTCTTTAACGTTAACATAGTCTTTTGATGCAAAGGCAAACGCCTTGTTATGAATGTCCCTTGGTTACTTAACTAGGCCATGTTTTATTAATTAGCTTGGTTAGAATGTCATTATAGCCTTTTGATGTGAGGACAAACATTTTGTCGTGAATGTCCTTGGTTACTCATCTATATCACATTCTCAACTAGCTACTAGCTTTATTCCTAATGCAATATTTGTTTCAAAAGATGAAATAATTATTCATTTAATAGACATACATTTTTTGTCATTTCACATAGCCTACCTCATTTCTTTTAATCAATCATTCTTATGAAAAACTACTAATGATACTAACATATTCAATTGAATTATAATTATAAACGTATGTAACAATTTTCTTAAGATGAACAAATTGACGTCATATCCTAATTAACATGCATATTTAACCAAAGATACTTAAAACATAAAATGCACAAGCCAATATGCCTTTATAAATTCAATGACTATGTTCAGAGCTAAACTACTTCCATCAGGTTATTGCTATTGACACATTCACACATTCACACAATTCACACATATGTAACATATGTTCACACTATGTCAACCTAATCAAAAACTAACAATATGGTATGCAAAATTCACACTATGACATGCCAATGCAAATTCCTCCCCACATTTAGACAACACATTGTCCTCAATGTAAGGAAAAAAATAACAAATAAAAATAAAAATGACAAGAAAAGAACAAAAGGAAAGGTTAAGGGCATAGAACCAGGAGATTGAGGTGGTGACAAAATGTGGAGATATTTTCGTCCATGAAATTCTTGCAATTCTTTTCCTATAAAACAAAAATAAAAATAACAAAATACCATTAAAATAAAATAAAACAAATAAAACTTATCCTAATTCTTGGGTTGCCTCCCATGTAGCACTTAGTTAACATCATTAGCTTGATATGCTTTTCCTTCCATACTCAACCTGGTTCAATTATGAATGGCTTGCTTCCACCTGTGTCACTCAGTTTTAGTTTAGTAGCCTATAAATAAGCTAACTATTGCAAGATAATCAAAAAAAACATAATTAATCAAATAAAGAAAACTAATTAAGTTCAATAATGCCCTTTCAAGTAACAAACTGTCAATAAAATAGGGAATAATGAAACTCCTTGAATCTTCTATCGAATCCAGTAGTTTTTTCTGTAAGAGGGTGAGTGGTGATTTTTCTTCCTTATTCACCTTTGTCTCATTTTCTACTTTCACTTAATGAATAGAGACTTGCATATCTTCTTCAACTTTTATGTTTGTTCGCATCTGTCCTTTTTCCTTTTGCTCCTTTAAAGATTCGACCACATCAATTCTTATGAATGAGGTACCCTCCTTCAGATTATTTAATACCTCATTCATACTAAATTTCACTTATTCATCTCCAATCAGAAGGATGAGGTTGTCTTTATAGAAATCTACAAAAGTTTTCCGATGGTCAAAAACGATATACCAAGAATTAATGTACATTTTTTATCCTCTTCAAAATTTAGCACGACAAAATCTACAAGAATGATAAACTTGTCAACTTTTACAGGTACATCCTCTTCCACACCAAATGATTTATGTATCAACTGATCTACCAACTGAATATGTATAGATGTTGGCTTCACATCTCTTAGCCCAAGTTTCCTAAAAATCAATAAAGGCATAAGGTTTATACTTGCGCCTAAGTCATACAAACATTTTGAAATATTTAAATTACCAACTAAACATGATATTGTAAAGCTTTTTGGATCTGTCAATTGTGAGGGCATATGGTTGGTAATTAAGGAGTTAGAGGTTTCCATCATGGCTATCGTTTGATTATCATTTCAAGTCCACTTGGCAGATAATATGTCTTTAAGGAACTTTGTGTACTTGGGCTTGCATTTCAACACTTCTATAAAAGACAAATAAAATTTTCCATTTCTTTAACTTTTCCACTAACTTTGTAAATGGTACATCTAATTCGTTCTTCTGAAGTCTTTGTGGGAATGGTATTTTCGATGCGTAAAGTGGAGAAGGAATGTATGGAGGGCCCTCATTCTTGTCTTTATCCTTTTTCTTTTTCTCTTGGTCTTCTACAAAGTAGGTTTTAGCTTGTCTTTCCACTGGTTCTTCTAGCTCTTTCCCACTCCTAAGTGTGATAGCCTTGCATTGCTCTCTTGGGTTTCTTCCATGTTGCTTAGAAAGTTTTCCACATTTCTCTTACAGAATTCCCTATAAAGTTGGCCCATTTGAACCTCTAAGTTGTTAATAGAAGAGGCATGATCTTCCATTACTTGCTCAAACTTTCCTTCTAGTCTCTTGTGGGCCTCTTCTATGTTCATGAGCTTCTCTATGATCTGTTTCAATTTAGAATCATATGAATTAGACTCATCTTGTTGAAATCTTAGCAGACCTTGATATGTCATATGAGTCCTTACATTGTTAGACAAATAGAAATCTGGGTGGTTCTACTACCCCAAATTGCACGTGTTCAAATAATGATGATGCTTCCTCAACCAAATTGTGCCTTATTGAAGTCCACAAGGGTCTTTTTCTCCCTATAATGTAATTCCTCCGTCATCATTCTTTCTATATCTTCTTGGCATTTAACTTATTGATTCCTTACAGTTGCCATGTGATGTCCAAATTGATGTGTCTTCTATTTTGCACCCAAACTTCCTTCTCTTTCTTTTTTTAATTTCATATAATTTGGTACCATAATCACAAGAAAGGGTAATAATTCCTTAAAAAAAGAATTAAAAAAGTCCTACACTAATTCCTTGGCAATAGTGTCAAAAAATTGTTAAGCAAGTTTTATCTAATGTAAAATCCACAATATCTACAAGTATATAGATCGTAACTTTTAGTATCAAAGGTGTCGATCCCACAAGGAAATAGTTAAAACTAAATGAACCTAACCCTGTCTAAGATATAGGGATATGAATTAAAGGAAAATAAAATATCAAAATTTTAAAACAATTAAATAAAACTAAGCAAATAATCCAATAACAAATGAGCTACCACAAATATGTGAGGAACATCAAGGACGAAGTTTAGGATTCATTCTATCGTTATTTTGTTTCCTAACCATTATTGATTCAATTATGTGTTGACTTTAGATCTTCTAAAGGATGATTACTTTTGCTCAATACATAATCAATTAACCCTAATTGATTACAAGATTCTATATTTTGCAACCTCTCAATTCACAAAATCTACCTAAAGTTTTCAATTAGTTTTTACGTGATCTATTGAATAATCGGGTTTTCACATAAGATCTCTCTTCATGTTATTTCCAATTTGATATTTGGGAGACTTATTAGGTCACTAACTCTCTTTACCCAACCTAATTGAATTGCTTTTGACTCACTATCTGGATTTATGATCGAAGTATTAGCATACTGAAACATCACAACACCAGAAAATTGAATTGGAATCATCAACAATCAAGTCACAAAACAACTCAATAACAAATCCAAATAAGATAATTGGAGCATCCTAAACGTGAATAACATATTCAAATCCAAGCTACACATTAAATTTAATGAAATAAACAAAGAAAAGAAAGAAAGAACTTGATTTGAACTCAAACTTGAAATCTAAAATTTCTAGATTGCTCTTCTTGGTCTCTCACTTTGGAAGATGGTGGCTACCTTTGTTGAGTGTTTTTATGTTCTTAAATAGTTTTTGAGGCTTCTAGGGTTCTTTCTAGGGTTTACCCACTTAATTTGGTTCCAAAAATATCCCAAAACATTAAAATTGCAAAAAGAGTCGCATGTTGAAAAAGTTGAAATTTGCTGGAATTGTTATTTGTGCTCTCTGTCACGATCATGGCAAGACAAGCCATGATCATGGACAACTTCCAATTCTTTTATTTTCTTCAATTTCCTATTTCCATTCACTCAAAAACACATTAAACACCTTTTGAAACATAAATTTAAGGTCCAAATCATGCTCAAAACCATACAAACACTTAAAATATAAACAAACACTAATAATGACATAATTCTAAGCTTATATACATGTTAATCATCCAAGAAATACTCAAAAGCACACTTAAACATCTATCAAAACATAGTATAATTTACACCTATCAGTTTGTAGAGGAACCCTCCCTTTTTGGATCTATTTGCTTCTTCAACTATCCCCATCCTTTCAACTCCCTTTATTTTATTTATAATGTCTCTAACCTTTGCTTCCACAACTCATCTTGCTTCAACTACCCCCTCCTCTTTTGTTCTTTCTTCCTCTAATACTTCTTCTTTAGTGGCTTCTGGCACTCGTACTACTGATGCTTCCTCTAGTTTACACTTGAGAGCTTATAATTAGATAGTTAGGTACTATAAGCCTCATGATAATCATAGGTACATTCCTAATGTAAAATATTCTTCCTCTCATTATCTCTGACTTGTGCTTAATTGATTGTATAATTATTCCATAACATTGGGTGATTAATGACATGAAATTGCTTAAGATACTCACTTTGACTCATGTGTGGTTTTAGGCACAATTTGGAAGTAAAGGAGTTAAAGTGAGTCGAAAGTGTTGGACCCAGATCCTTGATTGAAATGTAAAATTATTAAATGAAAATTAAAGGAGAATTTTGGGGTGAATTATGCATGTACAAAGGAAAGAAAAATGCAAGAATTGAAATGATTGTGTTTA
>JANVCQ010000002.1:33698050-33717842 GCA_025531925.1 Erythroxylum plowmanianum
ATAAATCACATTTACTAAAACCTAAAATTTCCACATTTTATATCAAAAATTATAGTTACATTGTGGCATTCAGTTTAACATCGTCAAAGAGCATAAACAGCTCATCCTATACGGTATGCTACATATTTGAGGAATAATAAAGATAATAACTACAGTATCTTCAATCCCAGCTAACAGACCTTTGAGCCATCTCTGATATTAAACTGCACAAAATTTGCTTCGATGAAGTCTTAGAAGCTTGGTCGTCTTGCTCTTGAACCTGTAAAAGTCAATGGTGCAATTTTGATGAGTTTTGTGAACTTAATAGAGTAACCATCCTCGATAACTCACTCATGTAGCAAAACACAATCATCATAAAATCACTCAGATCATACAATCACACAATTCATTCAGTTACATAGTTCATATCAATCTATTATTTCATTACAGCTTTACAAATAATTCAATGAATTCCACTCACATATGGATGCAATATGGATGAGACTCATATTCATTTTTACAGTGTTGTGACTGTGTGCTTTTCAGTCTCCCGGATCCATTATGGACACCAAGCTCAGTATATAGTAGGAGTATACGCTCTACCACAGAGCTTTAAGCTCTCTCAATAACAGTATCAGTCAGTCAATAGCAACATCAGTCACAACGGCCTTTATATTACATATATTGAAATAATATGCATGTTACAATTCAGTCATCAATTCAATCACCTTCATTTGCATGTATTATCACAGTATGATAGTCACAGTATCAATCACAATATCAGTAGTCACTGGACTATGTTCAGCATTCAACTTTTCAGTTGAGAATCAGAATTTTCAATTAGACAGTCTCATTCACACATAAGTAGCACTTCCAATATTGTTTGCATACATCAAATGCCACGGACATATATTATCTGGAATTTAGTATACAATCAGTCAATGCAGTTCAGTAATATATCAATACCGTACAGTAATATAACAAAAAGAATAAATAAAGTGAGACCATCTTAGGTTACTCACTGTTGCTCCCTTATGCCTATTGCCTTGACGTTCCGGCAATATCTAGAAACGGTCGCTCTAGTTGCTCGTCTATATGCAATAAAAACAATTTCATGTTACTAAAGTGCTTATGAAACAGAATAAACACATATATCAATGTTTCATGTATCATGCATGCTCAATGACAAATTTTCGGATATATTTCTGTCATATATTGCTATATATATTATTTTTATTCCAATTGTGACAAAATTCACTCACTCACTCTCTATTTCATCTTTTTCTGAAAACATTCCATTCTGGTCAACTATATATGATCAATAAGATCCAGAAAATGAAGGATTTAAACAACAGTTCCTTCTAAACAATTGTTCCTCTATGTCTTAGGTTTCTAATGACACTAAGATCATTCAATTTGAGCCTATATACAAGAAGTTATACTCCAAATATGTCAATCTATTCTTAAACTATAATAGAACTCTTACTTCAACTTCAGAACAAATTTTGGAATTCTTAAGACCATAATTACAATTTGATTTCTTCAGGACAATCGTAGCTTTATGTCTCTATTTTCATTTGAATTAAGAATCACCTCATTTGTAACTCTACAGGTCAAGATCTAATAAAAATACCGAAGTATATTCAGTAAAACATTCTAGTTCAAATTATTCCAACAGGTTCTCACACTTTTGTTCATTAAATCTTTTTCAAATCAATTCATAAAGCTACCAATTTTTATGGAGAGATAGATTAATGTGTTATGAATCTATTGGTTCAAGAATCAGGTCATTTGGATGTCTAGAGAAGTTATAACAAAAATACCAAAGGATATTCAGAAACAAACTTTCTTCAAAAAAGTTGAAAGTCACGATCGTGCATCTGCATGACCGCGATATGCTTCCTACGCTTGTGAAGTCGCGATCTTTACCAGTGAAGTCGCGGTCATGCTGAAGGACAATCACGCTTCCTTCTCTTCTTCATCGTATATCTTTTTCTTCTTCCACGTTTTTTTCATTCTTTTCTAGATTACTCACTTTTAACTCATCTATACTGCATTTCTAACTCCAACACAATTTCTAAACAAATCAAATTCAAGTTTATCCTTCAACCATAACAAATCCAAAACTTCCCTTCCTCTCTCTCTACTGTATTTTTCCAACTTATTTAATCTTCAATTAACACTCAAGACACTTAAACCAATTATGTTAACTTCATTTCATATATTAACTTTCCAGCACCTTTACATGTCCATTTCAATATAACAACATAACCTATTTCATGTTTTCCTGGACAATTCCTATTTCACAAATCTTTTATTTACCATCTCATTCATTAATCACCGAAATTGCACTTCTCTAACAGCTCATGATAATTTCATATGCAGAATTAACAACAATAAAACATCATCAAAATCATTCACTTGATTCAACAAAGTTTCTAACAATAAGAGGGAATCAAGTGTACAAAATAAACAACTGTTGTTCGGTGTTGGTAAACAAGCTGAAAATTTTTCATCAATGTTTTTAGTGCAGAGGCAATCAACAGAGAAGTAGCTATACTGAATCTTACACTACGTGGCTATCTTGCATGTATTACATGTGGCACTGTTCACTATTACCACATGTCACAATTTAATTGGTCTATTATTTAATATTTTGCCTAGTACAAAATACTCCAAATTTTAGGAATTCTTAAAATTCACCAAAATTTTCAAAATAATACTAACAGTCTCTAAATAAATCTTTACCACAAATAATTCACAATTCACTTTTTAAATCGCATTAATCAATCAATTATACCCAAAAATGTCAATAATTGCATGGACAATTATTTTAAATAAGCCAACAATAAATATTCACGTGTGTGTGAAAATACAATGACGCATGAGCATGCAATGCACTCTAATTGCTTTCAGTACGCTAAGTTCACAATTATGGGGTCTAGCACCGAGCATGGGATATTACACTACCTCTTTACCTTATACATCAGAAAACTAATCAAGCTCATTACAAGGAGAAGAGAATAGGAAGGAAACTGCAACTACTATTTGAATGGTAAAAGGATCAAACTCTTTAACCTTACATTTGTAATTGACCTCTTATTGTTTAAGAAGACAAAAATTGATTCCATTAAGATCCTAGTAGAGTCTCCACACATTCATCATCTCAAGACTAAAGATCAACTACACCAAGAGCAACATGTTTTTATTTACAGGTCCATCTAGCTTGGCTAAATAACTTGCATAGGTCACAAGAGTTGAGATGCATTAGTCCATTAAGGTACCTTAGTATCCAACCTCTTCCACTAGAATTGCTCTAAGATAATGTCAACCGATTTTTGATGCTATCCACAAAAAGATTAAGGAATTGGATAAATAAGAAGTTTAGCTTTGCAAGAAGATTACAAGTAATTATATCAATGTTAAGCAACTTACATGTCTATTAGAGTTCTTACATCTACTTGCCATTAAAACTGACCAGAGCAATGGAGGGAATATTCAAGAACTTCCTATGGACAAGCAAAGGAAATAACTCAACCAAGACCAGGATCAAATGGATTGACTTATGCTTTTCAAGGACATCCGCTAGTAGTAATTAATCTAATGACTTCTTACCCAATTTGAATTAGATTTGGAATAGGGTAAAAAAAAAGTTAGTAATATGTTTCTAATATGGTAAAAAGTAAGAGCAATATGTTCTATTTAAAAGTAAAACAGAGTAACCCTATATAAGAAAAGAGGAAGGAGGAATCGGAGGACACGATAACTTGCTTAAATGATTGATTTTTTAGTGCCCTAGCCAAGCTGAAAGTCAAACGGACTCAATCGGAGCTACTAAGTGGAGCAAGAGCACCAATGCTACGCTTTCGTCAGCCATGAATCTGCAGCAAAAATATATTTTGTTACCCGACTATCAGAGGAATCTCGTATCTAAATCAAGCTCAAAGGCTCTTTCTACTTTTAGAAATGTGATTGCTGCTAATTGTGAGTCGCAGATCTGTCTTTTGATTAGAAATCTATCAAAACCAATCTGCCACCACAAACTAGGCCGGGGTATTAATTCATTTGTAACCATGAACAAGGTGTTAATAGAATTTAGAAGTTATTCAGAAATGATGAATCACCGGCGAGTTCACATACAATTCTTAAAGGGGAAGGATTTCTAGAAAGCCAAAATCAAAGAGGCAAATTATGAACTTAGGAGATGCAGTAGGACCTTAACCAAAACATCATAGGAAGTAGGAAAAAGAATATTAATTTTGGTTTTATAACGGACATCCGTAAGGTCCACCATACAACCTACATAAGATACACAGGAACGAGTCCAAAGGCTGACTTTCTCCAAGTGTTACCTAATGACATCTGCATTAATTTGCAGACTTCAACACCAATTTTTGACTTTGAATTTGCTAGACATTGAGGCATGAATGCTCATGTTCTACTAATCTTGTTTGCACTCACGTTTTGGTGAATTGGTTCATTAATATTACTTTTATCTTCCAAAAAAAGAGGAGAAAGACTAGGGATAACATAAAAGCAAGATTCAATTCAGTTTTACCCGGCTGCGGTAATAATACACCTGATAGCCCTTTCTAATGGCTTCCATTCCATGTAAACCGTAAACTCCACCTTAGTGAGCTTGAACTATTACTATTTAGTATACAACCCAGCTAAAAATCAGATATTAAGTGAGACTGTTTTTATACGGCATCTTCCCTTTTGCTCTTATGACAAGGTGCAAATTGTATGGCAACAGCTTCTTTCCTTAGTATAGCAATCATGTACTCTTTCCTTTCCTTTTAGTTTATGAACCTTGTTGTCAAATACAACTTCGTTATACTCAGATTTTTCCATCAGAACCACATAGCATAGTATCAAGAAAGGGTGAATTTCTTTTGAAATTCAAATGCTTTCCAACGCCTTGATTGTTTCACGCCGCCACACTGCAGAATCAGGATCAAATCTCAGCTCCCATGTTGGCCAGTAATGTAGATCCTGTTTCAATGTCAGCACACGAGGTTTCCCATTTAAATGAACAGTCTTTATTCGTACAAACTCCTCATGTCCCAATCCCTATTAATATGCCACCAACAAAAGCAAAACAGATGACAAACATTATATATGATCAACAAGAATTTGCTATCATACATTCACAAAGGTGTAAAATCTTGGAGAAATTGCTTTCATATTCAATACCTTTGTACCATTAATGAAGGCATCTAAATCAGGTGTCGGTTTTCCATTAATTTCAACTATCCATTGCAGAGCATACAGACCATATCTATGCGCTGGACTTCCATGACACCACCTGGAAAATTCAAGTCATATAATGTTTAATAAGCCTATAGACACATCATGAAGAGATGAGGAAACAAGCACGTGACACAAAAAAGCACATATTTCCACAGAAAGAGAGAGTGACTATATCAACCAGCTGGTACTGGTCTAGGTTTCAAGTCATTTGTCGTGTGGATTCAACTGAGCAGACATGAAGTACCAAATTGGTAACACTTACTGGTCTTTTGTAGCTTGCGTGGGTCTAATGTAGCAAACCCAAAGTAAAGATAGCTGGGAAGGGCACAAGCGAATAGATAGAATAATGCTTATCGATATTGGATTGCAAATAAGTACATGGAGAGTAGCAGAGATTGAACACGGGGAAATGGAACCTTATAAAAGCAACACGTTAAATCCTAGCTTTGCAGTAAGAAATTAGAAGGTAAAAGCAAATGCTAAAGGAAACTCATGATCTGATTCCAGTATTATATGCGCCTAATTTTACATGAAATAAAATGTTATCACAATTGTTTGCTATAATAAAATGAGAAAATGAGAAGGTTTTCAATAAGAAATAGGGTAACATTTATGCCGGATCTGATGTGACAATTATCCACCATAACCTCAACCAAGGTAATTATTTCTTGTTGATATATTTTTCTTCATTATCATTATTAGATTACCATAAATGCACGCCTTCTCGTGTATAGATTTCTATTGTATAAACTCTTACCATTATTTAGGAACAAACATGAATTATTATGTGAACTTAAAACATGGTTTCAGAACTAATCGTGTGAGTCAACTAGTTTAGGTCCACCTCGGAGTCAACTTATTTGGTTTCATTGTGTCCAAAACCTCACTAGTCATGGTGTTGGAGCTATTGGAGTCCAGAGCCATCATTTGGAGAAATTAACGCCTACCATCTCCTCCTCCACTTCCAACAACCATCTCTGTCTGAGGAAACTACAACTGAACAACCAATGTGGTTAAATGTGCAAGGTCACATCCTGGTTCACGTGCTGCTTTGAAGAACTTTAATTCCAGTTCCCTTGATCACCAAGCACGACATAATGCGTCACTGCATCTTCCTCAAAATTAATTCTCTCTTTTAACACATAGTAAACTGACCCATTTCTTTAAGCACAACATAATGCTTCCCTGCATCTTCCTCAAAATTAATTCACTCTTAACACATAGTAAACTGACCCGTTTCTTTTATTAATGACAGTGATATTGTACTCCTGTAGTATAGGTAAAGATGGCCATCCGACTAATGAGCCCCCAAATGCTAAACAAAAGAAATTATCGTATGATATTGCCAAAATAATTTTGCAGATTTACAACTCCATTGATACCGATTTTATGAAATATCTCTTGAATTTCTAAATATTTCACATTTCAATGAGTTAATATCAAATGAAAACTTCTTTTCATTAAATTTTCCCAAACTTTTCTTGATCCCCTTTAATGCAATATCACTTGCACACTGGGCTTAAAGTTCTCAATAAGTTAACAAAAATGCAATCATATCATAGTCAGGACTGATAATGTAGCTGTCCTAAACAACCAAAAAATCAATACGGAATCATATCGAAGAGAAAAGTAAATATCCTCATCAGGTAACAGCCTAGTCCATCAAATCTCAGCAGTCCACTACTGAGGTTTATCATTCATGTCATCCCATAACAGAATCTGAAAAGCTTAGGCTGAAAAATACTTCTTACCTTGCTACATAAACACCATGACCTTCTTCTGGAAGAAAACCTAGAGCACGCACTGCAGGATGAGGATCTTGAACAATACATCCACACCAATTTACACAACGTGTAGTGCCATTTCCATCTCTAACGTCTGTTCCTATCAGAAGATCAATTTCGTTTCCCTGGTAAACCGATAAATCACACTTTGAACCATTGGACCAAAATAACATGAAATCAACAAATGGAGAACACGTGAAATAAACACCAAACATAAAAGAAATGAAAGAAGCAAACCCACTTGATTACCTGCCTGAATATGGTCATATTAAGTTTCCCCTCATCATTATCACTTTTGTCTAAAGCTTGGCAAGCACTCTCAATGTCATGAAAGCAGGTAACAGGTTCTTTATTAACTGCTAAAACCATATCCCCTTGTTCTAATAGATTTTCTGCTTTTGATCCAGCCAGGCAACCTTTCACACGTAAAACTTGTCGTCTTATTGGATCTTTCTTGACAAGGGCCTAGAAGATATGACATCAAAAATTAGCATCCTCATTCATATCAATTGCCTGCCATATTTGAAAACATGTATAGGAATTGCCAAAAATATATTTTTTTGCCTTCTAAGATCATGAACATGCTAACAAAATCGATGATGATAATAAAAAGAGCTCATGCAATTGTCTTCAGAAACCATAACCAATCTGACCACTTCATTCCATTGTCATCATAAAAAAGTTGTTCCATTTTTAATTTTTGTACGATTCAAGTAGCAGATAAGCATACTTCACCCACATTTCAATCAAGACTTCCATTAATATCTATTACTTTTTTGACCTCCACACTGAGCATATAAATTTGGTAAAGTTGACATATTCAACGTAAAACATTTCTAGCTCCATCAACACTTCACAGCAAAGTCTAAAATGATCATCACGATCTCCAGTAAATAGCAATAGTAAATATCAGCTACAAATATTCCCATAAAAATCAAGTGGGAATTCCTATGAACATAATATTGCATTTAGGTAATGGAACAGTGAAAACCAGACAAGGAAAAGTAAAAGTAGTAATTTCTCCTGTTATGATTTCAAAAGCAACAAAGATAGTACTATTTGGAGTAACAAAGTACAGAGAGAGCATCAAGAATAAACCAAATTTGGAATGAACTGACAACAAGGAGACAGATGAAGGGATGTAGACTATGCAGCATTCAGAAAAGAAGAAAGCATACTTGGACCCAATTGTCACTCAGACCAAAACTCCGCGCCTTAGATAGCAATGTTGGATAAAGCTCAACCTCTAAAATTCTAATGAATGGCATTGACCTTTTGACACCATTTATGAGAAGAGTTGATCCATTTTCCCCATGTACAATTTTTTCAAGCACCTGGCTGATTGTATAGATGGGGATACCTCTGACGAATTGATGATCTTCAGATGTGTTACAACCAAATTTCAACTGAAATAGAGAATAGAAAACAGAAAACATTAGAATACATACAAATAAGAGTAGAATACAGATATTACATTAGTAGTTGATACCTGAGTTGAAAAGCTCGCCCAGATAGCTTGAACCCTTCCTTGCTCATCAGTTAGCACACCCGAAAATGTACTTCCAAAATCTGGAATATCTTATAATGAGACAACAAAGAAAAAAACTAATTTTTGGCAACCAAAAGAGAATACTCACCAGTATCAAGCTCAATAACTTCCATATTTGTTGCTCTATAACGAGGACAATCAGCAGAGCCAATATTCAGAGCAGCACAAGGATTTGTTACAATAGATTTTCTAGATGTTGCTTGCAGACTTCTGCTCAACCCCACAAGATAAACAGAATCCCCGCGACGCAATGCTGGTTCTGTGTAACAAATTAAAAGCACTGGTTCTTAAAAGAGAAGATTTCATTATAGAAAGGAAATGGTCCATTATAGTAAAGAAATTCAAACCAAGTCTCAAGAAACCACTCAACCCAAAAGCTTAAGCTAATGCGTGTGGCTCACATATTATTTTATGACAATATATCACAAAAATTTTGGACAAGCACAACAGATCACAAATGCACTACAAATAAGGGCATTACAAATTGAATTCGAGACCTTTTGGGTTGAGTGGCTTCTTGAGACGTGGTTTGAAACAACTCATCTCAAAAGCTTAACCTGGTGAGGCTCAGGAATAAATCATATATACTTTTGGAAACCTAATCATCTTAATCCACTGATAAACTTTTGAAAGATATCCTAAATATTTGCAATTATGTACAATATTTAACTACGTAATATATTTAGATAGTTAAGAGGTTTGTCAGCAGAATTTTAGGAAGTATTATGTCATTCTCAATTAAAAGGACTAACTACCTTTTTGTTTCTAGCTGAACTCTTTAAATAGTTGTACATCAATACAGGAAAAGATGTATTCAGCCATTATTTTCATAACTTATTCTCTGTTTTTTATGGTATCGGAGTAGAACGAAAAATCCTAAGGTCGAATCTTTTTTTTTTTTAAATGTATGAGGTATCCCCTGGACAAACAAACCTTCTCAATCACCTCTGTTAGAACTTCAAGCCATCCGAAAGCATCCTATTCAAATTACTACAATCAAATTAAATGGTGACAATTTTCTTCATTGGTCACGATCTTTTTGCCCGTATATCAGAGTGAGAGGCAAGATCGGATATCTCACATGAGATACTCAGAAGCCCAATGTAAAGGATCCAACATATGCCAATTGGGATGCCAAAACTCAATGGTGATGACGTGGATGGTCAATTCCATGGCTGAAGAGATAGGTGCAAACTATATCTGTTATTCTACAGCAAAGGAATTATGGGACAACGTCTCAGAGATGTATCCAGATTAGGGAAATCAATCCCAAGTTATGAGTTAACCCTACAACTTGGAGATATTTGCGAAGGTGAGAATTCTGTGACAACTTATTTTAATTCTCTTAAAAGGGCTTGGCAAGACCTGGACTTATTCATGATTATGCGTGGAAATCACCTGATGACTGCAATCATTACAAGAAGATAGTGGATGTTGGCCAAGTCTTCAAATTTCTTGTAGGTCTGAATATTGAATACGATGAGGTTTGTGGCTGAATTATTGGAAGAAAACCTCTGCCTTCAATCAGCGAAGTATTTGTAAAGGTACGAAGAGAAGAGAGTCAGAGATGTGTGATTCTGAGAAAGAAATCTGCAGGTATAACTGAGTCCGTCAAAAGGTCAGCCTTGGCGATTCCAGAGACTCAAATCAGCTATAAAACTTCCCAAAATCAGTGTGTAGGAGACAAAAGTTATCTACGCTGTGACTATTGTGGAAAGTTACATAATACCAGAGAAAATTGCTGGAAGTTAAATGGTAAACCATCGAATGGCAAGGCAAAAAAAATCTGGTTAATAAAGCACACATGCAGCCAATGTGACAGAGTCGTCTCCATTCAGTAAAGAACAATTAGATTATCTTTTTAAACTGAAAAAATCCATTCCATCTTCCAATGTTCCCACCAGTTCTGTGGCACAAACAGGTACTGATTCTTTAGCAATTTCTGTTCTTGGGAAACCAGTCCTTGGATCATCGATTCAGGGGCTTCTGGTCACATGACAAACAGTCCGCAATTGTTTGGTTCATATTATCCATGTTCTTCTATTGAAAATATTAAAACCGCTAATGGCAGTTTCTCACCTATAGTAGTCAAAGGGAATATTAAAATTTCAACAAAATTTTCTAAAAATCAGCTCTACAAGTTCCAAAACTTGCTTGTCTGCTTTCCATTAGCAAATTGACCAAAGATTCTACCAGCTTTGTTATCTTCTCTCCTTTCACATGTGTTTTCCAGGATCAAAACTCGGGGAAGATGATTGGAATTACTAGAGAAATGAAAGGGCTGCACTATCTTGATGAAAATGCTTTTGGGAATGAAACTGTTCATGGATTAGATAGTACTAGTTCAAACTTTGTCCATGATCAAGTCATGTTATGCCATAGTAGATTAGGACATCCTAGTTTTCTATATCTTAAACATTTATTCCCTAGATCATTCAAAGGAATTGTTTGCCCAAAATTTCATTGTGAAGTTTGTCAATTAAACAAAGATCATCGTGTTTCTTTTACAATAAAATCTTATTTAGCTTCAAAACCAGTTTATTTGTTTCATAGTGATGTTTGGGGCCCATCCAAAGCTAAAACACTTTCTGGAAAAAATGGTTTTTAACATTTATTGATATGACCACACAGAAGTATGTTGGGTTTATTTGTTGGAAAACAAGTTTGAAGTTGAACGAAGGTTTAAAGAGTTTTTGCTTATGAATGAAATCAATTTCAAACAAAAATTAGAACAGAAAATGGGATAGAATATTTCAATAAGTACTTAGGAACATTACTTCTAGAAAAAGGTATCATTCATCAATCCACTTGTTGTGACATACCACAACGAAATGGTATTGCTGAAGGAAAAATAGGCATGTACTTGAAGTTACTCGGCCACTTATGTTTTCAATGAATGTTCCTAAATATCTTTAAGGTAATGCACTCTTAACTGGTTGTTACTTAATAAATAGAATATCCTCTCGAGTTCTGAAATTTGAAACACCTTTACATGTCTTAAAAAATTCCTTTACTACTTCTAGGATAACGACTGATCTTCCTTTAAAAGTTTTTGGTTGCACCCGTCATGTGTATGTGCCACATATTCTTAGATCAAAACTAGATGTGAAAGCTGAAAAATGTATTTTCATTGGCTATGCATCTAATAAATGATAGAAATGTTTTAATCCAGTCACAAAGAAATTTTTCGAAAACATGGATGTAAGCTTCGTTGAAGATCAACCTTATTTCCAAAAAGACTTTCTTCAGAGGGAGAACATAGTAGAAGAAAATAATTTTTGGGAAACTTTACCTATTCCAGAAATGTCTATGGCTTTAGTTAAGAATATGAAAACTAGTGGCAGTACTCTTAATCCTACTTTGCTAGACATTTCTTTATCACAGACAAGGGGATAACATAATCCTCAACCTAAGCTTCAGGTTCATACCAGAAAGAAGTTTCACAAAGGGACTACAGCTCCAGTTATTTCTTCAGCAAATATTCAATCAACTTTTCGGAATGATGGTTCTACAACTCAGTGTAACCTACCTTCCAACTTTATTCATCCTCAATCTGTTGGTTTACAAAATTTGATTTCTTCAAATCTTGATCCTCCAAAATGGACTTCGTACATGCACTAAACATCCTATTGCACAATACTTATCATATGAAAAATTGTCAAATACTCATAGAGCATCTGTGTCTATGATTTCTAGCCTGTTTGCTCCAAGGACTGTTCAAGAAGCACTGGGTGATCCGAATTGGAAATTAGCGGTGATGAAAGAAATGGACGCTCTTAGGAAAAATAATATTTGGGTGTCACTGACCTGCCTAAAGACAAAAAGACAGTTAGGTGCAAATGGGCGTTCACGGTAAAATGTAAAGCTGACAGAAGTGTGGAAAGATATAAAGCGCGACTCATAGCGAAAGGATTTACCTAGACTCATGGTATTGACCACCAAAAGATTTTTGCATTTGTTGCTAAAATTAACTCATCAAAATACTTCTTTATCTTGCCGTTAATCTTGTGTGGTCACTTCATCAATTTGATGTGAAAAATGCATTTTGAATGGAGATTTTCAAGAAGTGTATATGGAACTGCCACCCAAATTAGAAGAAAAACTTGGAAGAGGCAGTGTGCAAACTGAAAAATGCTTTATATGGACTAAAGCAATCTCCAAGAGCCAGCAACTCTTGGAGATGTTATTAAGAGACACAGATTCTCACAAAGCTAAGCTAACCACAATTTGTTCTACAAACATTCCATGAAAGGTAAACTGGCTATCTTGATAATATATGTAGATGGCATAATTATGACGGGGGTGATTTAGATGAGATCAACAACTTGAGGAGGAAACTTGAGGCAGAGTTTGATATCAAGGCACTGGGAAAGATGAAGTATTTCCTTGGAATGAATTTTGCAAGATCAAGGGAGGGAATATGTGTTAACCAACGCAAATATGTACTTGATTTGCTCAAAGAAACAGGAATAACAGGAGAGGCAACAGATACTCCAACCAAGCCCATGTAAAATCGAAACAGTGGTAACTAGTGTAGTAGTGGACTGGGAGCGCTATCAGAGATTAGTTGGGAGAATAATCTATTTGGCGCACGCTATACCTGACATAGCTTTTGCAGTTAGCGTTGTTAGTCAGTTCATGCATTCATCTGGACCTACACATTTTGAAGTTGTGTTCAGAATTTTGAGATATCTTATAGGGACTCCAAGTAAAGGACTTTTGTTCAAAATAGAGGTCATCTTCTTCCATTTTGAAGTTGTGTTCAGAATTTTGAGATACCTTATAGGGACTCCAAGTAAAGGACTTTGTTCAAAATAGAGGTCACCTTCAGGAAGAAGCCTATGCTGATGTAGATTGGGTAAGCAATATGAATGATAGAAGACCCACATCAGGTTATTGCACTTTTGTAGGGGGAAATATGGTTAATTAGAGAAGTAAAAAACAAGAGTGGTGGCAGGGAGCATTTCATAACAAGACTGCAATCTCCATAACTCGTAATCTAATTCTACATGACATTACAAAGCATATAGAAGTGGACAAGCATTTCATAAAGGAAAAGATAGATGGTGGCATGATATCCTTGTCTTACATACCTACTGCGAACCAAATAGCAGATATACTGACCAAAGGACTTCCTAAGGCACAATATGAGAATTTAATTACCCAGTTTGCCATGAGCGATATCCACATGCCAGCTTGAGGGGGAGTGTGGAAAGATATCCAAAATATTTGTAATTATGTACAATATTTGACTATGGGAGTGTGGAAAGATATCCAAAATATTTGTAATTATGTACAACATTTGACTATGTACTATATTTAGATAGCTAAGAGGTTTGTGAGCAGAATTTTAGGAATTATTATTTCATTCTTAATTAGGAAGATTAACAACCTTTTTTGTTTCCAGCTGAACTCCTTAAAAACTTGTACATCAATACAAGAAAGGATGTATTCAGCCATTATTTTCATAACTTGCTCTCTGTTTATTATAAGTGCAGAAAAGTGCATGAAAGCATGATTCTAAAGTTTCAGCTCAAAGCATGCTACATCATACTTTGGAATACAGCATTCAAGAAAACCCAGAGACTGAGCATACCTGGGAGCAATTCAGCAGCTCGAACCATTTTAGCACCACCAGCTCCTAAAGCTTTGGGATCATACGCAACAAGAGCATAATTATGAACCGGATGGAGAAAAACCACCTAGAGTGGAAAATAGTAATTGATCAAGATGGTATGCAATAGTATTACCATATGAAAAGCATCTATTCACACCTTTAAAACATACCTCTCCAGGAATTTCAATAGGAAAAGCAGCAAAAGACAACATAACATCTGATGCAGATATTGCAACTGTGTTCTTGTCAACAACAACCAACCCCATGTCTTCAGAATGATATATGATCACGCCAGTCCCAAAAAAGTGTTGGGAATGGACACCATCAAGCATAATCGATGGTGGAACATGAACCTATGAGCAAAAATGATGAATCTCATTCCTGTAAATACTTCTGAACTAACCTAAGCCCTTAATGGAACATCTTCACAAATAAAATGCAGCAGAAGAGACACTCTAAACAAAAGCAATGATAATGATAGCCATATAAAACAAGCAGAAAAAGGAAAGACCGAAGACCGAGTATAGGTTCAACATGCAAATCAAGGAAAGTAGTTCTCTTACAGCACATGATTTCATTATATCAGAACAGGTAACCATCACCATAATACATTGAAGAAAACGTTGGAAAATAAAAAAGAAAAACAAATAAAGACCCACAGTTTCTAACTAATATATTACTGGCCAATCAACAAGAACCAACAAATATGCACAATGAATGGAGCATGGTCAATGAATAAAGGACTCTGAACAAAAAAGTAAAAAAAATTAACAAAACTTGCTGCATCTGTAAAAGGTAGAAACAAAAGACAGTAGTTATAAGGCTCGAAATCTCATTAGGCTGAATCTAAGTTCTCACATAATTCAACAAACAAAACCACACATTTAGGATATATGTATATAATTTTACAACAACATTGATTACATGAACATCACAATACTAACAAAAGAAAATAAACAAGGGACCATCTCAACAAATCAACACGGGCAACAACAGTAAGAAATAACTTAAAGATAAGGCAGCAAACATAAGCATTAGAGTGAACGTAATCATAATCTCAAATACTTTAGATTTACCTCAAGCATCACAAGTGTGGGCTCTATCACACTTTCTGCCAATGAAGCATTGGTTGCAGCTGCTGTTGCTCCTTGATAATCCCTCATAACCTCATTGTCCATAGCACTGATTCCTGAATTACCTTCTCCAGTTTCAAGCAGGGAACAATTAGAAACAGCAATCCCAGCAGTAGCAATATCAGCAACGCGTCGCTTTTTGTTTCCAATATCAGAGTCATCCCTAGGAGGTAATTCCTCATAAAGATGTTCACAATTAGTTTCCATGCTAGTAACCCCACCACCAGTCAACTCTAGGTTGGCACCTTGATCAATATGTTTTGTAGGAGTTCCCTTGTCAACTGATGAGACAATTTGTTCAAGGGCTCCTTGTCCATTGCTACCAATGCTAGATGTTATATGCATAGAATCAGGCATGAAAGCAGGCTTTGCTATCCACAGCCCAGAGCAGTCATCACGAGTGTATATTTGAGGAGGAGCATACCATTCATGGCGATCAACCATTACAAGGACAGACTATAAACAAATTTAAATTAAATCAACAATATAAAATATGAAGTAGAATAACACATGCATGAACCACATACACAAGAAAAGCACAGCATAAACACACAAGAATATGTCTTTAGACCTGTCCTGTCCATAGGCTGAAGAACATAAGAGACTGAGGTCAATAGTCAAAATGGAGCTGTATCCAACCAAAAAGGGTACTCAAATGTATAAAATTAACTCTCAGAAATGTAATAAGAAAAATGCATCTATATATAAATAAAATTTTGTTTAATAAGAAAACAACATTTCTTAGTGTACTTTGGAGTATTAGTTTAAAAGCAATAGAATATTAAATTCCTTATGTGAAAATGTCAAAAAAACACTTGATAAGTGTTACAGATTATAGAGATATGCGTTGAAAGGATACAGATTGAAGGCTTGACCATAGGGATTATATTCTCTGGATTATGGGGATTACATTCCCTAATTAGTATTGAAATACTTGTATATATTTATATGACCCTATTTTGTACATAATGAAGTGTGTTTTTTAGTTATTTACTTCATAATGAATCATACACTAGCCAATTCTCCTAGTTTAAATGGCAATATATTTGCAGACGGCATTCTAGACAGATGGCTAAATGTCCTAATTAATAGTACACCTTTATGCCAAAAAAAATTGAAACTTCTCTCATGATGTTTTAAGACCAGAATGTTCAATATATTAGTTGGATTTAATAGATAAAGTTTTAAACACTTTGTATAACATTCATCATACTTGTAAAGCTGTAATAAAGCTTGATAATACATAAGATTAGTTATAGACTTGGAACAGAATAATAGATAGGAGTTTTAAATCAGTTCCTAACATACAATGGTCATAACGCAGTAACAAAATTTATGAAAACCAAGTTGCTTTATCTATGTATAAACTGATAGTAGAGATAAGTTAGGCTAATAGTTTCCTATTTTGAAGTTGGCAAGATCCTTTTACGGTCTAAGGTCCAAGGATTGTAGTTATGCTAGGAAGAACAATTAAGAAACCAACAACTCCACATGTAATAGGTCATGCAATCCACATGGTTAAAAGAGAACTTAAACCATAACCTATATTAGGAAAGAAGACGAGCTAAGGGGGCTCATTGGCATACTTCAATTGAAACTCAAAATAAAGGATCAGTTGAAGCGTACAAGGTCCAAATGCCCAACCAAAATTTGCCAAGTTTTACCAACACACAACTAGATCTTAGGATAGTTGGGTTATCGATGATACTGGAACCTTTTAGCAATCAATCACGAGAAAATTAAGTCTGACATGTAGGCCCACATCCTTGTGCAATGCATGGGTCATGAGCGAGAATATTTCGATAGTAGAGTCATGAATCAGTAGCTGAGAGCCTTTTTCATTCTTGGGTTTTCTCAATGTTGTCTCTTTTTTCCCTCTTCTTTTATGCTGGAAGTTTTCATAGCTCAAGGGATAAATCCACACTAGGTCCTAAAATCCCAACAGTAATATGTTGCTCTTCCATGACTATCAACTAAGAATTGCAATTCATGAAAATTCACTCAAAAGGAAACAAATCCAATAAGGCATAGAGGAGTAAAAGAAGATTCACAGCTGAAGCAAACAAACATCATTTAAACAACTACTGCAAAGAAAAAGGGAAAAAAAACGAAATGCACCTTTCTTCGATGACGATCCATGTAGCTTATATATTCTAGTGGTACTCCAGTTCCTCTAGGCAGCTTAGATAGAACTGAAATAAGATCATTCAGATGTGATATTTCCTGACCAGAAAATTTCTTAATGATTGCATGGCGCGGAACTCCAGCTCTAAAGAGCATATACCTGCAGTAGTTAAATTTACAAGTTCCAACATGAATAACCCATTAGTAATTAGACTAAAAAACATAGAAGATTCAATTGCAAAAGAATTTTTTTTTTTAATAATGATAAGTGTTGACCAGAGATTATTAGCATTGATATTGTATTGATATTGTTATAATTACACCTACAATCTCTCCTATAATTGAGAGATTTCCTAGAGTTAATAGCTAGATTACTTCCTAAATAGTCCTAAGAATTTTATATATAAACCTTGTTCCTATGTACACAATGATATAGAATGTAGATTATTTTTCAACATTCAATACATTCAACATGGTATCAGAGCCCTATCTGATTTAGGGCCTTTTTTTTGGGTTGTTTGTTCCAAACAAAGAACGAACACTAGCTAAGTATACTCGCCCCAAAGTAACTATATTTTTCTTCTCACCACCCACCTAGATTGCTTCAACTGTGACTGGCAAACTCCATCGTGAAAGACCCGACATCAACCGCACCGCACCGCACGCGCTGCCACAATCTCTCTGTCATCGCCGCGCATGAGCACCACACGCGACCCCACCAACCAATGTTTCGCCACGATTTTTTCTCCACCAGTGTCGTCGACCTCTCGCATCTCCTCTAGTGGTGTCAGACGCACCTCGTACCTTCTGCCAGTACCCTTGCTATCTTGCTTCTCTTTGGTCCATTTTGTTTCTGGTTTGTCTGGTATTTTTCTGCCCATACACCATAAGCACTTTTTTGGACATATTCTATTTACTCTATTGGCATATTTTTTGTTGGATGTCTTGATTAATACTAAAGAAGATGGAGGAAAAGACGGTAATTATGTTGAGTTCTGATAATCCTTCACATCAAATCAGTCCCGTAAAACTTGATGGAATGAATTATCTTGCTTAGTCAAGATCTTGTTTGTTGTTCATCAAAGATAGAGGATTACAGGGTTACATTAATTACAACAGTAAGAGACTCGACGTCAATAATTCTGATTATAATCAATGGGAGTCCGAGAATTCTCTCGTCATACCTTGGCTCATAAATTCAATGAAGCCAGAGATTGCTCAGACATACTTGTTACTTGACTCAGCAGCAGAGATATGGAAAGCTGCTTCTCTAACCTATTCTCAAATAGGTAATAAAGCTCAAATTTTTTATCTTCGTAATAAATTGCACAACACGAAGCAAGGAGATATGACTGTATCACATTATTTTGTGGAGTTATGTGGGTTGTGGCGGGAATTAGATTATTATCAGGACTTTCAAGTAGAATGCTCAAAAGACGCTGCTAGATTCTAGAAAATGATAGAAGAAGATCAAGTATTTGCTTTTTTAGCAAGTCTTAACCCAGAGTATGATCATATACGAGGTACAATACTTCGAAAAGATCATTTCCCTTCCATTCAGCTCGCACATTCTCTAATACAACAATAAAAAAGTAGGCGAAATGTTATGCTACATATACCTATCATTGAAAAGCCAGGATTAGTAGCAAGTTCTACCGAAAAGCCAAAACCTGCAAATACCTCATCTAATAAGGATCACTTACATTGTGATTACTGTGGAAAATCAAGACATACCCAAGAACCCTGCTAGAAATTGCATGGAAGGCCTAATCAGAGTCGTGGAAAACGAGGCGGCTCAGTGATAAGGGGTCAGGCTCACTTGGCTGATGGAAATGAAGTGTCTGAAACATCATTAGCTGGGGGATTATCCAATGAGGAACTTCAAGCCTTAAGACAACTTCTCTCAAAAATAGACTCTGCTTCCACAGTTGGTGCATCAAACCTTGCCAAATCAGGTATTGAGCACTACAATTCTAAAGATAATCCTTGGATTATAAACTCTGGAGCTAACAGACATATGACAGGCCCTCAAAAGAAATTTTTAACATACTCTCATGGAAAGAACTGGGATAATGTTAGAATAGCAAATGGGTTTTTCAAGAGGATCGAAGTCAACGCTTAGATAAACCAGACTTAAAGACATACTCAAGGCGAGATAAGACAGAAAAAGTCATCATGTAGTCTATGCCAATGTTGTCCTCTTCCTTCGAAAACACTGGTGAGATAGAATATGATTTATCTAATGATTTAGATAAGCCGATTGCTCTTTGAAAAGTTGTTAGAAGTTGCACCAAGCACCCAATTTCTAACTTTGTTACATATGACTCACTATCTCCTGCCTATAGAGCCTTTG
>JANVCQ010000002.1:33731186-33759336 GCA_025531925.1 Erythroxylum plowmanianum
TATGATGTTAGCCTTGTTATACCTAATTTTCACTCTATGATTCAAAACCAATTTGGGGTTAAAATAAAAAGCTTTAGGATAGACAATGCCAGAGATTACTTCAACCAGACTTCGTCACCTTTCTTTCAATTATAGGGCATTATCCATGATTCATCATGTGTTAACACACCTCAACAAAATGGGGTAGAAAAATGGGCACTTACTCAACACCATCGAAGCCTTACTCTTTCAAGGGAATGTCCCTAAATCCTACTGGGGAGAGGCAATTCTTACAGCCACATACATGATAAATAGATTTCCATCACGTGTGTTAGACAACAAAAGCCCCATAGAAATTCTTAATAACTTCTACCCACACTTCAGAACCTCAAATGGCCTCACACCTAGGGTATTTGGATGCACCGCCTTTGTTCATATTCATAACCAACATAGAGATAAACTAGACCCCCGAGCCATCAAATGTGTCTTCCTCGGTTACTCACCTACCCAAAAGGGATATAAGTGCTACAATCCATCATCTAGGAAATTTTATATCTCCACAGATGACACCTTCATAAAAAATACACTTTTTTTCCCAAGTCCTCTCTTCAAGGGGAGATTTCAATGTTGGAAGATAGCACCTATGAGTCCTTTGAACCACTTAAAACACTTGACCTTCCTCCTGCTCCAGCTCGTAGTGTTGAAACAACCGAGCCCTCTGAACCAATTATGTCTGAGTTCCCCAATTCTACTACTGAACTTGTGTTATCACATATCCCAACTAGCGTTACTCGGGTGTATTCAAGGAGGAAAGTCGTTCCAGAACTGACACAAGTCCAAGAATCCAACTCAGACTCTGGATATGAAATCATTGGAAGATCTAACTCACCATTACACACAAAATTTTTAAACCTATTGCTGTTAGGAAAGGAACTAGAGAATGCACTAAACGACCACCTTATCCTTTATCTCACTATGTTTCTCTTAAGCGCCTGTCACCAACCTACGAAAACTTCATTGTGAGTTTAAATACCATTACTATCCCTAACATCGTTTCTGAGGCATTGTCAAAACGGGAATGGAGGGATGCTATGGGCAAGGAGATGAATGCATTGGAAAAGAACAGAACATGGGAGATTGTTGATAAACCAAAAGGGAAAAACATTGTTGATTGTAAGTGGATTTTCACACCCAAATATAAGGCTAATGGATCTCTTAAGAGATATAAAGCTAGATTGGTGGCCAAAGGATACACTCAAATCTATGGTATTGATTATCAAGAGACTTTTGTCCCAGTTGCAAAGATGAACACTCTGAGAATTCTGTTATCATTGGCTGCCCACTTTAATTGGCACCTCCTACAATATGATGTTAAGAATACATTTCTCCACGGAGACTTAGATGAAATCTATATTAACATCCCACCATGATTTGAGGGAAACACGAGTAACAAAGTTTGCAAGCTGAGGAAGGCCCTTTATGGGTTAAAACAATCTCCTAGAGCTTGGTTTGGAAGATATGCAAAAGTCATGAGAGAGTATGGGTATAAACAAAGCCAAGGTGATCACACTCTTTTCATTAAACATTCGACTACAGGGGGAGTTACTGCACTTCTAGGCTATGTGGATGACATCATAGTGATTGGAAATGATGAGAAAGAGAAGCATGAATTGAAGCAAAGACTAGTAAAAGAGTTTGAGATAAAAGAACTTGGGAAACTAAGGTACTTCCTCAGTGTTGAGGTGGCATATTCCACACAAGGATTTTTATATCTCAACAGAAGTATATGACTGATTTGTTGGTAGAAACAGGGAAGATTGGGTGTAAGCCAATCTCTACACCAATGGATCCAAACCACAAGTTGGGAGAAGCTAAAGAAGCACTAGTTGTTCATAAAAGGATGTATCAAAGACTAGTTGGTAGACTCATATATCTTGCTCACACTCAGCCAAACATACTTGGTAAGCATGATCGGTCAATTCATGCATGATCCAAGAGAGCCTTATCTTCAAGTTGCTTATAAGGTGCTACATTACTTGAAAGGTAGTCCGAGAAAAGGAATTTTGTTCAAGAAAAACAATACTCTTGCTCTAGAAGCTTACACCGATGCTAACTATGCAGGTTCCATAGTGGATAGAAGATCAACTACAGGGCATTGTACGTTTCTTGGAGGAAATTTGGTAACGTGAAGGAGCAAGAAGCAGAATGTGGTGGCAAGGTCATCAGCAGATACAAAATTTAGGGATATTTGTCAAGGATTGTGTGAACTACTCTTGCTGAAGATTATTCTAGATGATTTGAGAGTCAAATGGGAAGGCCCTATGAAAATCTATTGTGACAATAAGTCAGCCATCGATATTGCTCATAATCCTATACAACACGATAGGACAAAGCATATTGAGATTGAGAGCCATTTCATTAAAGAAAAATTGGAAGAAGGGTTAGCGTGTATGTCCTATGTTCCATCAGAACGTCAAGTAGCTGATGTTTGAACAAAAGGGCTGAACAGTTCAAGATTTCATGATCTTGTATACAAGCTGGGAATGGAAGACATCTATTCTTCAGCTTGAGGGGGAGTGTTGAGATACTAAAAGCTGTAAATAGATTATACTTAGATATAGATAGGCTGTAAATAGATAAGATAAGATAAGTTTGAAATCCCTTAAATTAAGGATTATATTAGATAGCTTTAGATAACTTTCTAGATTTAATTCCTACTTGTAATGTCCTATATATGGCTGTATACTCTTATTCCCTATATGAGAATATAGGAAAATTCTTTTGCACAAATAATATAGGTTCAGATCCTA
Organism: Erythroxylum plowmanianum; assembly: GCA_025531925.1. Lineage (NCBI taxonomy): Eukaryota > Viridiplantae > Streptophyta > Magnoliopsida > Malpighiales > Erythroxylaceae > Erythroxylum > Erythroxylum plowmanianum. The sequence goes on from JANVCQ010000002.1 coordinate 33,733,976, forward strand.
GGATTTAATACATACCTACATCTAGTATTATTAATTCGTTTAGTTGAGATCAAAAGAAAAATTTGTTACTTATAAGGGTAATGTAGATAGTAAAAGAACAATCATGGGGAAAACAAACAATCATGCAAATATAGAATACTTACTCGTTCCAAGGGTAAGAAAAATGCTGAGGCACTTGAAGTCTTGCTTCCTGCATTCAAGGCCACGGCCCTACCTTGCCAATCAATTACTGGAGAACCACTTGACCCACCCTTAGTTCCAGATGCCGCCTAAGAGTGAATGAGACTAAGTCAAAAAGCATGCTCTCCTCAACTTGACGAGTTCAACTTCAAGTTGCAAGTTGCAAGTTGCAAGTGTGTCAAAGTAATATGCCATTGTTGCATAAATAAAGTTAATGAGTACGCTTGAGAAAATGTTTGAAGAAATACGGCACCATCTTAATGCATCATTTAACAACCTAAATTGATTATGGTATCTATAAATGCAAATGCATATGTGAAAACTCATTAGCTTCTAAATCTAGTACTATGAAGCATTTACATGAAAGGACTATAATTTGAGCCAATGACATATGACTAGTTCATTTTTCTAAAAGACACCTCTTTCAGTAGGGTTAAAGACTAGTTAGAATACATGGAAAGAGAGAGAGAGGGGGGGAGACAAAGACGGAGAGAGAGAGAGAAGCATCACCATTGTTGTTTGGATCACAAACTGTGAGCATATCCTAGATTTACTCAAACAACACATGGCAAATAGTACTTTCCAAACACAAAAGGAAACAACTTATACAGACACATGTAAAGTATTTGACAAGATATGGAACTTGTGGAAAATGTGCAAGTCTAAAGATATCACTGAGTGTTAACATCTAAGATCAATAAACCTCTTCCATATATTACAGGTTAAAATGCTTATTAAACCATTCCAAGATCTATATATGGTAAATGAAGAAACCCATAACTTTCTCAATGGCATAACATGAATCTCATATCAGTTTCACATTGCAAATCTGCACCTATTATTTATACTACCTATTATTATATTTATAACGTTCTAACTTTGATTTTGTAATCTAGTTCTTGACACCACATTTGCCTCTTGGCAGGTTTAGCTAATTCTCATCTAACCAAACAGCACCTTTTCCTACGTATGTTTGCACCACCATAATTGCAAAATCACATCATAGTTAAAAGAACGGTGCAAGAACCTAAGTACAAATGACAACAACTTAATCCAAACAAGTGATTATCAGGTCATTGTTAACAAAGGCTTTTGAGAGATAATTTTATTGGAGGTTCTAGAAAAGAAAAATAACATAATAAAATTGTTGCACATCCTCAGATAAACAACTTACTTGCATGTAGAATGTATTGAAATCATTATAACCATCCCTGCACAAATACAATTAAATGGTAGATAAATGTTCTAGCAAGGATCAAGAATAAAAAATGATAAAGTAGATATGATCATTTCATATGGGCAACAACTTTGATAAGTGTATAACATAAAATGAAAAATCTCAACATTATTTGATAGTTAAACTCAATTGCAATACATTCAACAAAGAACCAAGAACTGTAAGTCATACTTTTTGTAATGAGGTGCGTCTCTATCTAAACGAGCAAGAGTACCAGCTAGAATTGAGACCTGCAAATAGCATTCAAACCCACAAAAGTTGAACCAAGACAGAGACAAAAAGCAAGGAATCAGACACAAAGGAGCATGATTGACATAAGGCAAGGATTAAGTGCTATAGTAATGTAACTTGAAAAAACCAAGTACGAAAAAACCACAACAACAAAGGTCCATATAAATCACCTAAGATATAATGGCATTATAGATCAATAAAAGAAGGAATCCACTTAAATAGCATGCTTGTCTTAACACCTATTAATTAATCTCAACTATTATCATGAATGTGCACCACTAATCATAACATAGGCATTTTCCTACTAAGGATGGACCACTAAGTCTCTAAGTACATCTTTGTTCTTACCAACTCTTGACTGATTTAGCAACATTTGGAAAAGATAACAAGAATTACAACCCAACCTTCAAAAAGGGTATATGATAAATGAATGTTTAATCAATTATCAATATCCCCATAATATTTTAGTGTGAGCAAACAAAATAAACTCCATTGAAGATTAATCAATTCAAAGTTTGAGAGTGGATAAAAAAAGGTCCAAAAAATACTTAGATACAATGCTTAACCTCCAAGTTAATCATGAAGCCTAAGCAATTAAAAACATAGATAAATATATGACCAGACATTAAAATCGTAATAATGTAAAATGAAAGAGAAAGTTGTAATTATAAATACTTCTACACCACTATCATAATTTGAAAGCCCAATGCAAGCAACCCAAAGACAAGAGATAAGAAATTCAAAGCATAAATAAATATACAACCTGACATTAGAATGTAACACACTATTACAAGAAAGAGAACCTTGTACTATTGATACTCACCTTTTCACCACTATCATTTCCCACAACCCTAATTTCAAGCCCAACGCAAGCAATCTCAGGAGCAAGTGGAATTTCCTCATAGTTCAAAAACTGAATTGCACCAGGATCGTAATGAAAGAAGCCAAAATCATGAACCTAAGGAAAAAGTTATGAAAAATGCTTAGAATTTATAACTAACTAATGATAATGGTAAGAATCCGTTGACAATGACTATCCGTATAATATAGTATGGATAAGCGAAGAGAAAGGAATGCACATTCAGTTACAGCCTAAATACAATGTCATCAAGTCCTAATTTAAATCAAATAAAAATGTTCCTAAGGAAATCTAACAATTTTTCAATTTTTTAAATGCACATAAGAGTTGAACTAATATTTATTCAATAGTATCACAATAAGTATACAAAGAAAAGCTTGGTTACAATGAATAGCAACTACAACACAAGTAAAGCACAAATCAAAAATACAAATGGGAAAGGGGACAAATATTTCACAACGAAGTAATAAACTTGTACGAAAACAATGAAGTCAAGTAAGCGGCATTACCCTGGGTGTCAACTTATTAACTTACATTTGCAAGGCAATACAAATTACTAAAATTAACAATATAGACCATATATTCTTATCAAAGGCGTGACATAACAATACTAACTTCCATAAAAAGACAACAATAAGCGACTTCTACTTCCATAAGATTTGCGTAAGTGATTTCATGCAATAAATTTCTTTTACTCCCACTAACTGTTTACACAAAGGGATTGAATATGGAAGGCTCAAAAAGAAAATAGCATGTGAAGTTCTCTTCCTTGATACCTTTCCGTAAATAAAAGAAGGCAACATGTCTTATCTACACACTCCTTTTTATCTTTTCATGTTATTTCTTTGGCACATCATTATGCTCTAAAAGATTCCATCATTTAGCCCAAATAGTCGTTTACCCTCCTCTGTTCTAATTAACTATGACCTCTTTTGATAACAATATGGAAGGTTGTACTGACTTGTTATAAAAAAAATTCAGAAATGCATTTCCTTTATTCCACTTATGAACTATGGAATTAATTATTTTAATTCCTGACAATTCACATTAACTTCTTGCATTCTTGAAATTAAGATCAGGGAAGCATGGTGCTTGAGCATGATGACTTCCAATTGTCTTGGCACATTCATTGTATTGGAAGAGAACTGTACTTCAAACCTTTTAAGCAAAATTAGCACTTGGAATGACATAAACACTCTGTACAGAAATCCAAAAGAACATCTCTTGCTTTAAAAAAAAGGATAATGAGACTCATAGGGGTCCATGAGTTTCATTCAAGGTCCCAGATGTCTCACAAATCTGTGAACAGCAGAGTTATACAATATTGATAAGAGAGAAAGAAGGATTTCACTTACAGGATCTCTATAGATGGGATGCACAGGAACTTCTTCTCGATTGAGAAACATGGCCTCTGCAACTACAGGACCTGTAATGTGCGAAGAGCCCATAAAACACACGTTAAAACAACCAAAAACTGAATCTTTATTTTTAAAGATTGAAAACGAAAAAAGAAAAGGGGGGAATGGTTAGTACCGGGTTTGACAACATGACGATTGGTAAGAATGATTCCGCGTCGCTTGTCGACGACAAACCCAGTGGCATGGCTAGCGCCAGCGGGCTCAGTGTCGAAGGCCCGGCAAGCGGTGGTGCGAAGGACGACGACAGCAGGGACAACCTTATTGAGAGCTTTACGCCAGTCCTCGGCGGTGGCCACGTTCTCTTGAAAAGAGGGGTTCACCTCCATTGGAAGCTCCGATCCCAATCTCTCCTCCTCCAAGGGCTCTCCCATTTATGCGTGCTCGTGGGAGAGTAAAACGAAGATTTAATTGAATGTTGCCAACTCCACAGCCACACAGACACCCTGAGAGCAAGAGGGGTTTGCCAGGAGTGCCGAGTAAAGCCAAGGTTTGCTTGAATGCTGCTGAAAGAGTTTCCAATTAAACGATCTAGTCAATAAGCATTTTCTAAAATAAAAGCAACATCATTTTCTATAGGAGTTAAAAGTAATCATTTACACCGATCGACTGGCATAAGGATTTACCCCCGCCAGTTAGTTACTTGTCAAATTCACTTAATCCTCTGAAAGCTCCAGATGATGGTTTCAATCAAAACGTGGCCAGTTACCAAGAAAATGATTCTTGACGCAATTATGGAATTCTTTAAAAGCAGAAAATTGTTTAGTGAAATCAACAAAACCTTTATCGCTTTGATATTTAGGGAAGGTGAGCATAAACATTTCAGTGACTTTCGTCCTATTGCATGTTAGCAGAAACATTTTGGTGACTTTCGTCCTGTTGCATGTTAGCAATGTTAAACAAGTGCTAAATGGAAGGTAACCTATAAATGAGGATAGGTTTTATTTCAAATTTTATGTTATTTTTATTTTTATATTTCGTATTTATTTACTTATTTATTTTGTTATTTTTATTTTCGTTTATCTTTTTATCTCCTTTTTTCTCAATATCTTGCAATGATGTTAGAGTATTATATTGGATGGATCATAATTAGAAAATCTTCTAACTCGGGTAAGTACCACTTAACCTTCTTAGTTATTTTATATGCTTATACCGTGTACTTTGAGGATAATGTACAACTTTAAGTATGAGGAAGGAGTTATTGATTTTAATGATTTTCTTAAGCTTATTATAATCTTGGTTATTAAATTTTATGATTTGATATCTTGACATAATTAAAATATATTCATCAATACTTTACTTCATTGTTGAATATTGATTTGAATTAATATGCAAAATGATGATAGATATAATAAAATTGCTTTTCTAAGTCATAATTTTTAGTAGTCATTCAAATAATCAAATTGAATGAAAATTACATATTATTTATACACATAAACCCATCTTTTTTCTTGAGCTTTAGAGCCTAAGAGCAAAAATTTCAAAATTTTTCTCTTTTTATTCATTCATGTGTGTTATCATGTGTGATAGAATGATTCTAGAACTTGTTTTTATTATACATATTGAGATCATATTTGCTAAATTATAAGCATTGAAATGATAAAGGAACTTAGATCCAATAACTTGTTTAAGTCTATTTATTTGATAATTACCACACCCATAATTTTATCGTTTAGGAATAACCAAGTTAATCCTTGGCCTTTATCATTGATTATAACTCATATATTAACCTTTATCCTAATTTCTTTGAAACCTTTTTATTGTTTTGAACCCTGAAGGTTATTTACATTATTTACTTGTTGAGACTTGAAATTCTTGAAAGTTCCATTATTTCTTTAATTGTGGTACTGAACGCTAGAAAAACTGTTTTGAGTTGATTCAAAAAATAAGCATGGAAAAAGAAAAGAAGAAAAGTATAAGGTACCAATGAAGTTGCAATAAAAGGACCTTCATATTTATAAATAAGTTTCTTGTAATTTCTCTATAGTAAATTTCCTTCGATTTGACCCTCTTCATTATCCTAATCATACCGTACATAAGCCCCATTATAACCCGTATTAAGACCCTTCTATTTTTGTTTCTAGTTTATACATAAGTGGTGGATATGTGATAAAATTGCAAGCATATAGTAAGAGTTTTACCATGCACTGATTGAGAGTTTGATACTTTTCATCCTAAACATTTAAATGCTTTGAGTGAAGCTTGCTGAGGGTGTAAAGGTTTATGCTTATGATTTCATAGTGATTATTGATGTGATTACTATTAATATGTATTTTGGAAGTTAATTTTACGATAATTTGATTATAATTGTATGTTAAATTGATTCAATGTGACATTACAATTTATAGTATGAATGGATGAGTTAAGATTAATGATGGATTGATATGGTAAAACTGATAATTTTAATTATAGTTTGCTTGAGGACAAGCAAAAGCTTAAGTATGGGATTGTTTGATAGATACATAAATTAACCATAATTATACCTCATATTTGATGTATTTTTTCTTGATATTTATACTTTTATTATATATCTAGTACTTAATTTGCTCTAAGTACACTTGTAGGCTATAATTGCCTTCATGAACCAAAAGGAGAAGAATATGGGTAAAATCATGACATAAAATGAGCATGGCCGTGTAAGTCTCTCAAAACATGTGAAGTCACGATTTTAAATGTTTTTGGAGATACATGGTTTGATACACGCCCAATAAGGAGATGACTATATTTCTAGTCTCTGATCTCTCCAAAGAGAGTTGAGTTCTTTGGGGATTTTTAATTTCACATATTACTCTACCAAGGTGGCTTTTAACCCGCATTGTTTCAAATTGAAACTTTAGATAATCTCCTTTACTTTAAGATGATTAGTTATAAAAATAGTACATATGCTCTAGGTCAAAGAATGATTACGAGAATATATAATATACGGACTTAAAAAGAGAAAAGAAGTATCATGGACACGGCTCTCCTTAGGGAGATTTGTTATTTCTATTGGAATTTCTATTCCATTGGACAAGGTTCATTTGACATTGGAAGGAAGATTAGCTACATAAAGGGTTGAAGAAAGATGAACAAAATCTATAGGTAATTCACTTGTGATATAAGTAAAAGTCTCCTCAATTTCATTAAGAATAATATGGTCATTGTGTTTCACAATAATTTTTACTTTGATCATGCATTTTTGTATTTTAGTTTACATTATTGAACTATGTAGAGTTGTTATTTAAATTTGTTTTGTTATCCCTTGCTTGGCCTGTAAAAGCAAGACTTCTCTTCTTTAGTAGTCACGCCTTATCCACAACAACAATAACATGAAGGTGTTATTTTAACTTATGACTTTCTTTTAAATTTTCTTTTTCTTAAATGCTTGAATCTTAAATAATATAATTTCAACTACACAAACAAATAAATATGCTCTACAGTTGACCCTTTTATGAGAATCTTGTATTCATAAAGTTTAGATTATAAATCCTATTTAAGGTCTAAGTTATCGATGAAGGATTAGTAATTTTAGATCCCTAAATATAGGACTTGTGAGAGTTGATGCCAGTAGAGAAAAGGATTTGTATCTCGACTAGCATAACTAGAATCTAAGCTACAATCCATCTTTGCCTGCTTGGTACAATTGAATTATGTGGAAAACAAAATTAAAAAAGACAATTCTTTAAATTCTTCGAAGGAAATAGAAGTTATAGAACTCTCAACCTAAATAATAATGTCTCATAAAAGCTTTCCCACAAAATTATCACCTCATAACTTAAGATCTTCAAAAGTGAAATTAAATAATAACTTTCATTGAATTTGCAACCGACAAAATACTGAAAATAAATTTCAGACAACAGAAAAACTATTTTTATTTGGAGTCATTCTTACGTATTTAATATTGTTACACATCCAAATATTTTAATTTTCTAACATTTAAAAAAGCAGATTCTGGGCAAAACATATCTTATAGGCTTCACTTGATCAAGCAACTGCGACGGAGAGAAACTAAGACTATCAGTTGAGAGTTGCTCCCTCAAATATCCTCTTTCTTGCGTCTGTTGACTGCAAAAACAACATAATTAACCTCCAACTGAAAACTAAGAAGCTTAAGGGGTGGAAACACTCTGAATAAAATAGAACCTGTGTCTGCCAATTTGTCAATGCAATTATCCCAGAAAGTACTATTAACTGCACCGTAGATCCTACGAGCACTCCAATCCAAAGGCCTTTTACTCCAAGTTGTAGAACAAATGCTAGTACAACAGACAGTGGAAGTCCAACAAGATAGTATGCCCCTAAGTTGATGAAGGCCCCAATATGTTGCCATCCGCATCCACGGACAATTCCTGTTTCCATAGGATCAACTCTTTCACTGGATGCATACAGAGCTCTATCTCAGTGCTAATCGCAGTAAGATAACAAACTAACCAGCTAGGACTGCAAGCAAGCTATCCACTACAATAGAGTAAGAAAGCAATGGAGCCAATTGGGATACATATGACACAACTCCCTTGTCATTGCTGTATGCATATCCAAACACATTACGGCACAGGAAGAGAACTATGCTCACAATGGCTGCCTCTGTAAGTGAAACAACCAGAACGACTATAACAACTGTTTTAGCGGACCATGGATTTCCAGCTCCTAAATCATTTGAAACTCGAGCACTGCAAAATTGTGGTAATTATTAGGAACGTAAATCGAGTAACATGGCACAGATACTTGTGTTCAACCCTTACCTTGCAGCAGCACCAATCCCATTTTGTATCATGTAGTGTACCGATGTAGTTGAAAGGCTGAATACGGACTTTAAAACAATCAGAAGCATTTCTACTGAAGTGCCTGCTTAGCCAATATTCCAAGTATCAAGTAAAGAAAGATACCAAACAGACAGAACGGATGTTTGAAGCTCTGAATCAGGCAGGAGGCCAGAGAGAAATATTAGAATCTCAAATGTCCACCACTCAAGGCTTTGATAATTTGCATGAAAGAAATGAATTTGAAATGTGAGATACATTTGAGTATCAAGAGCTAACAAAATCTGAAGTTATTGATTAAAAACATCATAAAAGCAAAATGTACCAAATCATTACGGCAGAAGGGACAGCAAAGCGGAAGAACTCCTTGATGCTTGAGACACAATTGCCCCAGCATGGGCTGCGAGTTTTTTCACATGATGAAGAGTATCTCATGTATAAAGCAAGTAATATAACTATTAACCAATCTGAGACATCGTTGGCAAATGCTGCTCCCTTGACTCCCAGCTCCCACTTAAAAATTAAAGTCCAGGAAATGGGAATGTGGAAACAAATGGCAACCAAAGTTATTGAGAGCATTGGGAGAATCAGACCCTGAATTAGAAAATAGCGAACTAGAGGATGCAGTATAGCAGCACAATATAAAACAGGTAGCGTACAAATTGCATATTCTCGTGCGACAATTGCGATATGAAGGTCTTGATCAAATAGTATCAACAGCTTGTCAATGAAGATCCACAAGATAGATATCATGAAACATATTGGAAAGAGTGATATTATAGCAGAATAGAGGTATCCTCCAACATTTTGATATTGCTCTGCTCCATAAGCTTGCCCACAAAGAGTTTCGAGAGCTCCAGCCAGTCCATACTGCTAGATGCAATGTTGTGTGTCAAATTATGATAGCACAGACAAGGAGATAAACTTATTACTTCAATCAAGACCTTGCAAATTTAACACAGTTGCGAGCAAGTTATGGGTATAATACACTTAACAACGACATTTAAAGAAATACACAGGTTGGTTGATGGGACCTCTGTCAATTAAAGTGAAAGTTCTGAATAATTTCAGGAGAGATTATTCATAACTTGGCATCTCTAAACCAAGCTCAGCCCTAACAAACTGTTTAACCTTTTTTGCTGTCATTATGCCAAAGCAACCTCAATTAACTTATAAATTGATCACACACGCCTGTTTTCTGTGCTGCTTCTTTTTCCACACTCCACGAATTTGTTTTCGGTTGTCATCTATTTAAGTAACTCTACGTCATCTCACAAAGGCTGGTGATTGATATCACTATAGCCTGGAATGAGAAACAGGAAAATAGCCTGCGTAAAGTCGGTGTTAATTCAACTTAGGCAGAGGATTGGGAAGAGAGAACATGTTAGATAGATGATTGCCCAGCATTTGATGGCTTAGCCTTTTGAACACTCTTCACACACGGCTTGTTCCACGATTACTTGGAACAGCGATATGTGTATTATTTCTCGAGCTTCCTATCCTCAATAAGAAAGCATTAACAAGTCAGAAGTTCTTAAAAGAAGTTGGTATAGAAAGGAAAGAGAAAAAAACCCATGTGCTATGTATTACTGTCACTTATTAAGATTCATCATAGCTAGAAACAATCTTAGCTACCAATATTAAACTAGCTCATCAGCCACTGCGTGGTAGATAATTTCCAGGAGGATATTTCAAGATCTTAAAAACTTCTGAACAACTGCTACTTCCCAGAAATGGAATACAGAGGGTAATAAACAATCATCCACAAAAGAACAGTAAACTGAAAAGTAAAAGAAAGGGAAACTTTACAAGGAGGCTGATGCCGGTGACATTGCAGAAAGAGGAAGCTACTGCAACGCCAGAGAGAGCAAGTTGACCCAGGTGACCAACCATCATAAGAGATATAACCTGTAAAAGATACATTGATACGGACACAGCCACCATAGGAACGGCCAAGGCGCCGGTTTTCTTGAGCTCCGCCAAAAAGGCATCTTTTGTGAGTACCCATGGCCTCTCTTCTGTCTCAGACAGCAGTCCTTGACGCTCCATGTTCCCTTCACTTGTTGTGGTTTTTACTTGAACAGAAACATAAATCGCCAACAAAGTTGCTACCTTCGTCTGACGCAGCACACCCTCGTAAATATTTATTTGCTATAACATTATACGCATATAATTCGAAAAAGACAAATGACTATCCGTTCGCTAATTAGGCCCCCTCCTGGGCAAGTATAGAAAGGGACCTGCTCAGCTGACTGTTTACTCATCTCTTATTTTGCCTTTTTTTTTTTTTTTTATGAGACTTCTTGAACTTGTAAAGAATAAAAAGATATAAAATATGTCTTTTTTATTTTACCTAGAGTCTATAAAAAATTAATAACGACCTTTCAATAATCTACATATTTATCATGATAGTAATAAATTAAAATATTTTTACTTATTTTAAAACTATTTATTGATATGTGAGATTTTAATTCATATTGAATGTAATCTTTTTTTGATAGACATCGATTGTGAACTTATTGTTTTATTCAGTTTGTCAAGTGTCGACGCTCAACACCTAATCGCTCCTTGTAGCGGTGGTAGCAGTACTCAAATCAGAGCGCTCTCCTAACATTTTAGGTATACTTGCAATATGTTAAGAACATAAAGTGAATTGTGGCCATTGAATATAGTGTGTTTGTCTATTTAATATTCGGAAGTTTATATTTTATCATTGACGTTAACGGTGACATCCATGATTATTTTAATCTTGATAACCAATACATTAGGAATCATTGACCCATATCCCTATTTTTTAACATGAAATGGAAGTAACAGCACTACCTCATCCGCCTTCACAACCTCCTCCGAGTCCACCCTTTCATTCCTCATGAATGTCTTCATAATTTGACGTGCAAGTTTGCTAGTAACGATCAAGAAAATATATCAATAACTAATGAACATAAATGTTCCAATATAGGTCTGCACCCACCAAAACCTATGAGGTCAAGTTGTAACCACCTTATAATACCCAACAAACTATGCTAAAATAAGGTGAAGCATACCACAACAGATCCCAAGTCGTGAAAGCTTTGTCAATCATGACAATCCTATAGAAATGCCTACAAATGGATAAGATGCATACCTTTAAAGAAGTTTAAGAAAGGGGTAGAAGGTACATCAACCTAAAGAAAGTTGAGTTGTCCCTAGAACATCCTAATAGTCATCCAATACATAGGCAACACCCCAAGCGTGTAGAGTATAACTAATTGCACAATAAAAAGAAACAACTTGATAGGCCTGATGTTAGAAGTGGGGTTATAGAATGTCCAAAGAAGGAAAGGAAGTTTGGAGGAAGTGTAGAAGTAAAACTGCTTGCACTAAACGCGTCCATAAATGAAATTTTAAACTTCATTAGGGAGTGAGTAGCAAACCCTCATCAACCAATAACACTAGAAAGTGATAAAAAAGCTACTACATATTTTGTTGGGATTATGATCATGAAACAAAGATTGCAAAAACCTTAGATGAACAATTTGTGAACTCTTATAAAAGAGACATTTAAAGAAATTTATTAGAAGGAATGAAAATGTCCATCTAGAGAGACATCAGTCTCAAGCCCTAGACCAAGTAGTACTTTGGTCTATATCAAGGACGTTAGACCAATGGATAGGAAAGAAGACCCATTAGAGTCATTAACATAAATGTTAATGAAGATGGTAATTTTAGCAAATCTTAGCTTTATAATTCTACTTGATGCAACCATAGGAATGCTACGATGGATGTACAAATTAAAAGACGTTCAATAAGAAGATAGACCGTATTTGATAAATAGGAAGTATCGAGACCATGTAACCTTTATAAAGACAAGAAGATCACTAAAGAGAAAATCACAATTTTGAAGTGAAGCGAATTCTGATGGATAATGGTAGTTTTCTTAATATTATGTTTTTTTACGTCTTCAAAGCAATGAGACTCAAATCACAATAGCTTTACCTAATATCTTTTCCTTTGGATGGGTTTAGGAAATTAAGTCTTTCCTAAAGGAAAAACAGATGTACTTTTTATAATTGGTGAGCATCCTAAGTAGACTACCAAAATGATTAAGTTATAAATTATACGCTTGGCCCCCATGTGCAACTCCATATTTGGAAAAATCTTTGCTATACATATCAATAGACATTTTGACACTATATAATCTACTCATAAAGTTCTTAATCAACACAGGCACGATAGAAGTCTCATGGGTCCACCACACATCAACATGGTGCTATAGTCGATAAAATAGATGGGCATTACAAAAATAGACCTAGGCTCATAAAAAACGAAAATAAGGTAGAAGTAGTCGATGAAATTTAAGAAATTCAAGTTAAGGATGTTAACCATGACAAGGTATTATGAACATGAACCGAAATGGATTAAAAGAAACATACTAAAAAATGGTAGAATTTTTAAAAGAGAAGAGAATTTTGGTGGTTTCCATCAAACATAAGGAGAATTAAGTCATATTTAATAAATTACATAGCAAATATAAGACCTAATAATAAGCTTAAGCCAAAGAAAAGTCTTTATGAAGGAACACAATAAATAGTGCAAAAAAAGGTGGATCAAATTAAAAACATGGTTTATCACAGAGAAAGTATACCCATATTGGCTAGTCACTATGGATATAGTAAAGAAGTTCAGTTGCAAGTTAAGCTTGTGTGTTGATTAGGTTAATCTATATAAAGTCTATCTAAAAGAAATTGGTTGCTTCTAGAGATAAATTTATTTGTAGATGCCAAAGTAGGTCATATATGGTTGAGTTTCATTGATACATGCCCAGTTTATAACTAAATTTGCATAAGTAAGAGTGCAAGGAAACTTTAAACCTTTTAGAACTAGAAAACTTAAAATAAAATCCATAGAAATATCAACTCAAATATTTTTAGGAACTAGCGAAGGAGTATACAAACCATGTGTCATAACCTTAGAATTAGCTTGTCTATATATAATGCAATTAACACAAATTCTTTCAACATGCAAATGAGATTGAAATAAATGTTTAAGTAAAATATATAAAGTATTTTTAATGCTAAAATGACTTATAAATCTCCCAAAGATATCACGCACTAGAAGTTCTCTTAAAGAACACTTAGGCTCACACAATTTATTTTTTCTTTAATAAAAACCCATCATTTCTTAAAGAATTTTTCGAAGCCAATTTTCTTATAAACCCAAAGACAAATGTAAAATCATCATCATTCATATATAATTCCTTAGCATGTTTAACAATTTTACAATCAGGATAGAAATCAAGGATATAAATTTTGGACAATGCATCATTTATGACATTTTCTTTAATTACACTAGATCACATATGGAAATGTCTCAATAAGCTTTATCCAATTGGCATATTATCAATTCAACTTCTCTTACCCTTTTAATTGCTTTAAAAACTCATGGTCAGTGTGAGTAAAGAATTATTTAGAACAAAAATAACGTTGCCAAGTCTCTAAAACATTTACTAATGTATATAACTCCTTGCGATAAGTTAGTTGATAGCAATCTCGTTGAGTATCTTATTAAAGTAGGTAATAGCATGATTTTCATGCATCATGACAACATTAATCTCTATTCTCAATATATCACACTCAATTTCAAAAGTTTTAGAAAATTTAGGCAAAGCTAGTAAAGGAGAATGATATAACCTTTCTTTAATTAAGTTAAAAGTGCATTCTTGTTTATTACCCCACTTAAATCCAACACATTTTTTTAACAACTTTAGAGATTGGTGTATCTAGTATACTATAAAGGTGGAGATTTATAGTATCAAGCTTCATACCCACAAAACTATTTTAGTAAATCCACTAAACCCATCACAGACCTCACCATGTCTGACAAGGTTCGATTTCTCCTCTCAGCTACACCATTGTGTGGCATGTACGGTGGAGTATACTGGAAAAATATTCCATTATCCCTAAGATAATCCAAAAACTCTTGGCTTAAGTATTCACCACCTCGATTCGATCGAAGTAATTTAATACTTCTCCTAAGTTGTTTCTCAACTTTATTTCTGAATTCTTTAAACCTTTCAAAGGCTTCAGACTTGTATCTTATAAGATACACATATCTATATTGAGAATGATTATCAATAAAGGTAATGAAGTATACGAAACCACTTTTGACATGTATGGACATAGGACCATATACATCAGCATGTATTAGGTCTAAACATTATCAGATGCCTTCTTCTGCTTTAAAAAATCTAGATAGGCCTTATAGTTTCTCTTTCAGCGGCCATCCTTACTACAATAGAAGCAAGTTCCCTTCGAGGCAATCTTCTTTGCTTTCTTGACACCTCCCTTAGGCCTTGTGGACTTCTTCTTCTTCTAGCTCTTTTTCTTCGAACTAAAAGAGTCTGCCAGCATCACAATCTTGTCTTTGCGGACAGATGACTTAACTACCTTGAGCATGTTGACTAGCTTGGGAATTGTTTTGGATATATTATTCATCTGATAGTTAACCATAAATTGTGAGTAACTATCATTTAAACCCATCAGAATTAAGTCAATACTTAATTCACGATCCAAAATAAAACCCCTGGAGGCCAACCACTTATTGTAGCCATTCATCTTTATTGTGTACTGCACTGGAGATATCCCCTCAACCATTTTAGAGTGGAAGAGCAATCGCGAAGTCTCTAACCTTTCAGACCTTGCTTGCTCATCAAAGAACTCCCTAAGATGATAGACTATGGTATGAGCATCCATAGCTTTGTGCTTCTTTTGTAGTTCTGGTGACATAGTGGCTAGCATAATACAAATAGCCATCTCACTATCATCAAGATGCTTCCTATATGCCCTCCAATCATCATTAGAGACGTCAGTAGCAGAGGGATTGGGAAGTGGTTCTTCTAAGACATAATCAAGCTTCTCAAACTTGAGAACTATTATCAAGTTCCTGAGCTAGTCAAGGAAGTTTGGTCTAGTCAACTTGTTAGCTTCCATAAATGATCTTAGATTCACTCTAGTACTCATGGTGTTGACTCAGGCAATAGAAACCTATCGTCAAAGAGAGAAACATTAGAATGTACTTAAATACCTGTCTATAAGGACTTTAATAACATGCATTATGAGTCCGACTATTTTTCATGAATTTATAACCTTCAATATAAATCCGAGAGAACTCGTAGATAAATTCTCCTAGTGAGTCGATATCCAATATCCCTACGAATGACCTTGGGTTTGCCCAACAAGTCACTTTAGTTTAAACAGTAGGTATCGATCATACTAATTGCATCTCCAATATAACTATCGAATCTAGTACTATCAACTCTTGACATGTGTACATCTAATGTACACTACCCAACTTTCGCTTTGTCCACGTTGATCATGGGTTTGCCTAACAAACCAACACTTCTATTTAAAACCAACCCATTAATTTGGAAACCCTACTTTTATGGTTTGAACATATCCGTGTAAAGCGGGCTTGGATTTGCCCAACAACCCTAACTTTAAAAGGACTCTAGTTCTCGTTATGTTAAAGGAAGGAGTTAGTTTTGATATTCTAAGTGAGGGGTTTGACTAAGGTCACCTAACTTATATATCTATATCTATATATATATACATATAGTTACTACATGGCATGATATGAACTACCCAATCAAATTATGCCCAAGCCCATAACCTCCATCATACAAGTCCATACATTCTCCTAACCATGCATTCTCTAATGAATATATGTAAATACATTATTTTGGTTATGACATCTTATAGATCCTAGCATGAAAGCCTAATCCAACATTTGGATCTAAGCCCAATCCAATATTTAGATTTACTATCTTCCTTTTACTAACTTGGCTAAAATTACTATTGTATGTTATTTCATTTGGGATTAATATTAATCTAATTAACATGAATGCCTAATTCCAGAAATTAATTCATAATTTACTTAAAATAATTATTTGATATCTAAAATTAAACAACTTCAATTTTATCTATTGCTCTATTAAAATTAATGTTTTAATCTTACTAGAGAATCTATTGCTCTACTAAAATTAATTCAAAATTAATTTCTATAAATTTCCAAAATTTCTATAATATCAAATCATTATTGCAAGCATCTCTAGGTCATTTCATGATAATCAAAATAATTTAGGAATCACCCAAAAATTATTATGATCATCGAAATACCGATAAGACACCAAAAACGACAAATATGACTTCTAAACTTTTGTTTGAAAATCAAATTTTGAGCAAAAACATTGAGGCATACATCAAACATCAAATTAAAACGTTTTTATCATATATAATTATTTTTAAGGTTCTGGAACTAAAATATAAACATACAAAAACATCAAACAAAACAAATTCTACAATTTTTGAAAAACTATCCAGATCTAGAAAATTGTTTGATAAAATTATTAAAACATTTTAAATAACTCTAAAAAAATTACAGAGGCATAAACACATCCCAAATATGTTCAAATAATTTTTCCAGAATCAAATTCCATGAAAATCATGTGTAACCTCATCAATTTACCCAATAGACATCACATGCCTAGCAGAAAGATAGATTTTATGCATGTTCTTATAAATTCAAAATTAAATATTTTCATTACATTTAAATATTTTTAATCACATTGAATCATTTAAATACATTCTATGAACATATTGGTCAAAGAAAATCTCGAAAAACATTTTTCTATAATTAATTTTGAACAAATCATTACAGAACCCTGAGTTGTTACAACCATGAAAACAATTTTTACACGTCATGTATTCTACTCTAACAAGGCACAAGATGTCTCTGATATTACTGTAAGGTTCTGATCATGTATCTCATAAATAATATATATAAAATATACACAGCAGAAAGTAAAACAGAACCTAAAAGAACAAATTTACTTATGCATATAGATATAGAAAACAAAAATATGAAATGTAAGATGTTTACATGCCTTTCCGACGATCTCCTCCATTGTTTAATCTTCTCCACATTGGGTTGTCGTAAACTACAACGATCAATGTAGACGCCTTTAATGAAGTCGACACGAAGATAGAAAGATGAAATCTCACTAGGAGATGGCTAGAGTTCTTTCTTTGTGCTAGTAAAGACAAGAACCCTTGTGAGAGTTTGAGAGAAAAAGAGTGTGTGTATGTAAGAAAGAACCTTTCTTTTACTTGTGTCTTACACAAGGTACACGAAGGTGATGATTATTTTCTGCCCTCTTTGGCCTCCTATGTTATGAGAAGTTAATGGTCATAAATAGCATGCATTAATGAAAGTTTGGGAAGTTAATGGTCATGAATAACATGCATTAATAAAAGTTTGGGAAGTTAATGACCAAATTAACAACTTTGTTTCTAATCCGTTCCATGTAACATTTTATACCACAATCACATCGTGATACAATCCTAAAACACTCTCTCATATCTTGAATTATCATTCAAGACCATTTTACTCATCCTTCAGATATCCTATGTGTGTGACCCATTAGGTTCCCGTTTATGTTGATAACTTGAATTAACATTTAATTCAAGTAAGTCAAGAGCGGTATCCAGCAACATGTCATGACCCCTAATTGACAGGAAAGTTAGTGGTTTGACTACGAACCCTTCTATACGCAATGTTGCCATGTAATTCATCCTTTCACCATCTATACCCCACTTGGTTCAGAGTATGATCAAAGTGTCAACTAGACTGACTATATTACATCTAGTCCAAGTGATATTAGATCTTGTCCTGAAGATCTCATTATTTTATGTATCATTGAAGACTTTCTTCATAACACATATCAGCTTTAGCCAGAGACTCCCGAGTAATGACTTCGATAAGAAGTTGTGGGTAACATCTTCTTTCCATCAGGAGTAGTGAATCATTTATTGGTTACTCAGTTATCTCCGAATATCTTAAGTTGTACTCAATCACCACCTTATGAGTAACCCCTGAAAGGCACTGATGAATGAAATCAAAGCACATGATTAGTATTCGAGATATCCTTAAGCACCTCAAGTCAAAGAATACTTGCACCATTGCTACAATGAAACTATCATTGACACTGGAATAGAATATCCATATGATTGTCTCATAGTAGGTCAATCCAATGTACTTACTACCCTTAGTAAGCATCCATATGTTAACTCTAAACTCATGAATATAGCTTATGAGATCTACTGCTTGATCTAATCAAGGACTATAACATGTGCTAGTCTATCCAGATTAATGATATCCCTTCTCATTAATAACTAGGGAAAGTTTGGATACTAACATAATTATACATGATAGGAATCCCATTGTCATAATTTCATCATGATTTCCTCCATGCTATGCTTTGTATTTGTGACTTCATTAAATCTATTTAAGATCAACATCAAATCCATAAATATATGAACATCGAAATAATAAAAATTCCTTTATTAATCATAAAATGACTTGTACAATAAGTGCTAAAGGTGATTGCCTTTAGAGCACTTCTCTAACAATTTAAACATCACATTGTTCCTAATGTGATGTAAAAAAATAAAAAAGGGATCTAAGACACAAAATAACACAAATAAGGACAAGCATTAAAACTAAAAGACATTAAACTAACAAGCATTAAAAAATAACAAATTGAAAAGGAATAGAAATCTGATACAAAAGTGTGGGTGGTGGTTGCATCGATGCGATGTGAAGCATGGAAATAAGCATGGCGTACTATATTGAGAAGTGGTGAATAACTGGGAGGAAGACAAATATAAGAGATTGAGAAGTAAGTCTGTGCAGACAAAGCAAACAGATTAAGTCGAGTTTCAATAAAAAGAAATAATAAACAACTAATTGAAAAACAAAACAGAAAGTATATATGTTGCCTCCTATTTAGTGCATCTTTAATGTCTTTGAGCTGGATACCTCAATCATTATGCTTAAGGTGAATTGCTCAAAGTGACTGATTCCACTATTTTTTCTCTTCATTGGGATTTTTCTCTAAGAATTTCCTAACCTCTTCCTCAATTGCATCGACCAGCAATTGGTAGCATTCATCACTCTCTTTAACCAAGTCTAGCTCTTTTTCTTCTTCTTATTGCAAGGCAAAATCAAAATATGCAACATTAATTTGATCAATAAAAGAACAATCTTCAAAAACGGTAGTAGTAGAAATATGTTCAACATTAAAGATTGAAAACTCTACTTTTTCTTCCAAAATAGTCATGCTCAATTTCTCGTTCTTCACATCAATCAAGGTACTAGTAGTGGCCATAAAAGGCCTCCCTAAGAGTATGATATGCTCCTTTCCTTACTATTTAACCTTCCTTATGTTTAAGACAATAAAGCCTATGGGAACAATCAATCCTCTAACCTTCACTAACACATCCTCCATTATTCCTTTTAGATAACAAATTGACCTATAAGCTAATTGCAAACATATGTTTGTAGATCTTGACTGTCCTAGATCCAATTTCTCATAAATAGATTGAGGCATATGGTTTATACTCACACCAAGGTCAAGCATACCCTTAACCTTATTATCATTACCCATTGATACTTGCACAAGCAAACTCCCTGGGTATTTCAATTTAGGGGCAGGGAGGATGGGGGAATTGCTATTAAAGCACTGCATATGCAACCTTTGAAACTATTCTCCTTTGTCTCAAACTTCTATTTTTTGGTGCTTAGTTCCTTGAAGAACTTTACATAAGTTGGAATATTCCTGATCACACCTAACAAAGACAAATTAATATTAACTTTCGAAAACATGTTATATCGTTAACCTTTGGAAAGAAGGGGGGGAGGGAGCCTTTTTCAATATTCTTTTATTTCAAAAAGACATTATCAATCATGTAAAAAAGAAAATAAATAGAGAAAAGCCAGCTATCAGAGTCGAACCGATGACCATCACTTATATATAATTGTTTATCTTGTTTCGATTCCTTAAGGCTGTTCCGATATGGGATCGGTGGTCTATAAGGATTAGTCACCTTATGTAGTCTTGGTCCTTCATTGTAGTCAGTAGCATGCCCCAGTTTTTCATCCTTTTGAACGTCACTTGAAAAGATGTCGTGCCCATTACTTTATTCATTCTACTCACCTTCTTTGTTGGTGAGACTCTCCTCCTTTTAATTACATGCACTAGACATATTAGAAGGGATCCCCATATGATTATCAATCACGTCACCACTTCTCAGAATAATGACTACTTGGGCTTGCTCCGGTTGACTGGGCAATTTCCTTTTTTGATTATTATGCATTTGCATAACGAGTTGCCCTACTTGGATCTTAATCCTCTTCACAGATGCCTCCAAAGAATCGAATCTCTTATTGTTTGTTTCTTAATTTTGAGCTATGACCAGAATAAACACATTCAAGCTTTCCTCCAAAGAAGGCTAGCTTGGTGGGTTTTGAAGTGAAGATTGCTTTTAGTAATAATTTGGCCCATGAAAATTTTGGTATTATGGTTGGGGCTATACTGGTGGATTGTTGGTCTTCCATGAAAACTTGAGATGGTTTCTTTAATTAGGGTTGTAGGTAGGTGTTTGAGTATGGATCATTTCACTCCTTTGGTTGAAAATCGTTAAGTGAGTTCACTTGTTCTTCTCTATCTATAAAAGGCTCATAAGAATATGAACAAATGTTAGCTCTATGACCACAAGTTCCACATATACCATATACCTCTTGATTTGGCACGCTTTGGGGTAGTCTTGTAGTTAGCATCTTTACATGGCTTGTTAACTTAGCTAATTGCATAGCCAGTTCTTGATTTGAGCTCACTTCATGAACTCCAACTCTTCTCTCCCTCACGCTCTTTTGTTGAGAATTGGTCCCCAACATTTTGAAGATCTCATAGGTTTCTTCGATCGTTTTCTCTCCCACAACTCCTTCTATTGCATTGTCCACCATATATGAACATTATTGTGTCAGTCCATGATAAAAGAACTAGTTCTGCATGTGGAGTGGAAAATGATGATGTGGACACTGAATGAGCAAGAGTTTGAAGCGTTCCCACGCCTCATAGAATAGCTCCTCCTCCATCTAATTGAAGGTAGCTATCTTTGTCCACAGCTCAAAAGTCTTCTGGTGGGAATAGAACTTTCCTATAAATTTGTTGAACACCTCATCCCATGTAGTTAATAAACCGAGTGGAAGAGTCATCAGTTAGCCTTGGCCCGATCCTTCAATGTGTATAAGAAGCACCTCATCCTGAATTGATCTTCATTTAGGCCATCCAACGGGAATGTCTAAAGAGTGATATATAATTCTCAATTGAAGTTTAAAAGGTCTTCATTGGGAACCCTATAGAAAGATAATAGCATGTTGTAGTGGATGCTCTTTAATTCATAGTTTCTGGCTGCCTCTCCCAAATGTATGCACGAAGTGGCAGTATCAATACTGGTATAGCATACTCCTTCATTATTGGCTACCTTTCACCTATCTCTTGATTTTCTGGTTTGGGTCTTCGAGATTGTCTTCAAAGTCTCTTAGAGGTCCTTTTTTTTGATGTATGCTATCAATAAAAGGAGCAAGTTCACCTTCCTAAGACCTCATTCCTTGCATAAACCGAATAAAAACAACAGTGAGTTAATAAGAAAATTATTAAAACAAATCAATGAAATAACACGACAAAAATGTATGTATGAACAGACAAAACAATCGACAAAACAATCCAAATTAAATTAAGTGCAAACACTAAACACCTCCCTGGCAACAACTCCAAAAACTTGTTGTGCCCAAATAAGTTCTAAAAATACCTAAGCTATCCTACTCCTAAGTATATAAGGTAGTTGTAGTTGATTACCTAAGGTCGTGTCCTACGGAGGTGAAATTGGTTCACTTAAATTAACCTTGAACAAAAATAAAAACAAATGCAATCCTAAACAATCTATCCTGATTTGTTGAGTGAAGGCTTTAAAGGAAATCACAAAATTAAACTAAAACGTAAACGAAATTAACTGGGAACAAAAACAAATAGATTAACCGAAGTGGAAAACTTTGGAGAATTAATTTCACCAATTTAATCTCCTATGCATGACTGAGAGGAAATGGTTGGATAGTTGTCTTACTAAAATTACCAATTGGGTTCTAAAATCAATTCAAATAACAAACTAATCTAACTTTCATATTCGACAAGTTTGTCATCCAAATTAATTATTAAACCCAATTAATAGTTAGTACTTAGGTTAATATATTTATAATACTTAAATTAAGCGTCTATAGTTTCTCGTTCAATATTAAACTTATTATCTTGATCCTTTGTTTAATACTAAAATGATGTAAAGTTTGATCATAATGTTATATCCATTTAGTTCAGAAACTACAACAACATAAGACAATAACACAGTTCCTCAATCATGCATATTCAACTAAAATAGCTAGCTCAAGAAAAAGAGATCAACCTATCACGAAAATAACAAGATTCATCATATTCAAATACTCCAATCCCATCTTTATCAATATAAAAGAAGTATTTCAGCAATAAACTAAGTAAATAACCAAATAAACAATCAAAAACCAACAGAGTTTGAGTCTATCAACCAATAGAGGAGTAAGTTCAGTAAAACAATAGAGAAATAATAAACAGAATAAGAAAATGAGTGTTCGAATGAGGGAGTTGTGGTGATCTCGATCCACTCTTAAGCTTCCTGCATTAACTCTCATCTTTTGATTCTGCTTTGTTCTCACTCAGATAGTCGTGTGCTCAAGCTGCTTCCACCTTTGCTTCCTTTCATTGCTCTTTCTCTCTTTTGTCTTCTCAGCCGAAGCTCTTCTCTGCTACTCTGCCTCCCTATCTATTCTTTTTGTTTTCTCAAATAAGTCTTTGTCTAGAGTGTAAAAAGTTGAATATGGAATGTAATGTGTTGAATGTGTGTGCCGCCACCATTCTCTCTAGCTTTCTATTTGTAGTCTCATTTTAGGTCTAGGTTTTCGAGCTGTCCCTCCTACATATGACCCGTAATAATTTGATGAATTAAAGGAAAAACTCATCACGAGAGTGAGTATGGTACTCACAAGTGTGACTTATTGTCACCCCCGTGCAGCCATAGTCATGGTGGTGACACTTTTTTCCCCTTTCATGCAAAATTTACATCAAATTTTCCTTTCAACCTTCATGAAAAAATCATAAAATACTCCAATTAACATTCATGCAATATTCACACAATTTTCACTTAATTTATCTCACATTTAAATCAAAATACAAGGATTTGTAATCAAAATCAAGATATGAAGGCAATTAAAAGAAATAGAAATTAGACACAACATAAATGACCCAAAGAAGCATAAATTGATATTTGATTATATAATTTGATCATCATCTCAAATTATATAATCAAGTTAGGGAGCCTATGTTTTTTAAATTATACAATTTCAAGTTAGGGAGCTCATTTTGTTGAAAAATCTTAACCAAAATTGCAACTCAAGCATTGTCTCTTCGCTGCATATATAGTGAAACACTTAATATCATATTTACTTATGTAGTTTTTTTGTTTGTAATACTTGCCTTGTAATGCAAGGTTATCAAGGGTGCTCCCCTAAGTCCTATATTTGTTTTGTAAAACTTTTATTTAATTATATTTATTTAAAACATATATTCAAATTGATAAGGAAGGACTCCATTTTCCTTATAACATTTTTCAGCTGTTGTACTTACGTATTATGGAGAGAAAGGGATAATAGATCTCATAACGAGTACTTTTTATGTCATGTATGTTTTGTTGGTAGCTTTAAATAGAAATTTAAAAGCAAGTATGTGTTTAGAAAATTAAAATTTTAAAAAGAATTTAATAATTTTAAAAATTAAAAGATTATTTAAAGTTTTTTAAATCATAGGAAATCCCATGTCCTTTATAAAAAGATGTAAGACTTAATGCTTCATTTCCCTTTTAGCAATTTATAATTTTAAGAACCAACAAGACGTGTATAGGATGTAACTAAAAATGAGTCTAACTTAACTTTAAAGAACTAAAACTCAAATCCAACATCATAAATATTTTAAAAAATATTTATTACCCCATTATATGAGGATAGTCATAATAACAAGAATTCGGATATATATATATATATATATATATAACAGTTAAAAAACTTAAAAAAGTTTATGCTAAACCATTCCCTATTTCCTTTATCCCTCGCGCAGCCTAACGTGGTGACATAGGATACACATAAAACTCGATTTTTTCAAAAACTAAACCTTTATTACAATACCGGATAGAATTACGAAAGCTTGACTCAGAAATAGATAAAATTAGAACAAAATTAGAACAATGTTACACAGAAAATCCTTTAAAGTTTTGGGATAAAAACCATTTATATGCTAAACTAGAAATGATAGATCAGACTAAAACAATAAGAGTAAAACCTATGAGATATAATGAGGTAGATCAAAAAGAATTTAAGATTCAAATAAAAGAGTTATTAGATTCAGGATTAATTAGATCTGGCCAATCACCTCATAGTTCTCCTGCATTTATGGTTATAAACCATGCAGAACAAGTTAGAGGTAAAGCTAGAATGGTTATAAATTATAAACAATTAAATGATAATACCGCATTTGATGGATATTTTCTTCCAAATAAAGAAAGTTTGATCAACAGAATTAGGAATAAAAAGATATTTTCAAAATTTGACTGTAAGAGTGGATTTTGGCAAATAAAAATGCATCCTGATAGTATAAGTTATACAGCATTCTCTACTCCACAAGGACAATATGAATGGCTTGTAATGCCTTTTGGATTAAAAAATGCACCTCAAATATTTCAGAGGAA
>JANVCQ010000002.1:33775457-33791772 GCA_025531925.1 Erythroxylum plowmanianum
TAGAGTTTGCATACAACAACCATTACCACAGTAGTATCGGAATGGCACCGTATGAGGCACTGTATGGTAGAAAATGTTGGTCGCCATTATATTGGGATGAAGAGGGCTTGAGAATGGTTGAAGGCCCAGAGTTAATACAAGATACAATGAATAAAGTGAAGTTGATCCGAGGCTGAATTAAAGCGGCTCAAGATAGACAGAAGAGTTATGTAGATCAACATCGACATGATATGGAGTATAGTGTCAGAGACAGAGTATTCTTGAGAGTGTCACCTTGGAAAGGAGTTTTAAGATTCGGTAAAAAGGGCAAGTTGAGCCCTAGGTACAGTGGTCCTTATGAGATCATTGAAAAGATAGGACCTTTGGCTTATAAGTTGGCTTTACCAAATGAAATGTCTCAATTGCATAATGTGTTTCATATTAGTATGCTTCGAAGATACTGATCTGATTCGACACATGTGATACCGACCTAGGAAATTGAGTTTACTAGTAACTTAAGTTATGTTGAGGAGCCGGTCAAGATTGTGAGATCGCAGATCAAGCAGTTGAGGAACAAGGTCATTCCATTGGTAAAAGTCTTTTGGAGAAACCACTCAACTGAAGAAGCAACATAGGAGACAGAGGAGCATATGAGGAGACAATATCCCTACCTGTTTGAGCAAACAGGTAAGAATTTCGAGGACAAAATTTCTTTAAGGATGGGAGAGTTGTAACATCCCATTCTTGTGGGAAGCTTAAAATGATAAATGTGAGTGATTAATGAGAGTTAGAAATACATTTCCATGTTCATGCATATTATGTCATATACATACATATGAATAGTAAATTTGTGGCACATGAAAATAATTATACATGCATTCAAGAATAATTCCGAGTATAATTAGATTGAGTTGTGATTTTTAAGTGTTTTGAGAATTTTGAATTTATTTATATTGAAAATTCTATTGCTTAGTAAGAATATTGTATTTGTGAATTTTGGTAAATTTAGGCATAAATTTCAGAAAATTATAGAAAATAGGAAAAAACATCAATTGAAGACTTGGAGATAGTTGGATTGTAAAGATAAGAGTTTAAGGGAGTTAGTTTCAAAGGAACTAAGTTAGAGCTTAGATATGAGGAAAGTGACAAGTGTCATTTAGGCTTTTGTACTTTTGCTAGAAGTAGGTTACTGTTCTCTGAGAGTTGAAAAGTGAAGATATATGTCTAAGTTCATTTTTCATTGTGATCTTCAAATTTTCTTCCCATGCACAGAGTTTTCCATCAAACCCTTTCTAAGAGATTTCTCTGCTTTTCCTTTCCTACACCAAACCCACTTTGCTATTTGTGTCTTCTACCCTAAGAAAAACCAGAAGCTGGTCATTGTACTCAGTGAAATACGTAAATTGCATGGAGTTTAGAGTTTAAAGATTTTGGAGTTTTCGACAAGTAAGTAGTGAATAAATCCTTTAAAGTTGGGGATTTATGAAAGAAAGTCGATGAATTACTGTCATCTGCATGAAAAATGGCATTTAAGTATATATTTATAAATACTGTGTGGTCTGGAGAAAAACAAGTGGTTGTAGTGTTAATTTAGTTTTGAAAGATTATTACTGATTAGGTGATGTAAAATTGATGTTGGAGTTGAAATAGCAATAACTCGATCTGAAACTTCCATGAAACTTCTATACCAATATAGATAGATTCGTCAAAATGGCCTTCATGAAAGTTACAAATCTTCTTTTTATCTTTCCAACAGTATATAGTATGAAAATTTTGGACATCTGAGCTGAAAGTTAGGGTCCTTATAAGGGAAGATGTTCAAAAGTCAAATTGTTTCTTCTGTCTTTTTGCTTCTTCTGTGATGACGTCATCTTCTTCTGTGTTTTGCTCTTTCTGAGTTCTGCTTCTTTTGTGTTTCGCTCCTTTTGTGTTTTGTTCCTTCTGAGTTTTGCTTCTTCTGTACTTAGCTCCTTTTGTGTTTTGCTCCTTTTGAGTTTTGCTTCTTCTGTTTTTCGCTCCTTCTGTGTTTTTCTCTTTCTGAGTTTTGTTTCTTCTATATTTTGTTGACGCGTCTTCTTTTGTGTTTTGTTGACACGTCTTCTTCTGTGTTTTGCTGACGCGTCTTCTTCTGAGTTTTGTTGACGTGCCTTCTTTTGTGTGTTACTTCTTCTGTCTTTTTGCTTCTTCTATGTTTTACTTCTTCTGTCTTTTTGCTTCTTCTGTGTTTTGTTTCTTCTGTCTTTTTTTCCACCTGGCCATAACTTCTTCTCTAAACACCCAAATGAATTGACTCTTAAACCATTGGACTCGTTGCCCTACATCTCCACCAAAAACCATAGCCATCTGAAATGAATTGAGAAAGATTGAGTGAGAAACGTGGGACGGGTATAGTGAGTGTGCTCTTAAATTATATGAACTGGGGTTATTCTACTGAACATACTTCAGTATTTTGATTATATCTGGATCTACAGGATTCCAAATGAGATGATTTTTGATTTGGAGTAATCTAGAGATATAATTCTACAAATTATTTCAAGAATTCCAATTATGATTCAGCCTCTAAGATGTTTAATCTCTAAATGGAAGTTGGGCATAGTACATTGTTATTGAATGTGAACAGTAGACCCGAAAGGGGGTTTTGGAAAAATTTGAAAGTAAGCAAATGAGTAATGAATTGTGATTTCAATAGTTTTAGTGAGGCATAAACCTAAGTATGAGTCATACTTAGATGAGTTTTGATATGAGACCGATTTTGAGATGAAATTGATGGAAAATACCCAGGATTGTCATGAACATGCATTGTACATAAGTTATTTCATACATTTGCATCATTGGATACTTATGATTGTAGAAATTGTGATATTGTGTATATTATTTTTTATAGAGGAGCAACTGGGACGTCAACCTCCAGACATTGCCGGATCTTCCAGGCATTAGCTTCGGGAGAAACTTGTGAGTAACCTAGACAATCTCACTTAATTACTTGTTTGCTTATAATTACGTGTTGAATAATGAATGAATGAGATTTGATTGTGAATTCCGGACAGAAGGTCTGAGGATTGTGTAATGTGGATTGTGATATTGAAGTGCTACTAGAATGTAAAGGTGAAGACCTATGTGTTTTATAAAGTGAATGATTATGTTACGTGCATTCCATTCATGAATGTATAATCAGATAATGGAAGTTGTGATTAGAGTAGCCAACGATCATAGCTTAAAGCTCAATGTGTGGAAATGAGCCTCGAGCTTAAAAGTGTTTCAGAGCCTCAGGCTCAACGTGTGATGAGCCTTGTATCCTCATCGGATAAGGGATAGTTATTAATGAGCCCGGTATCCAAAATGGATATGGAACAATTCAAGCACTCAGTCACAACAACGTAACAATTGGAAAAGAGTCTCACGATCATTTCATATGCATTTGGATATGTATGTTGATTGATTGAAATGCATAATTTGCCTATATCTATTGTGATTATATTGTTATGTGAATTGATGTGCTAAATGAATTGAGTGAACCATCGATGATGGTTACCTCATTTAGTTCGCAAAACTCACCAAAATTGCAACGTTGTGTTTTCAGGATCGAGAGACAACTCTAGTTGTTGAGAGGCTCCACTACCGTGTAGATTGTGTTTTAACAAGAGCAGTCATGGCTCAAAAGTCGGTCAGCTGGGATTTTTGGATGGCTTAGATAGATTTGATATATTTTCCTCTTTCATATAGTACATTTGTATTAGGTTTTGTTAATGTACACGTAGAAAAGGTTGAAAGACACAATGTAGACTCTTGGTTTGAGAAATAAAATGAGGAAAAAGTTGGTTTTAAAATTTTGTGATTTTCTATTGATGCTTAATAAGTGATTAATGATACGATGCCATGTGAAGTGAGTGTAGTGATCGATCGTAGCTCGCCCTTATCGTAAGATATGTGCCGGAATGACCTCCGAGCGTCCCGGTGGGTACTCTGCAGTAAGAGGGCGCTACATCCAGACCTTTGTTCATACCCTTGGAGGTAAATTAAAAAATATAATCCAAGGATTGCAATATAGGATGCAACCTCGGGTCATCTCACGTAATCGAAACCTAAACGAATGGACCTAAGCTAACTTATAAGTCATGAAATGCAAGTTAAATTGGAAAGGAAGGGGTTTTTGATCTTTGGAGACCTTAACTAAATTAAAAGGAATTGTAAGAAAAATGTGTAAAATGTATTTTTAGATTTTTGGGAATGGAAAAATAAAAAGATAAAGACAATGCTCAAATGGTGATAGTATCCTCTTGAAAATGAGCTTTGGCTATCATAGTTCGAAATCAATTTTCGATGGGAGTTGGAATCATTAAGTTCAAATGGGTAAACCTTAAAGAACTCTTTAAGTACAAGGTCTTAATCAATGAATTCCATTTCTTAAGACCTTGATAAATGCCCTTAGTGTGTGTAGTGTGTAAGTCAATGCAACAAGTCATTTTGGGATCTCAAATCAACTCAATATCAAACTCAATTATGCAAGATAAAAGAGATTCAACAAGATCGCAAATAGACATATATGATACTTCATATATTTAAGCTCAGAGTTCTACGTCATCAAATCCCAACCACACATTGAATAGCCAACACTTGATTAAACTCTAATCAAGAATGTTCAATTACAAATTACAAATCCTAAACTTAGGAGTTCATAAATCATAGCTAAACATGGATTAAGCTACTCCCCTTTTAAGCCCGTTGAATTCAAACCATTGGTACATCTTCAAAAGGAGAGAGGTTCCTAGCCACGCATAGCTCCAAGAGACTTCACAACCGAGAACCCAATGGAGATACCCATCGTAGCAATTGACAGTGGAAAAGTAGAAGAAAACGGTATGGAAGAGAGAAGGCAATGGTGTGCGTAGATGGAGATGAATGAGATGATGGTATATCAGTATCAAGTGTGTCAGCTCCCTCCTCTCTTGTTACTTAGCCTAAAATAGGTTTTTTTTTCATAAAATTGGTTGTTGGATTAGGATGCACAGTCGGATAGTTTGTTGAAAATGGTCTGTGTCTGTGCCAATTCGAAGATTTTACCGTGGTGAGAGGATGAGTTCGTTGCGATGAACTTTTCCTAAAAGATTTATTAAGTCAACTTTAAATTTTGTCTTGGCGTAAACATTATCTTCACTACGATGAACTTTCCCCGAAAGGTCTCTTTAGTAAATCTTTAGAATTTGCCATGACGAAACATCAATGTCGTCGCAGCAAACTTACCTGTTGCCCTCGTTGACTTGTTGACTTGTCATCTTGACCTTCACTCCTTAGCTCTACTTCTTGAATCTCCTACAATGAAAAATAGTAGTTTGTAGTATCAATTATTCTAAAAAATCCATTTAGTGCAATTACTAATTATTTGTGACAATTTTACCCTCAAACTGAATAAATTCAAGGCAAACACTCAAGAGTTAAATTAAGCACAAAATCCGAAAATAAGAGCCAAGAAGTATAATAAAAACCACAAAATTGTCACCAATTGATATAGGAAACTTGGGTTCAATTACCCACCCTCACACTATTGTTCTAATCTTTATTTAAAACAAACACATCTATTAACCATCTGGGTTTTGCACGATATCTGCGTTGTTTATGTTTACACATAACACATAAACGTTGTTTGCATTGATGAAAACATTGTTTGCGTGAAACATAAACAAATACATAAATGTAAAAAACGTTCGCCAATGTTATTACATTTATATATATATATATTTTAGCTACTGGTGTATCATTTTCTTATGAACTGCTGTTATATTGCTTCTCTCCTAGCTGCCTCTTGGATTGTCATTTTGGTGTGTTTCTTCTCCCAGCTGCTTTGGCTTCATTTAATTCCCATAAAACATGTTGCATGGGCTGCTATTCATCATTAACATGTTGCATGGGCTGCTATTAATCATTCTTGACTTCATTGATTAAATTAATGGTGTGCATAGCCATGCAAAATATTAAATTCACTTACACCTGCATGGTCTATACACAACAACCGTGAGCAACTTTGATTTATTTGTGTTTCTATTTTTCTTACCTTTTTTGTCTTTTAATTTTCATCTTCTTGCTTTACGAAGACAAATGAAAATTAATGTTAAAAAAATGGCCCAAATATCATGCTTTTGACTCACTTTAACTTCTTTACTTTCAAATTGTGCCTAAAATTGTATATGAATCAAAATGAGTATCTTAAGCAATTTCATGTCATTAATTGCTAAGTGTTATGAAATAATTAAATAATCAATTAAGCGCATATCAATACGATCCTGACTCACCACAACTACAAATTTTAGTATGTAGCGTTACGTAAATTTTGTAATACACTCGACACAAGTTTTCAAATTCTGGTGCCATTGCTGGAAAATGTGGTGATTTAATTTTTAATTTTAGTTGGTGTTTTGTGAATACATTTGTTTATAATTGTTTCTTTTTGTTATTTATTAATTTTAAATGTTTGTTAGTGTTGGTGTATGTTAGTTATGAGATCTCCTTGTAAAGAACTCAAGTAACTTGATCCAATGATCGAGAGAACATTGTAGAGATTGCATAGGGAAACAAGATCAACTTTGGTAGAAGATTTGAAGTCTGAATCTAAAGAAACGATGGTAAATCCAAGAACGCTGAGGGAGTTGGCTACATCAAATTTAACTCAAAAACCTTTGTTCATTACCCAACTTTCATGATCTTATAGGTGAGCATGCATATAAGCACCTCAAGGAGCTCGATGTGGTTTGTCTAAGCATGAAGCCTTTCGAGGTGACAGATGAGCAGATCATGTTGAGGCCTTTCTTGTTCTCACTAAAAAATGTAGCAAAGGATTGGTTGTTTGATTTACCAGTAAGGAGCATGAATACTTGTTGGAGATGAAGAGACTATTCTTAGAGAAATATTTTCCAGGCTCAAAGACATTAAGTATTTCAGAGGAGATATGTGGAATCAAGCAACATAATGAAAAGTATCTTTATGAGTACTAGGAGCATTTTAAGAAGTTATGTGCCAGTTGTCTGCATCACAACATACTAGAGCAACTCCTTATCCAATATTTCTATAAAGGATTACTACCGATGGAGAGGAGTTTGGTTGATATAGCAAGTGGTGGGGCACTTTATGAGAAGACTCCTACTGAAGCTAGGATCCTACTTGTATAGTTGGTTGTTAATACTTAACAATTTGAAATTCACAATGATGTTCGACAATTAAACGAGGTAAATACTTCATCTATTGAACATCGTTTATATAAGCTAACATCTTTTGTTAGATAGATTGTAGTTGAACATGCCCAAGTAAAAACATGTCGAATAAGTTCAAACATGAGCCATCCAACTAATAAGTGCTCAACGCTACAAGAGGGAAGTATAGAGTATGTGAATGCTGCAGGAGGAAGTTTTCCAAATCAATACAATTTGTACTTATAGATGTATAACATAGGCTTGAGGGATCAACCCAACTTCAATTACGAAGCGAACGAGCAACAAAATTACTTCCAAAATCGGTCATAAGGAGCATAAGGATTTCATCCAAGGTAAAAAGGAGCATAGGAAGTCTCTTCTTCTAGTTTAGGTAATTCTCTGGATGAATTGATCAAGACTCTTACTATTAATGATCTCCAATTTCAACAGAACCTACAACAACAATTACAATAAATTTAGTAAGGAGTATAATAATTCTAGCATGAGACAAAAGCAACCACACAGAATTTGGAAAACCAAATCGGTCAGATGGTAGTGAGACTTAATCTTCTTGAATCACAAAGTGGAGGAAAATTGCCATCCCAACCTGAAGTGAACCCAAATAATGTCAGTGCTATAGCCCTGAGGAGCGAAAAGGAGATTGAGGGTCCTAGGTCCTAAGAGAAATCCACTAAAGATTGCTATTGAGGAAGAGATCGAAAAGGAATTAAGAAAGGAAGAAAATTTGTCATCAAGTATAAGGGTAAATTTTGAAAGCCCTAATATTAAAAGTAACCCTCTACCTTTTCCAAGCAGATTGACAAGACCGAACAAGGAGGAGAAGGGCAAAGACATATTGGAGACTTTTTGAAAAGTGGAATTCAATATACCTTTGCTCGAGGGAATTAAGCAAGTACCAAAGTACGCCAAATTCCTTAAAGAATTGTGAACACAAAAGAGGAAACTGAGGGGTGATGAAAAAGTGATGATGTGTGAGAATGTGTCTGCAGTTTTTAGAAAGAAAATGCCTCCAAAATGTCAAGATGCAGGTATGTTTACCATTCCATGCAAAATTGATAATATTGTGATCAATAGAGCTATATTGGATTTGGGAGCTTCAATTAATGCGATACCTTGTTCAATTTATACGTCTTTGAATTTGAGTCCTTTGAAAGAAACAAGTGTTATCATATAATTGGCTAACTGCTCTAACGCTTATCTTGATGGTGTGGTTGAGGATGTTTTAGTGCAGTTGAATTTGCTATTGTTTCCTGTGAATTTTTATATTGTGGATATGAATGATGACACTTCATATAATTAGATACCTATCTTGTTGGGGAGACTATTTCTTAATACGACTCAAACTAAGATAGATGCTCTTGAGGGTACCCTCACGATGGAATTTGATGGGGAATAATTCATTTTAATGTATTTAATGCCATGAAACATCCTCCTGATGATCACTATGATTTCTCTATTGATATAATAGATCCTTTGGTATATGAAATGTTTAAATTAAGTTGCGAGGATCATTTAGAAACATTTATGATTGAGGAAATGGAAGCAAAAGTCAATGTTGATGTTGAAATGGGAGAAGAGATGATAGAAGCAGTAGCTATTTTGGAATCATTGGAAAATTTTCCAAAAAGTTATGATTTAGCTTATATGAAATTATTTGAATCTCGCCAGAAGTTATTACTTTTTGACGTGCGGGCATCAGAATTGGAACTGAATCCACTCCCTACCAACCTCAATTATCATCATTTCGGCAGTGCTGATTTTGAATCAAGAGGAGAAACTAGTTTAAATGCTAAGAGAGCATAAGAAGGCCATCAGATGGACTACTATAAATATCCAAAGGATAAACCAATCTGTATGCATGCATTGCATTTTGTTAGAGGAGGATGCAAAGTTAACAAGGCAAGCTCAGCACAGGCTAAATCCTCCAATGATGAAGTCATGACGAAAGTAGTGTTGAAGCTTCTCGATGCTGGGGTTATTTACCCAATCTCTGATAGTAAGTGGTTAAGTCTTGTCTAAGTGGTTCCAAAGAAGCTGGAATCGCCGTTGTGACTAATCAAGAAGGTGGGTTGGCTCCTACCTGAGTGTAAAACAACTGGCAAATATGTATCGACTATAGGAATTAGAATTCTACAACTTGTAAAGACCATTTTCCTTCCATTTATTGATTAGATGCTTGAGAGATTGGTTGGATATTATTATTATTATTTTCTAAATGGCTTTTTAGGTTATCTTCAAATCCCGATCACACTGGAAGATCAAGAAAAGACAACATTCACATGCCCATTCGATATGTTCACTTATCGAAGGATGCCATTTGGATTATGTAACTTACCCGCTACAATCCAAAGATGTATAGTAAGCATTTTTTATTATGTTGAGAAGATAATAGAGGTATCCATGGGTGATTTTAACGTATATGGTTCTTCTTTTGGTGAGTGCCTTGAGAATCTTGCTATTATCTTTGAACGATATGTTGAAACTAACCTTATGTTGAATTGGGAGAATTGTCATTTTATGGTGGATCAAGGTATAGTTTAGGCCATATTATATCTGCTAGGGGTATTAAGGTAGACAAATCTAAGGTTGATCTTATTTCTTCTTTACTTTACCCCTTTACTGTGCGAGAATTGCATTCTTTTCTTAGGTATGTAGGTTTTTATATAAGGTTTATTAAGGAATTCAAAGATAGCCACACCATTATGCAAGCTCTTACAACAGGATGTCTCCTTTGATTCAATGATAAGTGTAAAGAAGCATTCGAGATCATGTCTGATGCAAGTGACTATGCAATGGAGGTGGTTATGTGATAAAGAGTGGGAAAAGCATTGCATGCCATCTAGTATGCTTCAAAGACTTTCAACCTAGCTTTCAAAGACTGTTACTTGTGGTTTTGCTTTAGAAAAATTTTGATCGTATTTGCTTAGTGTTAAAGCAATTGTTTATTATGACTATGTAGCTTCACAATACTTGATCACAAAAAGGAAGCAAAACTAAGGCTAATTAGATGGATTCTCCTCCTTTAGGAATTCAACTTGGAGATCAGAGATAAAAAGGGGGCAAAAAATATGGTGGCAGACTATCTCAACTATTTGATAAAGGAAGAAGATAATATCCCTCTACAAGAAACATTTTCGGATGAACAATGATTGTCGACCAATATGACACACTATGGTATGTAGACATTGTAAATTTTTTAATTACTAACAAATTAGCTGTTGGTTTGTCAACAGTTTAGAGGGATAAACTACAAAATGAAGTGAAGTATTACATTTAGGATTACCAATATCTTTGGAGGCACTGCGTAGGTCATGTTATTAGGAGGTGCATATTGAAAAGTGAAACACCCTCGATCTTATCGTTCTGTCCTTCGTATACATATGAAGGACATTTTGGAGTGAAAAGGACAACTTATAAAGTTTTGGAGAGAGGTTTCTACTGGCCATCATTGTTCAAAGATGCGTATACCTTTTGCAAGTCATATGATAGATGCCAACAGTCAAGTAACATGTCCCGTAAGGATAAATTGCCACAAACCCTTATGCTTTTCTGTGAATTCTTTTACATTTGAGGAATTGACTTTAAAGGACCTTTGCCTTCGTCTTCTGGCTTTGCTTATAGTAAATTATGTTTCTAAATTGGTGGAAGCCAAAGCCACTAGAACTAATGATGCAAAGGTTGTTGCAGATTTTGTTAATGCTAACATGTTTTCTAGGTTCGAATACCAAAAGCCATTATTAGCAAAATAGGAACCCATTTCTGCAACAGGGTGATGGAAACAATGTTTATAAAATATCACGTTATACACAAGGCTTCCACTACCTATCACCCTAAAACCTACAGGCAAGCTGAAGTCTTGAATCGAGAAATCAAGTTAATCCCAAAGAAAATTGTGTAGCCCAATAGAAAGGATTGAAGCGTAAGATTAGATGATGCATTATGGCCCTATAGGATGGCTTGCAAAACACCAATTAGGATGTCTCCACATAGACTGGTGTTTAGGAAGCCATGCCATATTCCAACTGAATTACAACTCAAGGCATATTTGGCTATCAAAAGATGCAACATGAATTTGGATGGTGCAGGTGTAAATAGGAAGTTGCAGCTATAAAAGTTGAAAGAGATGTGAAAGGATGCCTATCAGAACGCAATGATATATAAGGAGAGAATAAAGACTGTTTGTTATTAAGTTGCTTTCCCAACAAGTTGGTCTGTTTGTTATTACTCATATCTTTCCTTTTGGTTCAGTAGAGATACGGAGTTTGAAAACTGACAAGACATTTTAGATGAATTGTCATTACTTGAAGTTGTATTATGAAGGCTTCCAAATGGAGGATTTGGAAGTTTTGATGATGCAAGACATGACTATTGCCACTTGACGCATGCAATAAGGAGTGAAGCTAACAATGATAAACAAAGGCGTTATCTTAGAGGCAACCCAAGGGAAATTTCTGTTTATTTACATTTTTCACATTTACTATTTTGGTTAAATGCTCCATTTCTTACATTTGATGTTACATTGGGGACAATGTAAGTTTTAAGTGTGGGGGTAGGGATCCTAGTTTTTATTCATGTTTTGGAGCTTAATTGTAGTTTTTGTGACTTCTTATGTGGTTTTCAAAATCAAATAAACAAAATAAAAAATTTCTTATTTTATATTGCATTTAATATTATTTATTCATAATTAGAGTATGAATTGTCTAGAAAAATCAATGGCATCCTTAGCGTCTACTTTTGCTTTGTGATTAGTTAATGTGCATTATCCTTAATAGAGCGGTGAATAGTAGTAGACAAAAACTACTCAGATTTTAAGTTATATTAGCTGATACATAGATATCAGTCTCACTATCTTTTGATATGTGTGACCTTTATGAAACAAACATGCTTACTTTGCTTTGATTTTTTATTCGAGACCACATTTTTATCACATGCATTTTCATGAAAATGATTAGGCATTCTTTGTTTATTACGATCTCCATTAGCCAAAGAGCCTACCCATTTATGTTAATTTTCCTTTCCTAAACCCCTTTGGGCTTTATTAGCCTTTCCTTTTATATAAACCACATTACATGCTTTTACAACTAACCAAATATCCAACCTAAGCCTTAAAGATAGTGGCGCATTTGTTAATTCTTAATGACTGTGAATGTATAAAAGCCTAAGTGTGGGGTATGCATACATATGGGTTAGCTATATTTGTAAAAATGCCATGTTATGAATTCCCACGTTGATGTATCTTCCATCACTATGTTATTTGAAAAAAAAAAAGAGGAAAAGAGGAAAAAAAGAAAATGTGAGTTTGAAAAAAAGTATCAAGAAGGAAATACAATTGCTTTGAAAAGTTGTTAATTAATGGTTTATCCTCCTTAAGTTGTATTGAATGGGTGGTTTGAATATATTGCATATGAGCTGAATGTTATTTTGGATGGTGCACTCTTTGTATTATGTTCATGTGGTTTATGGTATGAAAGCTAAATTGAGTTGTGAACTATAATTGTTGTATTCATTATACCTGACAGTACCTAATTTTGAATGAATATTAACTTATGCGCTCGATACCGCATTGAATGTTACTTTTGCTTCACTAGCTTGATGGCTTTTATGCTACAATTCCCAAAATATGTCTCACCTTACCCTTCCCCACTTTACAACCCTAAAAAAGTCATTTGATTCATGATTATGCATGTGACTTTTAGTGGTAGAGAAATGAAATGATATGCAAAGTTGTGGATTGTTTTGATCAGGAATGGTGTTTTAGTGTAACTGTGGAAATATCTTATTTAATTACCTTTTGTCCAAGTCTACCTCTAGATTACTCAATTTCTAAGGGTGATGAATCTTGATTGATCATGAGTAGAAGCTTTGAATGTTGAGTTATTGCTATAGGTATTAAAGTTATTCATCTTTACTTATGATTATCTATTCTTAACAAATATGAAAAAAGAGTAAAAGTTTTGGTTTATGATTTTGATTTTGACAATTTTCCTAAGGATGGTCAAAAGATAAGTATGGGGGGACTTAGTATGTGTTTAAATGTTGATTCAATTGATTTACTACACTTAGTGATTAATGCCTTAGACATGCTTAAGATACTTACTTTAACTCATATTTGACTTTAGCTACATTTAGGAAGTGAAAAGCTAAAGTGACCCAAAAGCATATTCATTGAAACTATCTTCTCAATGACTATACTATATTGATTCATGGAGAAAACAGAAGAAGACGATTGAAAGAAGAAGAGACAAGATAGAATGTGAAGTGAAGAGCAAAGGGAGGAGCATCTCACAGGGACACATACACTCATAGGTATGACAAAACAAGTCACACTCGTGAGTCCATTCTTGTTGGTGTAAGAAGGAACAGTTGTCTCATTTAACCCTAGTTTTTAACTATAAATGGTACTGTTTTGATGGCACAAAAAGGCATTCAGGACAGACCCTAACCGAAACATTTCTCCTTATTTCTCTTTGTTTCTCTTCATCTTTTAATATTGACAAGGCAATTATGATATTGGTCGATGTTTGGAGCTTAAAGAAGGAGATGGAAGGATAACTTCTTAATGCCTGTTTGACAGTGAAATCAACATTGAGTCACGGTTAAGCTATCTCATCGTGCTAACAACGATACTCTCTTTTCAAATTTTATTTTTGTTTATGTCGATTGAATCGAGTTTTTGTATAGATGATCTTAATACGTTATTTGGATTATTCTATTACAAACCTATTACTAGAATGTTGAATGCAATTCGTAATCATTACATTTGTTAGTAGCATCTAATGATCTTGAATCATTAGGAATAACGTAACTTAGGTTAGATAAGCCAAACGTGTAGGTTACTGCCTATATTGATTATTTTTCACTTCATAATGCAGCTACTAAATTAAATTTAGAGATCATATCCTAGGTTATTCAGTGGCTAGGTTTAATTAACGATTGTATCTTAATTAGACATAACTTAAGGAAAAACCAAGATTTCCAGAGTGTATTGTTAGTCTCTAATCAATAGTTTGAAAGGAGGTATGAAGACGTTAAGATGGTGTGATATGATTAATCGTGTTTAGGCCTAGATTTATCCTAGAACCAAACTTATATATGACACTTTAATCATTTTCAATTGTTTGCTATAATTTGTTTTTTGCTAGTTTGCTTATACTTTATTTTCAAAATTGCATAAAACCCAAAACCCCCCATTTTACTTTCCTTGAATCAATTAATTTTATTACAGAAATTAATTGAATAATCCCTGTAGATACGATCCCAACTCACCATAACTACAAATTTTAGTGTGCAAAGTTAGGTAATTTTATAGTGCACTTATCACGTGCTGTTACTCACTCATTTAAGCTTTTATAAATGATTTGATAATGTTGTATCGAATTTATCTAAATTTTATAGCAATATTGCATAACTCTCTCTCACAGTTCTGCAAGCTTTTAGTATTGAGTGTAATCAATACAAAAGCATGTTTTATTTCTCCTTTGATGTGAGGAACACTTCTAAGGTAAGGATGATGAATAGATAGTACACTGTCTCTGTTTTAAATAACTTATAGTCCTTATCTCCTCTAAGAAGGTAAGATATTAGGACTATCTTCCTCTTTTGGAAAGTTATTATTGGACCTTGAACTTTTATTAGAAGATTAGAACTGGTAAACGAGGAATTTTGGTAGTTCGTCCTAAGTAAGGAACAAATGATGAAAATTCTCGAACCAAGAAATGATAGGCAAGGGTAAAGTAGTGAATGAGAAATGTAGATAGATTCATATTTTGTTTTGGTGCTTTTAGTGGATAAGAGATTTCGGAAAGGAAGAATTAAGGTGAAAGTTAGAAGTAGAATAAAAGCAAAAATGAAGTTGAATTTTTGTAGTAAGTTGTTGAAGGATATGTACATATGTGTATGTTCTTTTGTTGGTGTTTATGATTAATCATGGACTATATTTTCTTTATAGATGATATTGATTTGAAATGGAGTTAAGAATAAGGAGTAAATGAAGTAGAAAAGATGATCTTAGTATGATTTGTGTTAAAGAAAGATTGTAAAACAAAATGGGTGGTTGATCTGGAAAGTGTTCACGAGATGATGTTTCAGTCTTTTAGCCATAACTTTTCTCTAGTTATCTAAACAAGATGATTCTTGATTTGGATTAAAATAGAAACATATGGCTACATTTCTTATGAAGACATCGAATTTAAATTCTATCTTTAAGAATCTTAAAATTTGTCATGAAGTTGAGAATTGGGTGCAGTACATTAGATGAATGTAAATTCATATTCTGAATTTGAGGGCAATTTTGGATCGATCTAGGCTAGATTAGAGAAAGTTGTCTTTTGGAAAATTGTAGATCTTTCTTTTAGCTTTCCAACGATATATAGTATGAAATTTTTGGACTTCTAGGCTGAAAGTTATGGTTCTTGTAAAGAAAGACATATCTTCTGTCTTTTCGCTTCTTCTATGTTTTGTATCTTCTATGTTTTGCTTCTTCTGTGTTTTGCTTCTTCTGTGATGACGTCATCTTCTTCTGTATTTTGCTTCTTCTGCCTTTTTACTTCTTCTGTGATGATGTCATCTTCTTCTGTGTTTCTTTTGTGATAACGTCATCTTCTTCTGTGTTTTGCTTCTTTTGTGTTTTTGCTTCTTTTGTGATGACGTCATCTTCTTTTGTGTTTTGCTTCTTCTACCTTTTTATTTCTTCTGTGATGACATCATCTTCTTCTATGTTTTGCTTCTTCTATTCCATTTTTGACCCTTCAAGCAATAGACTCTGTCTTTGAGGCTCTGATGAAAGTTGTATATCTTGAAATCCTCTTTCAAACCATATAAAGAACACCTTAATCCGATATCTTTAGGGAAAGTTATAGCAATTTTCCCACTTCTTCTATCTTTTCCCATTCGTCTGCTTTTTGATTTGGCTTCGTCTAATCCTATTGTCTGGTCCATTTTGACCTTTCGGATGATAAAATCTGACTTCAAGGTCTTCTTCAAAGTTGTATATGTCAAAGTTCACTTTGAAATCATCCCAAGATAATCTTAATCCAACATGTCTAGTGAAAGTTATGCCATTTTTCCCGAGACAAGTTTGATATGATTGAGGACCAAATCTTGTTTGATTCTTTCGGCCATAATTTTGCTATCCG
>JANVCQ010000002.1:33880968-33896367 GCA_025531925.1 Erythroxylum plowmanianum
GATGGTGTTATGCGACGGCCTAAGAGATTCTACGACGTCTTTTAGACGACGCAAATTGTATGCTTCTGTTGTAGTGTATGGACAAATGTGACCTTAACGAATATAGCAACAACCAAGTAAAAATGATGATCTTCCATGGATTGAATACCAAAAATGAACAACTTGGGAGCGAAGAATCGGTTTATGGCTCATAAACCGAACTGATCACGTTTAAAATGAGAAATTCTTCAGGATTTGAACAACCGAGAGCAGCCTGGGCCCGATTGCGACAAAACTAAATTTGGTTTATGATGATTATTTTTATATAATTTTTATCATACGGTTTGATGTAAGAAAGTGCAAACCAATTAGTAGATAAACTCTCCATGTATATATAAACACGCAATTTATTTTTTCTCCCCTGTACTTTGATGAATTTAAGATAAATTATGCCAAAGCATGTGAAACTTATCCAATTCTAAACAAATTCGAACAGGAACTGGGAAAAAAACAAAAAAAGCTTGAGCGATTCGGCTCAAAACCGTTGCCCTTTGTACTTTTCGTCTTCAAAATGCTAATCTCTGTCATCTTAAGCTTACGTAAGAGAAACTTTCCACTTTAGACTAATTGTCCGATCATCTTTACCTGTAGGTTTATTATACTGGACTTCAGAACAGAAAAGAAACAAATGAAGAAGAGTGCAACTACATCATTGTGGATTGCGGATTAGCCGGTCATGACTTGCAAGAAATTGTGTATTAAGATTTGCATCTCTAATGATACGATGCTGAAACCGTAATAATAACATAATTTCAGCACAGCTCTTTGTCAATTTGTGCACTTATATTCTTATATTGTGAGCAGAAGGATATTGTGTGGCTCTTTCTCATGTCAGAGCTATCACATGCATTCAAAGTATTTTCCAACAAAAAATTCTACTGAGTTCAAGGTAAGAAGAAATTCGTGTGAAAAGTTTTGACGAAGTTCATTGAATGTCAATTGAAACTCCTTATGTATCTTTGTTGGGATCAAGATGAACTTGAATATGCAATTTGTATAAGTTCTGGATCCATATATTTACTTAACTTTCACCAGAAGATTTAGAAAAATACGTGCAAGATGTCTATGTTTGGCCGCTGAAATGATGTCTTACATCTTTATCAAGTTCTTATAAAATATGTACTATAACAATTTTCCTCTTATAGTACATATTCGTTACAATAACTTTGTAAACTCTCTATAATATGTTTTACTTATTCGGAAGTCGGAAAGTCAGGACCATAGAACTCTTGATCCATGGAGGAGACATTATAAATACGCAAGTCAACAAGTTCGAGCTCGAGCTCGTGCAACCACGTTTGTCTAACATCATCCTACCAAACCTCAAAACCAAAGTCCACCGAATCTCTAGATTATGGTACACCACTTTCTTCAAATCTTGCATATAATTCTGTCGGATTCGCTACATTTTCTTCACCTTAGTATCAATCAAAACATGGCCTCTAAAGCCTATAGTCTGTTGCTTACGATTCTTCTCCTGAACTTGGCTTTAGCATTGCATGCCACTGGAATAGATTACACTTATAATTTTAAATCTGTGGCAAACTATCTTCCCAGCTATACTAAGAAAGTTTTCAATTCTATAGACTCCTGCTGGCGAAGAAACTCAAATTGGAACTCCAATCGGCAGGCCTTAGCCAAC
Organism: Erythroxylum plowmanianum; assembly: GCA_025531925.1. Taxonomy (NCBI): domain Eukaryota; kingdom Viridiplantae; phylum Streptophyta; class Magnoliopsida; order Malpighiales; family Erythroxylaceae; genus Erythroxylum; species Erythroxylum plowmanianum. The sequence goes on from JANVCQ010000002.1 coordinate 33,882,650, forward strand.
TGTGCAGTGGGGTTTGGTCAAGCTGCCATGGGAGGGAAGTACGGACGTGTATATGTTGTCATCACTCCGTACGATGACCCTGTAAACCCTAAACCAGGTACACTTCGATATGGCGTCATCCAAACACAGCCTCTGTGGATCATTTTCAGCAAGGACATGGTGATCAAACTGGAAAACGAACTAATTGTGAACAGTTACAAGACTATTGACGGAAGAGGGGCTAAAGTGGAAATTGCATATGGACCATGCATAACAATCCAAGGCGTTAGTCATGTCATAGTGCATGGAATTAGCATCCATGACTGTAGGCCAGGGAAGCGTGGGATGGTTCGAAGCAGTCCTACCCATGTTGGTCAACGTCAAGGATCCGACGGCGATGCTATAGCTGTATTCGCGTCTTCGAATATTTGGATCGATCACTGCTATCTTGCTCGTTGCACCGACGGCCTGATAGATGTGATTCATGCATCAACTGGCGTCACGATATCGAATAATTACTTCTCTCAACATGATAAGGTGGAGGAGAAACGTTCATCCTCATTAAAACGAATTATTGTTTAAACCTAATCTGGACTCCTCTGCTATGTCTTATATGGCTCTAACATGCAGGTGATGCTTTTGGGACACAGTGACCAATACTCAGCAGACAAAGTTATGAAAGTAACTGTGGTTTTCAACCATTTTGGCCCTGGTCTTGTCGAAAGGATGCCAAGGTATGTGCAGAAACATGTTAATAATCACGAGGGGATAATTCAGTGTAGATGGATTACATTTACGGCAACTTATTTTCAAAGTAAAATTTAGTGTATCTAACTTAATTTTGAACATATCATATTCGAGAAGTGTAGACATCTAAGGCCTAAAGTTTGTCCCGTTTCAGGGTAAGATTTGGTTATGCACACGTAGCCAACAATCGGTATGATCAATGGCTTAAATACGCCGTAGGTGGCAGTGCCAACCCAGCAATCTTTAGTGAAGGAAATTACTACGTAGCTTCTGATAACAAACAGGTATGTATAAAGAGTTTTACACACACAACTTGTGAACTTCCCATCAACAACTGAGAAATTTTTGTTCCCTGATCGATCTTGGATTGTAATATAGATAGGAATATATATTCGTAATAAAGAAATAACGACGATCTAATTAGTTGGTGATTATGGATGGCATGCGTACAGGTTACCAAGAGAGAAGTGTCCAGCAATTGGAAGAATTGGAGATGGAGATCATCAAGGGACGCCTTTATAAACGGTTCTTATTTTGTACAGTCCGGTTATGGAAGCATTGGTCCAAATTATTCAGCGCGTCAATCATTTACAGTAGCTCCAGGATCTTTGGCTCCTGCACTAACGTCAGATTCGGGACCTCTGAAATGCGTTGTTGGTCAAGCATGTTGAGTACAAGTACGAAGTAAATGCTCAATCTATCGAAGTAAATGCTCAATCTATCGAGTCCACGTCCCCTGTCTAATATTACGATGTCTTATTATATCTAATAAATCTTAATCTTTTATTTATGTGAGTCCCGCATAAGTCCTTCAAAATAAATGACTAAGATTTCATATATACAATAGAATAAGACAGAGTAATATTGAACAGAGAATCCTGTCTTCAGTCTATCACCTTGGTTGCCAGATAATTGATTATTTGGAACGCATATAAATTGAACCTGATATGTAAAGATTAAAAAAAAAAAAGAGTTCAACTTTCAAGATAAAAAGACTAAGCTGCTGAATTCAGAGATGTCCGGGTATGCAGTAGAATCTGTGTTTAACGATATACGACACTATGGATTGGTGTCACCACTTATATGGCATGCTTTTACATTTTGGATTTTTTAAAAATTTTCAGTTTAATATATTTCAATTTTAATGCATCTTCTTTGTTGTTTTGTGACATTTCCGTAACAAATATATTGCAGCATTAATTCGGCATACTTCCAGTGAAATACTATATTATTTCATAATATTCATAACATCTATAAAATTTATTTAGTACAATAATTACGTGGTATAAGGCAATTCCATATTTATGAGATAATGAAATTAAACACTAGATTGTAATGATGTACATGTCATATATATCGAAACCTATCTTCATGGGTCAATGAATTGATATGGTATATAAAAGACTAGTCATCAGTTGAAAATTTACATCATCTCTTGTTTTGTTCTATGGTATAACAATTACTATATATACTAATAAATAAATAAATAAGGTATATGTAAGTGTCTATTGCCATATGAATTTATTGACTTAGACCATTAATTAGCATCTACTGTATATATCTATTGAAACTCTATTTTTCATAATTGTTAAATGAATCCTTAAACTTTTGATTTCCAAACTATTTCATATGAGAATATTATATTTTGTTACAGGTTAAGATCTATCCTATTAGGATAGCTCTATAAGTAGTATTTGGATACAATATGAATGATGTTGAAAAAAGAGAAGTTCCAATTCAAGTTTTGACGATAACAAAGTAATGTTATTTCTAAATAAAATAAAATAGTAAAATCTAAAGTTTTGGGATACCTAGTGAGATTCTCTCTTCTCTCTATCTTGGTTCCACTCGTATGATTGACCCAAACTTCCTCCAATAGGTTAAACTAGTAGTTTCCAACTCTAGCTCCTTTTTCCTATCATGTTCTTCTTCCAACTTCCTAAAGCAAACTTTTCTTCTTACTCTTGTCTATTATTGTCTTATGGCTTATGTTCCTCATCCTTATATTGGTAGTTTCCAACCCCAACTCCTTTCCCTTATCATGCACTTCTTCCAACTTCCTAAGCAACTCTTCTTCTTTCTCTTGTCTATTATTGTCCTTTGGCTTATGTTCTTCATCCCTATATTTCTTTCCTTTTCCTCTCTTTTTTTCCATGAATGTTTTAAAAGGATTATGGTCTTTTGAATATTAGGTTTTCTCCTGCCTTTCGTGTCATCCCTTGCATCAATATTCCTTTCCTTTCTTATCTAATGAATCCAATCTTTTTAGACTTGGGAAAGGCTTCATTATCCTTTGGACAATTTCCTCTCTTCACTTTCCATCCTCTAGCTCCCATTCATCCTTCGATTTTAGAGGCTTAGGTGCTCTTTTTCACTTCTATTCCTCTTGCTTGTATCAAGTCCCCTCCATCTCAGTTTCTTCTTATCTCTTCCTCCCTAACAAGCTCTCCTTTTTCTCAATTCAGGTGAAACCAACCCCTTTAACATAGGCTCCTTCCTCTTCCAATTTCAACTTTAACTAGAAATTCTTATTAGGGGATCCCTCGATCAATTCTCCCCAATATTATCCTCTAGTGGCTTTTGATGATGTCACCACTATTTCCCCTTTGCTGGAAATCCTTGAGAAGTGGCAAGCTTATGGCCTTAAACAATATCAGGAAATGCCTAACTTTCCTTGTAGTCAAACAATGGGTTATGAAGCTCTCGAAAAGTAAGTGTGGAATTGATTTTTAATGAGGATAATCTATTTATAATTAATTTTTTTTCCAAGGATGTAGCTTAGGAAATGCTAGAGGTAGGACCATGTTATAAAATTTTCTAACCCTTTTTTTTATCTTTGAAAATGTGGTACCAATCTTGTAGAAGTTTTGTATAGGTAAATACCTATTTGGATAAATTTTCACAAAAATCCTTTAGGATATTAGTCTTCTAAAAGTTTGAGTATGTTGTCTAGTTTCACTAGTAAGCCTATTGATATGAATGTGTCTGCTATGGTTTAGGGGAATAATGAGATATATAAGGATTTGTTTTAGTTTGGATTTAAAATAGGAGATTCTTAAAGTAATTTTGTTACAAATAATTAGTGAAGATTATTCCTTAATTGAGGACTCCATTCAACTCCTACCAATGGACCCCATCTTTTCAACCACAAGGGAAAGTTTGAAGACCTAATATAAGAAATTTTTTTAAAGAAGATTATAAGGTGTGTATGAAGCTTGATAATAAGAATCTTTCATCCCTCTCCTCTAAACCTCCCTCTACTGAGGGGAACACTCAAGCCTCGTAGGGGAATGTCTCTCATAAATTGCAGGCTTATAATTCTCATGAAGAAGTTGTCATAGTTAATGATGTGGAATAGGTGCCTCAACTCATTTTTGAATCTAACTTCGTTATACCTCAAGAGTGGACTAGTTATCCTAGCTAAAATCAAGATTAGGCCAGGATGATCATTAAGGTAGAAGTTGGTGCGCCTATTTTTGTTTCTCTTTAAATGTCATATCAAAGCAAATTAAAGAATAATAATAAGGTAGAATCTAGAGCAACTTTATCTAATTCACCTAGTAATACGATAGAATAATTCAAACTTGTTAAGAAAAGGAGATAATACTATAAATCCATAGGTAAGGTCTTTACTACTCCCTATTTATCCTTTGTCTATTTTAAGTTATCACATAAAGGGCCTTAATAGCTTGTAGAAGAAAAACAACAACTTTTGATTATACTATCTCATCAAAGCCTTTGATTTTTTGGCTTTTGGAGATCAAATTGAAAGAAGATAAATGTGTAAACCTTTAGATGTCTAAGAATAAGTGGAATCTATTCATAAACAATGTTAATCACTACTATGAAAGGATTATGGTAGCTTATAGTCATGATGATGTTGGTATTTTAGTTAGACAACTCCAGATCAATGCATTCATTTAATTAAAGAGTTAAAAGGAATTGAGATAATATAGTTTGTATCACTTTTATCTGTACATCTAATTTGCATTTCATAGATCTAAAATATGGATTGACCGTAAAACTTTTTATAACACAATTAATGAAACTTGGTTGATAATGAGGGGCATTATTAGGATTGTTGTGGCAATAGAAATAGAAGAAAAAAGATTTTCTAGTAGACCTTACTTTTAATTTAGTTCTTGCCTTTCCAACATTGATGTAACTAACATTAAATTTGATGGATTTTTTTTATATTTTGAGAAATATAAAATATAGGAATTAGTTTATAAGAAAAAAGTTATAGAGGGTCATAGTAAATTATGACTGTCTTTTGATATTTCAAAATAGTAGAGCAATCTTCAATAATTCCTTGTATTCCATTCAACCACCTATTGAGATGTACGACTATACCGTAGTTTAGAGGAGTATTTCCCTGTTTAGATTCTTTTAAATTTTTAACCAATTGTAAGGGATTTTAAGAAATAATTAACAAAGGTTGGAGTTGTACCATTTATGTTATGAATCCAACAAATTCTACAAGAACCTTATGGAAATGAATAAGGAACTTAAGTTACCTAGAATAAGTTTACAATCACATACAAGCTTGGTTCTAGATAAGGCTATGGAGAGCTTGTTAAAAACAAAAAAGAGCTCTATGACTTTCAAGCAGATGGTATTATGCAATTGAATGATAAAGCAATGAAAGCTTATTATAAAGATCTAGAGATCATGTTTACATGGCTTAAAAATCGGCACTACAAAAGTAAGTTCTTTTATATATCACTAATTTTTAGGAGAAATTTGACTTGAATTTATGATTTGAGGGATGAGCATGAGAGACTTTGATTGAATAATATAAGATTCTACCTCTTGTTAAGGAGTACATCATAAACACTTTGGGCTCTCTAACCTTCAGCACTACTTTTACTTTTTCCTTAGGCTCTTACATTACAAAGCTTTAGTCAATTGAGCATTTTAAATTTCTCTTTAGAGGATATTGAGAGGCTTGTGTCTAGCGTTAACCCAAACAAGGCTCTAAGTCCTAATGTGTTTAATGCCTTTTTTCTATCATTGTCAATCTTTATAAATGCTAATATGTTAGGCAGTATTGGAATTTTTTCAAGATCGAAGACACTTAATTTTAAGAAAGAAAACTCATATTTTCTTATTCCTAAAGATACCAAATCCCTCTTCTTTGACGGAATAAAAGCCAACTCATTATTGTAACAACTTTTATAAGAATATCTCCAAGTTGCTAGCCTTAGGACTTAAATCAATCATGATGCCCTTCATCAGTTCCTCACAAGAAGCTTTCATTGAAGCGTAGGGATATTAGGAACTAGTAAAAATTTTGCATAGAAGATTAACCTATATAAAGCTTTTAATTATATGGATTAGGACTTCATCTTTCACTTTTTAAAAGCTTTAGGATCTTCTACTCTTTGTATATATTAGATTGTTCATCACTACACCATCTTTTAGTTTTCTCATTAATGGGGAAGCTTCTAAATTATTCAAAGATTCTAAAGAGATCCTCTTTCTACTTATTTGTTTACAATATACATTGAAATCCATTCTAAAACTATCTTTCATATCATTAATTTCGAAACTGATGTCAAGTTCTAAAAAAGAGTGAACAATTACATATCTTTAAGTTTTCCTTTACAAATAATCTCTTTTTATTTTTTTAAAGCTAGATCAAGATATGTTTCTTATCTTATAAAAGCCCTAGATGTTTTCTCTAATCTCCCTAGATTATGTATTAATAAAGAGAAAAGTTATATGATGGTTAGCAAGGATGCAACTCATTCTTCATAAGATCTTGCACATATCTTAGTTCTAATGCTTAAATTCTCTCCTTTCAACTATCTTGGTATCTAAAATAACTCAAATAGAATATCCTATATAGATTGTAACCCCATTCCAATATGATAAGAAGATAATTTAGAAAATGGAGCAATAATTGTCTCACTTATACATATAGGTTATACTTGATCTTATATGTGTTCATTTATATGTTTATTAACTAGTCATCCCATCTCTTCCTTCAGAAGAAGCTATATAAGTACATTGAAAAAAATATATTTTAGAAACTTCCTTTGGACAGGAGATGGTACAAGGAAAACTTATGCTAAGGTTTGTTGGAAGCATATCTTCTTACAAAAAAGTGAGGGTGGTTTAAGATATATTACATAATGTTAATGAACAAAGCTTTTCTAGTAAAGAGGTTATATAGATTTATCAATGAGAATTATTCATTATAGGAAAAATCAATCTATGGACATTACTTAAGGAATAGAAATCACCAGATTATTAAGACTAGATAAGGCTCTTTACAGATTATGCAAAAAATTTTGAAACTGTGGGACAATTTACCAAAATACTCTCGGGTGCACAAACTAAAATTAAGTCATGGTTAACTATTAGAGAGAATAGTATCATGATGTGACAATTAAAAATCACAAGCAATCAACACTCATGGGTGAGAGGGAGAGGAGTCACGGGTGTCCAAGAGTCACTCACGCCCGTGCACACTCAATCAGACTTGTCCCGCATTTTTAGCTCTATCTCTCCCAAATGATTTCAGATGGTTAAGATTTTTGGTGGGGATGTAGATTCGTGTATTAAGAGTCCAATGGTTCAAGTTCTATGTCATTTGGAGGTCGGGAGTGCAAGATGTGGTCAAAATACTAAAGGTTGTTCAATTTTCCCTAGCCACAGAAGTTGCGACCCATCGCAAGTTTTGACCCAATGTCGTGATCATGCACAAGCAAGATCATGAGTTTCCACTTGAAGTCACGATCGTGCTCCAACACGATTGCGAGTCTTCTGACTTTAAAGGGAAGTCGTCATCGTGCAGAAGCACAATCGCTATTCTCCTTCTTACTAACTCTGCCGTTTTCTCTTCTTCTTCTTTTCTTTCATTTAAACCATTTCTAACTTATTTAAACCTCCATTTTCGTCTTCCATTACGCTCTAAACATTCACAAAAAGTTTCAGAATCAATTATTTTTCATAGTTGTCAATCAAAAACAAAAAACCACATCCACACATATATTTCACGTTTTCTGCATTCCTTCACTATCATGTTTCTTCATTTTCATTTTCTACTCATTCTTCAATTTCTTCTCTAAAATATATCTTTCTCATATCCAGACCTCATCTAACATCTTCTCCATAACTCTAAACTCATTTTTGTTCATTTATAAAAACATCCTAAATTTCACGTAAAAACCATGAAAATAGAGAATACACATATTAACTTTTTCATAATTTTCTGCACTCTCCTTATACACGTTTTCAATGATTTTTCTAACTCAAAAATCATTTCAACAACATTTTATAATATATTGATCATCAAATATGCAGAACAACACATACGACATACCCAAAATTTCCTTACTTACTTTTTAGCAAATATGTATATCACTATTTCCTAATCATTTAACAGTGAGCTAACGATACATGCTTCATCTTATACAAAAATAAAGAACCATAACAAGCTTACTTGTTTAAAGCTCTAACATCTTTAAAATTTCTAGAAACCCTAACTCTCATGCACCCACGTGCACCATTGTAGAGGTTAACAAGTTTCGGTTTTTCTTGAGGCAAAAGAAAGAAAATCAAAGTTAGGAGTAGGAAAAAGTAGAAGAAAACAAGATTTAACTATGATGGAGATTTGATGAAAAAATCTGTGTAAATGAAGAAATGTGAAGAAGAAAGCTACAATGAAGATAAAGACAAGAGTATTGTCCTTGATTTTTCAAAGCTAAGAAAAAAGTGACTTTAGACTTGGACACTTGTCCAATTTCTATAGTCCTTAGCTTGTTTCCTAACTGACTAGTTCTTATTAAACTAGTTTCATAACTCCCATCTTTTTATTCCAGTTATCTCTAAATTTACAATATCAATAACCCATAATTTCTAAAGTCCTTTCCAAATTTTCTTCAATATCATTAAACTCATTTCTATTTTATATTTATCAATTTACTTGCCAAGTAACATTTTTCCTAGTATAATAATATCCAACAATTTTGGAAATTTTTTCTCGAATTCTCCAAAAATTCTAAATCAATAATTTATATTATCTAATTTGGATTTCAATGTAAATAAATCACAATTATCAATAATATCACATTAACAAATCAAATTTACTCGGAATGTCGATGAATGTATGTACAATCATTTTAATGTGCAAAAATCAATATTCATATGTGTGTATACTAATATTATGCATGAGTATAAAAATGCATTTTCTAATTTCTCATTGCTATTTTCTTAATTACCAAAATCTAGGGCTCTAACCCTTAGTATGGGAATGGGATGTTACACATGCACATATATTTGTGTCATATTCAATGCATGCTCAATTAACTTTCTAGGCATGTATCCTTATTCATAAATCTTGACCATTCAAACATCATAGCTTGTACGCATCTAGTTTGTAAGTAGGTTTATTTCTTAAATAAGTTTGATTACTCTAAATTTATCAATCATACATTCACCAACCTTTTTCTAGTAATATATATTAACACAATTTCCCAATTCTTATTCATTCATACCTAGTTCACATTACTCATATCCTTTGGATCACATTTGCATTCATAAGAACACCTTCATTCCTTTAAAACTCATAAATTCTAGATTTTAGATATTTTGATTTCAAAACAATCCATTCCTTAAGTTAAAACATCAATTAATAACCTAAACTTATCAAACCCTTAACCAATTAATCGAATATCAATCTAGGTTCATTTCAAGTCTTAATCAAGTCCAAATACATCAAAGTAAAGTAACTTATCCTTAGTTGATTCAACAATCACATAAAACAAAAAATTTTCATTTCAAAGCATGCCCACGATCGTGGAGGACCTTCCCATGATCGTGGGATGAGTGAACCAAATGTGCATTCTCCATTTTCCTTCAATTTCTCCAGATTCTAACACCTTCACACCAAATTCAAAACATCTTCATAATAGTCCATTAATTATACCTTAATTATACTTCAATTCCTCATCAATTTCATCTCCAATTCTTATTCAAAATTATTCAATTGGTAGCTCATAATCTATTTATCCTTCAAGAATACAAAACAAAACAGAAACTTTCATTCACTTAATCTCATCATATATATAGTTCTAGTTTTTTTTTCCAAATTTAAGAACACTTCACTAGCACCTTTCTTTAGCATAAATTCACCTTCATTTAAACTTCAAATCTCAATCTAAATCATCCATATAGCAACCTATAACCTACAGTTCTTATGCATCAAAACCAAAACAGAAAAGGAACCAATTCACATATCATTTTTCCAGCACACTTTATCATCAACACTACATGCTATCCATCCCAATTCAATCATCTTAAACTTTCTATTACAACAAGCCACAAAGATTAGTTCTTTACTTATTTGTTTAGCTTAAGTTCCAACTCAATTCCTTATGTGCATGCAAGATCATCTCAAATACAAGGTGGAAATTGGATGGTTTTTAGCAATAACAAAACAGTAAGATGAAAGATAGTAGCATATAGCTTTCTTTATACAGAATTTTGTCAAAGATTTTGGAGTGGTGATGAATTAAATAGAAGTAAATTTCAGAGCTATGGGAGGGTGGATAGTTCAGTGGTGAAAGGGAAAAGAGGAGAAGAATGAACACAGCAGAACAACTTCTGCATTAGCTTAACTTATTAGGTGCTAGGTGTCACCATTTCATAATGACATTTGTCCCTATGCATGCATTCCATTTGTCCTCTCCATAAGCTACCAAACGTCACAATTATGCTAGGCCATTTGTCACTTAACCTCTAAACCATTTGTCACTCAATTTTACTACCATGTGTAACTTATTTAGTAAGCTTAGTCATCCTAAATTTCCATATGTCAATTTGACATTTTTCTTAAACTAATTACCTTCCATACCCCGAAATATGTCAATTGAGTGCACATACAATCTTGACAATGTTTACTAAATTCATGTGTGTATGCGAATATTATGCATGTGAATGAAATGCACTTCATAAATTCTCAAAGGATATGACTCAATAGCCTAAGATTTTAACCCTCAGTAAGTTTTTGGAACCTGGCTTATTACACCAATATATATGTACAAAGTTGATCATTGAGTTAACAAACATAACTCTTCTAGTAGGTGATAGTTATTGATTGCTCTAGTTACTTATCCTTTTTGTACTCTTTCAATTAAGGGTAAACACTAAATAAACAACAATATTCTTATAGAAATAGGTGAACCTAGGTACAAAAAAAGGGGATTGTTTTACTTGCAATCTTGAGCTAGCTACTAGCCAAGGGAAAATTTGTTATGATCTAGAAATCTTGAAAGGAATTCCATATATCACATAATAAGGTATGGGATCAAATGATCTCCTTACCTAATTCCCTTATTTCCTCTAAAAAGCCTAGTTGGCTCAAACCAGTATTGAATATGAGGGAGGAGTGATACACATGAGTAGCCAATTCTTGAACTTTTTAAGGAAATAAAAGAACTCGAGAATTTATTCAACAAAGGGCCAGTTGACCGAGTCATAAGCGTTATATAGTTTTTGCACAGTTGCTTATGGAGTTCCTTAAGTAATATTAGCAAAACTCCTAAGAAAAGAGTACTTTATATATTATATTCCTACATTTTAGAAAAGCAACTTGTGCTAGGATGATGATGGATAGTTCCTTCTTCATTCCCTTTGCCAACAATTTAGCTATAATTTTATAGAGACAATTAGGAAAAAAAAACAAATTATGTAAATCAATAATCGCCAACATTAACTTAGTTAACGTATCTTTAATTTTAGGCTAGGCTTTCTAAATAAACACCCTCATTCAAAATATCAAAGCTTATGGCCTAATTAAGGTTCATTTCAAAAATCACATGCACAAATTCATTTGATTCAAAACTAGCAGACAGTAACTAAATCATATCAATTGCAATGTGATTATTGATGAATGACTTAAGTAATTAAGTTATAGACTTACTCTCTACTTATGTTCCCTAGGAATATTTTAAAAAGGTGAGAGCCATTTTTTAACCTTATTTGTGAATATATTAAAACACTATTCTGATTGACAATTAAATGGATCCTATTTATGTTCCTTATAGTTAGAATTGCATTATGAAAGAATTTTATATTTACTTCCTTTAGCCAAAGCACTCTAGCTCTTTGCTTTATCATGGAGCTATAGTTAGATAAAGCTTTTCAGTAGTTACTGAGAGCCCTGCTTTCTTTCTCCAACCACCATTCATTACCAAAATGCTTATTATTTCTTTTTATACGCTTTCTAAGATCACCTTAGTTTGTTTGACCTATAACATTGTGTTTAAGCTATCATTAGTCTTTACAGCTTTAATTCTTCTTTTATCCAGGTTAGCTTCTTAACACATATAAAAGAGTTATATCTCTTGACATCCCTATCCACCCCTATCCCTACTGGATTAATGAACTCTTCATGATATGCAAGAAAATTTTTGAATATAAAAGGAAATTTTTGTTACTTTATTTAAGGAAATTCTACAATAGGATTAGGGAATGATCAAAGACTTGTCAATTTAGGAAACATGTCATACTCTCTACATATATGTTTAACTCTACCAAGGCTCCATAAATTTTCTCTTTAGTAAAATACCTAGATTCTTATTTGTTACTCCTAGAGAATAGACATCCCTCAAATCTCAAATTTGTTACTTACAACTTATGCACACGTTCTTTAAATTTTATTGAATGATTTGTCAAACACATGTTTCCCTCTTTCTATTACCATAATAAGGTGTTATTAAAGACACCTAATACTAACCAACAATGATGGATAGAAGATTTAAGGCCTATCATATGATTCTATAACATTCTCCTTTGGAAACTACAATTTGAACAATATACAAAGTTTATAGTAAAGCTCCTGTCCTCCCTTAAAAACTTAAATGTGGTATGCATATGTTGGTCACTAGGATGTAAAACTTTAACATTCATCCTCTTTGTATCAAAAGACATTATGATTTTTCCATAGGGGTAATGGTCCTTGTTTAAATTTCAACACACCAATGGCTACCAGTTTATTTCTAGATACAAAATCTTTGAGAGCCTATTATTTCTTAGGGCTATTAAAGCCCTTTATGTTCCATGAAACAATTAACATTAAAAGGGTCTTTTGTGGGTTCTTTCAATTCCATCAAGATTTCCTCTTATAACCACTATGAAGTCATCGATGTTTTCCCCATATTCTCCCTTACTAGGAGTGCATTTAGGTGAAGAGAAGTTTCCTACCTTATTCTTATCTGTCTAAAACGGAATATCATTTTCCTTTATTTCCTAGATCATCAATGGATATTCACTAATATTCACATATTGATGTTCCTTTATAGCTCCTTTTGTGTTATCTTTTAACCTTTAAACCTTCAAGGTTATACTTTTCCTATTCTAGTCCTGAGACTATAAAGCCTGAGTATTTAGACCTTCACATCTACATCCAAATCCACCTTATCTTAGTCCAATACCATCAACTCTAAATAGTCTCCTCTCCTGAATTCTTTTACTTTCCATTTTTCCCTTGACATACTTGCTTAGGTCTCCATTGATAAGAGACTCGAATAGTGTCCTTATACAATGAATCGTTAGCTCCCAATCTCACAATTGGAATTGTACTTAGGAGATTCTTTCTACTTTCCACATTTATTCATAATTTGGGATAACTAATTCTCCACCTTAATGTTATCATTTTGTCCATACAAATTGGTTGTCTAATGAAGCTTGCCAAATCTCTCAAACCTTTTGTAGACAAGTACTTTAGTGGAACTCTACGCAGGTTCATCCAGATAGGGATGTGATCCTTCTTTATATTTTCCATGTTCAACGTGGCTTCCATGTGTTGGACCCTGAACTTTTATTACAAGATTAGAACTGGTGAACGAGGAAATTTGGTGATTCGTTATGAGTAAAGAACAAATGAATGAAAATTCTTAAACCAAAAAATGATAGACAAGAGTAAAGTAGCGAATGAGAAATGTGGATAGATTCATATTTTGCCTTGGTGTTTTTAGTGGATA
>JANVCQ010000002.1:33896467-33912021 GCA_025531925.1 Erythroxylum plowmanianum
CAATTTCTCATAAAATGAAATTCAATATTCTACGAATCCGATGCCTCCAGAATCAGGTCAATCGGACATCGGACGGAAAAATTAATTGACCTAGTTAGCAAGGGAATTGAAATTTGGGTTGTTTCATAAAAGTTGTAGCTAACATTGGAATCTTGATGAGCATATTTATTGGATAATTTTTGACTGCATAGAATGAAAGTTAGTGACTTTTCCATTACTGTTCTGTTTTAAGAGGTGTGTGCGAGGGCAGAAGCTTGCATTGGATTTTTGACACCCTTAGGGGTGAAATTGATTTTTATGCTCTTCATGAAACTTGTAGCATTGTTCAAGAGCTTTCCAATGAGACCAAATTGGTGATGATCGGATGTGATCGATGACTGTGGATGTTTATTGTTTCCGCATTGTGCATGTTGGGTTTCAAACAAAAAATTTCTACTGACTTCTGACTGAGTGATGTAGCACGCCACCCTCGCAAGGCACGGACTCGAATATCACCTTCGATGTCGGGTTCGGGTCATTGGGAGTGGGGTGTTACATAACACCATGACTGAAGGAATAATCATTGTTTCATTATATGCCAAGGTTTAGCCGTTAGGATCTCCTTAGTAGTTGACTATGTATACAATTTGAAAAGTATAAAATTATCTTTAAATAGAAGCACTTTAGTCAAATTCCTATTTTTCCATGCTCTCATTGTCCATTGCTTTACAGTCGGGACGAGGAGTTTACCATTGAAAAATCAAACTAAGGTGGCTAACTAAACCTTTTATCCTTTCTTTAATACCTAGACATCTAGTGCCATTGTGCCTCTTCCATATTTAAGAAATAGGAGTGTACTAAGGGATTCTACATTATCCTCTCCAATCACTTGCCTCTAACTTAATGAAGGATTAATGAGTAAACCAATTCCTTTTGTGCTTGGTGCTGTCAGAGGGTTTGTTCTAGTTTTGAGGGTTAGTATTGACAGAGAAAATAAAGGTGGGAAAGACAAAATACTTTGATCAAACTCTAAGGATTTTTGTCCCCATTACCTAGGAAGGAAAAAATTGATGTTGCATAGAACCCTTCTTTTAGCACATGTTTGGATGAACTTATATTAATAGAACTTTTGTTAGTAGAGCTTTTGTCAATAGAGTTTTTCTGATAAGAGCTTTTCTAATAAGTCAATTGACTATTTGGCTATCATTTATAAAAAAACTTTTTTAAAAAAGTTTCTTACAATATATTGTTTGGTAACATAAAAATAAAAGACACTTTTAATTTTAACTATATTTTATTTTGTAATAAAAATTATTCATGCATATAAATATTATTTAAAATATATTAAACAATATGCAAAGTACAGTATATTAATTATTATATATTTTTAAATCATATGAGACAAATAAAAATATATCTAACCAAATCTTTTATATGGATTATAACATAAATAAAACTAATATCAAAAATAAATATTAAAATATATATAACAAGTCAAATAATATTGCATAAATCTCAAAATAAACGTGAATATGTATTTGTGGATATTGTGAGAATTATGTATAAAATATAAGGACGAAAGAAACTAAAAAATAGGCTCATTAATTGATTTAAAAAATTTACCTAAAATTTTTTTTTTTAAGAAACTCCAAATTTAAGTTTCTTAAAAAGCTTTATTTTAGTTGCCAAAAAAGTTATATCTACTAAAAAAAATATTTTTTCATTTTACAGCCAAACACTCATTTTTCTTAAAAACAGCTTTTGTGTTAAAAAGGTGCTTATTCACCCTCCAAAAGCTTAACCATACAAGCACTTAAAGGTGGTCGCTAGAATGGGTAAAGAGTAGAAGGCGGGAGAAACTAATAAATAGAAAAGATAGTCTACTCCCACTCTTGAGGAATTGCGTGAGCATTTCTCAAGACAGGTAAGGTCACCACCTAAATATGGGATAACAAGTACGACATAAAATTAAGTTAAGGAATAAGTTGAACAAAATTGTGAGCATATATTTCTTTATAAAGGTCTCACATTCCAATCATCAAAAATTAATAGCTTTTTCGAAAATCAAATTTTAAAAAATTACAACTCAATTATTTTTTTATTTAAAAAAGACAAATACTAGTTTACATACTGACATTATGCCTCAAAGAAAGATTTTGCCATGGTTAATATGTAAAAGATTCATCAGTCATGTCTGTAGCTTTTCCGGTATGGTGAAGAAAAAAAGACAAGCAATGCAGAAACTAGTTTCATTTCTTCTTTGGATATTCCCTAGCCCCAAATATAGTTGATCCAATTCTGACATTTGTACTTCCCAATTCAATCTGCAGAAAGACAAGTTAACCAATTAGTCGTGGAGCAATATACTCCCAATCTACCAAGTCAGCTCTTCCAATAACTTTGTTCACAATGACAGAAAAATGGTTTCGGTTATTGGTAAACTTGCTAAAGAAAATTCCTTACAGCTTGCTCAAAGTCATTCGACATGCCCATTGACAGCTCACATTGCTCTTCTGGGATACCGAGTGCTTTGCAAACTTCACTTCTGCATTTTGCTAATGTCTAGAAGAACCATATACTTGTTATGATAATAAAGCACAATATTGCCCTCTTATTTTTCATATTATAAAGGAATATTCATGCAATAAGAATGCAGGAATAGAAAGGATGACGAAATAATTCAAAGCCCAATCAAATATGACACTATCACCTTGAAATTTTCTGGGGTTGATGTGTAGTCAGGCATCCCAATTGTCATCAGGCCACAAAACTCGAGGTTTGGACAGTCCTGGGCAACATGTTTTGCAAGCTCCACACATCCTGAGGGCTCGACACCAGATTTTGCTGCATCAATCTAATAGAGATCAATCAATTGACAAACTACCTAATTTATGAAAGGATATCTGTTCTTAAAAGGCCATTAAATTGACGAACTCAGTTGAAAAATAAATCCACACAAGGGCAAAGCAGACTATAAGAACTGGGAAACCATTCTGTCCCAAACCTGGAAAGTTGTTGTTCCTAGACTGTCTCGTTAATGATGAGATTATCCAACTAGAATATGCATTTACATCAAGGAATGTTGCAGAGGTGATAACAACCAAACTGACTTAAAGCTAAAGATATATGTTCCAAGATAAATTATTTGTAGACTTTTAGGCTTAGGCCGGACGACTAAAAAATGAATGAAAACTCAACAAACCATAGACATATAAGATAAGAACAGCATATATGGAACCTATGAAGCTCAAACATCGTGTTGATCAGCATAAAAAACCCAGTAACAATCTTTATAACTTCTTAACGTTGCACAGTTACAAAAGTCAATGATGTAACACATTGTCGTATGTAAAAGGTACATATATTTTAGTTAGTGTTTTCCATACAAATTACCTTGATTTAATTGTTTTCATTATATTTTAAAAAATTATTGAAAATGTTGTATCGAGGATGAAATCTGTCAAGAATTAAAGAGTTTTACAAGGAAAAGCATAAATCTCAATCTTAACAAAAACATGCATACACTCATGTGTTAGCCCATGTTCTTTTTTAAAACTTAGAGTTGAGAACACGATTTATTAAACAGGTAGATAGAAGCCGTGTCACATGAAGAAAAATAGGCATTACGACCAATTAACTGAGTAGAAAGTTGTATCACATGAAGCAGAAAAAATAGTGCAAAACACGATTATGGACAATGACATGTCTGTTTTCGTATCTTTTCCCAGAAATCATGGCCAGATGGCTGGAGACATAGATGTGTCGATGCCCATATCTATATTCGAAAAGAATACAATAGAAAACACAGCGGAAGAAACAGATGTGTTTGTGCCTATATAACTTCCAAAATGAGAAGTTGTGAATCTAAACATACATCTGCCACCGAAGTTAGATATAAAAGATGAAGAAACCCTATTGAAAGGAGACTTGCATTCTTTTGTTTTTAGAATTAGGGTTAGCCTCCGAGAGAAGAACAACACCTTAGAGAGCATTGGAAGGCTATTTTCAAAAGAGAAAACGCTTGAAATCAAGACCAATTATGCAAATCACATTGACAAATCGAGATCAACTTTAGGCTCTTCATATATTTTTGATTTGTCAAGTGTATTGCGTTGAACATGATAATTGACTAAATATTTCATACATTTGCATAGGAAAGAATCCTAATGATTATCTATATATGGATTGATTTTATTTTATTTATAAGAAATAACTGAAGTGTTCTTAATGTTGATTTGATAAAATTCAGACATTAAATTATATCCTACATTGCGTGTGGATGATTTGAGAGAACTTACATGTAAGTGGACCATAACTTAGATATTAGGAGTTACATGAGGTAGTAGAGATAGTCACGTAAATTCTTGTCTTAGGTTGAGAGTAATATTTTGTGATAAAGAAAATTTTAATAGTGAAGAAAAGAAACTCACCAAACTTCAATTAGTGTAAAAGTTCCTATACAAGTCTCCTAAGATATCGCAGCAACTAAACAAAATTCATATTATGAGAAGTCTGATGGAGTAGCCTAGTGCAAGGCTCCCCTCACGCCAGACATTGAGATATAGATTTTCATTCTCAAGGTGAGGAGGAGACCTGATTGGCTTATAAGGTCCTATAGAGACAAGAAGCATATACTATTAACATCCCTTATAATGTAAAAAGTAATCATTGATCACTCTACTTGATGGATAACTATCAAAAGCATAACTGTGCTCTCATATAAATCAATCAAAAAAATTATAGAACAGATAAGCGATTGTAATACCGCCCCACCAGAAGCCAAGTTAAATGCTAGATGATCAGAAGATTAGATGCAAATAATTGCTAAGGAATGGAAAGACAACCATAGTTTCCGAAACCTTAATTTTCAAAAAGGCAGTAAAAAAGAAGCAACAAAATTTAAAACATCAATTCAGTTGTAGAAGTATAATTATTGACAGCAGCAACGGTAAAAATATTAATGAAGCAAGAGTGCACCACATTTACTGAGATAATTGTATTTACTCACATTTTTCACCACTGGTATTCACTTGGACCAAGACCTTCAAAGGTTTTCTTTCCAAAATTCCAACTGTACGATCAAGATGATTGGCAATCTACAAATTTGGGAAGCAGACAAGTTTTAGGACAAAAACTTCAACCCAGAACTTTACTTAAGGAAAAAAGATTTTAACATCGAGTTTTTTGCAATGACAACAGCGAAAACTTTAACCCAATTGAGGAAATTTTCCAAAAATCCTCACCTTTTCATCGTCTACAGTCTCTACCATTGCAAGGTTTGGCACACCGGCTGCCCAAGAACAATTAAAGCCCATGAACTAACGCATTCCCACCATGAAATCATTATCTTATCTAAACTTCACCGACTATAATATTGAATTGAAATACCAATACAACAAATCCAAATCAAATTAAGACATTGACATACCCAGTAAAGGTTTTACTTTATTGCTCTGTAAATTCCCAATAAAATGCCAGTCTACATCCTCTGGAAGCTGAAAGTAATCACCAATACAAATCCCATAGCCAAACAAACAACAAAACAAATAAACGAAAATGAAAGAGAGGAAGGGAGAGTGAGAGAAACCTTAGGAGCTTTTTCGACGAGTTCTTGCACGTAGTTCTCGCCAAAACTCCGGTGACCAGCGTCGTAGACTTGCTGGAGAACGGAGACTGGCTTGGTTTTGCTAACGGCCACCACTCGGATCTGCTGGGACACGCGACCGGCCCGTTCGGCCGCAAGTTTGACCCGCTGCAGAACGGAGCGGAGCGCAGCCGCTGCAACTCCGTCCATTGCTGCTGCCATATCTGATTCTCCTTCTTCTATCTTGGCCGTATATCTGGAAGTCGACTCTTCCTCCAGAGCGCTCATCGTTTCTCACCAACAACAGCAAGACCACAGAAAACGGTGCGTTTCCGCATGGACCTTTGGGATTGGTACATTCTTGCTTTTTACATTCTTCATGATGACAATTCTACCAAAAGTATCTTTTAACAATACCATTTTTGTTTCCTTTTTCTTATGTTTGATAAATATACTAATTCTCTTGTTGTTAGCAAAATATCATAATTGAAAACAATGATATAAACACCTTATTGTACAAAACAAAATTTGGTATCAATGTCAGTACGACAAAGGTCAATATTAGGTACCATTTCGGATAATTTTTTAAATTTATGAAATAATTCCTATTTTTTTTAAATTACAAAATAGTATATTAGTCTATTATACTGTATATTTTATAATTTTACATCAATTTTGTCTTCAAAAATTAAAATAATAGAAATTTAAAATAAAAATAATTTATTTATTTTTATTAACATTCATTTTCACATATTTCATATATAAATAATGACCATATTTAATATAAAAATTATTTAATTATCATACAAATACAAAATTAAGAACAATACAAAATATTTAAAATACTACAATTTTATCATATAATAAATAATAATTACATCAAAAATATCAAATAAAAAGAACAATAAATATTTGTTACTCTCTAATAATTACAATTTAGAAAAGTCTTTGCCGATCAAATATAAGTAAATTTTTAAAAAAAGGAAAAAAAAACTCAGAATTTTATTAAATTGGATACGAGATACTTGTTATAACTGCATTGACCTCAATTCTAATTTGATACAAAATTCTCATCATTAAAGGAGTGTCATCATCACCATCATTCAAATTTATTGTACCAAATGACATGCCAATACTTTCTCATTTAAGATTATCTTCAAGTCACTCTCATCAATCAAAACCGGTTTCTCAGAAACCCAATATGCCAAAATGATCGATATTATCAATGCAAATTGGATCTACTGAATTATTTGTTCTATTAAAAATCATAGTAAACAATAAAATTAAATTATTAAAAAATTATAAGAAATTATATCTAACTTAGTAATGATAACAACATATCTTTCCCGAAGCTTAAAATTGTATCAAACAAGATAAAGTCATTCAATCTTTTACGCTCCAATCTATTCTTTTCTTGGAATTGATGAATTCAAATGTGTTCCAATTCCTTTCACAGCTTGTTGCACTCACATATTGACTTAGAATTCTAATTGTAAACTTCTGTAATTCTAGAACACCACTTTCGAATTGGTCCCACGAAAAAGTTATAAGTCGTAAAACAACAAAAGTAATGTTATAAACAAAATAAAATGACAGTTAATTTTCAACAAGTGAAAAAATATATACCTAGATTAAGTTTTGCTCTTTGTCGAATAGTAATTAATATCCCCAAAAGCCTCCTTATATCTCTATTTGTGAACTTATAAGATCTTGTAACATCTCATAGGCAACAACTGTTGTACTAGTTAATAACATTCCCTTATTAACTTTGAAATTCTTTGTAAAACCTTACCTGAAATAGACACTAAGATTCAAAATGGCCTAGCTACAAAGAACAAAGAGTAAAGTTGTCTTTCCCATTTCTCATTAATGATTGTAAGATAACATGTGTATAAAGAAGACCTATTTTTTATATTTGCCTTTATTGTTTCCTTCGCCTTCTTTATGATATCATAAAATAACACATTGTTGCCTTTTTATCATTATCAACCAGATAAAGCATATTCTCTAAAGGCTCACAAAATTAGATGAAAAATTGGCATTGGGACCAAAATTCAGTATCTTCAAGTATAGTTCTTGAAACCTCAAATCCAGTATTAAACCTAGCATGTTAAGATGCAACCTACTTATTACTTGTAAACATCTGTCTCAACTCTTTTTTCATCATAATAAAACACTAAAATGATAATAAATTTGCTACAAATCTTGTAAAAGTAGGACGACACAAATTCCTACCATTACTAAAATCCTTTCTCATTAAATTTAAGACCCGTTCACGATTGTAGATGAACTTGGTCACCTTTTTTGCTTTCTACATAATCTCATCAATAATAGCAAAATATCTAGCATCCTCTATATTTTCTAGCATTAAGTCAATGTAATATGTAACACAAGGAGTCCATAAACAAATATTGTACTTGCTTTGTAATCTTTTTCCAACCGCTTTATAAACAAAATCATTGTTAATAATTGACAAAACAATATTTTTTTGGCCCTATTTTATTCATAACTTCATCGAATATTTCAAATAAAGTATCAACATTCCTAACAAGTCCATATGCATTAATAGACTTCATAAACATTAAGCACTTTGCAAAATAAAACAAAAATTAATAATAGATTCATGTCTCCTATTTGTCTAATTATCACACATAATTGAACAACCATAAGTAGCTTAAGCTATTCTTTTTCCATCTAAATAACTTTTAATTTTATAAACAGAACTACTCAAAAGTTTACATATGTAATCATCAATAAAAGGAGCTTTGTATCCTAGATCGTAAGAGGCTAAAACATCCATTATAGGTTGATAATAATAAGATTGGGAAACATTGAATGCTATACCTAAATCATAACACCATCTAGTCATTGTCATAGCTGCATTGTGAGCCACTTCTCTTGATTGCAGGGCACTATAAATTGAAGGTTGAACTTCAAGAGGTGTTTGTGGTGGAAAAAAATTCGACACCTGTCTTTTTCTTTTCCTAACATCAGATCCAGATTCAACATTCACTTTTTATTGAGTAAGAACACTACCACCTCCAACATTTTCACTATCATCCTGAACACTATCAAATAAACTTCCATTATCAATTTCATAACTCAATCTCTCCCTTATATCTTTCTCGTGCTGATACTTTTCAAGAAAAGTCTCCATTTTCCACTTTCACATCATAGCTCAATTTTGTACAAGGTTCCAAATCTCTTTTAAAATTGATTAAATGCTTCTTTAATCTAATGATTCCTCCACCTTTCAAATGCTTGTTACAAAACAAAAAACTACTATGATTCTTCATACCAGAAACCAATGTAGCATGAGCCCAAGCTGGATCATTGTATCTTCCTAAAGTAGCTGAATTATCAGTAGTACTTAAGCTTCCTTCCATTTATCTGTAAAAATAAATAAAGACATGTATCAAAATAAGGAACACATAATTTCATCATCAAGTACTATTACAAAATATGTATTGTCTAACTCAAAAGTCCAAACTAACACAATATACATATTCATCTTATATAATATAACTCATTTTATATGATTACATAATCACAATTCAATTTTATCCAACACAATTTACCAATAAGTCAGAAACCAACAATTCAAGTTTTCAACATACACAATTACTCAATACACATGTCCATCTTATATAATGTAAATCATTTTGTATGATTACATTATATAAAATTCAATTTCATCCAACACAATTTACCAATAAGTCAAAAACTAACAATTCAAGTATTCAACATATATAGTTACATGATACATTTGTCCATCTTATATAATATAACTTTTTTATGATTACATTATTCAACCATAAACTAAATACATACACTCACAAATGTAACATATTCAACTTCAGCTATAACTCATAACTATAAGTTTACAACTTTCTTTATGTAATCTCATAATTTAATTATAAACTAATATATTTTGTGTACTTATACAATTCAATTTATAATGCCTATAATTAGTTTGTTTTCATAACTATTTTTCATTAACATTCTTAGTTTCTTACCCAAAATTTCCAATTCATTAATTTTCTTCATAAATTAACAATATCTAAATTATATTGAAATTGAACCAACTCATATAAACAATTCTAAGTTTCCAATCCAAACTTTCCAATGCAGTAATTTTCTTCATAAATTGACAATGCCTAAATTACATTGAAATTGAACCAACTCACACAAACAATTCCAACTTTTAAACCTAAATTTGACCAACTCACACAAACAATTCCCACCATCATAAAATACACATACACAACCAAATATAATGCAATTGCTATTTAGAGTAAAAAATACACCCAAAAAAATAGAAAATGCAATTAAAAGTCTGATCGGTTTGGTTCAGTTTAATTTGGGTTAGGTTAGATTTAGATTTGGATCTAGAAAATTAAAATTCCAAATCTTTAGTTTATGTTGCACTCTACACTCTACACACACTAGCCACAACTGTGGATGGTTGGAAGCGGTGGATGGAGAGCAGTGGGTTGTCGGTGGTGACGTGGTGCACACATAAGAGTGGAGAGTCGCGAGAGAGATAGAACTTAAGGAAGAGATGATGGTGGAGAGCCACCAGAGAGGACAATCACTGGAGAGTAGAGTTGTCAGAGGGGAGAACCGAGAGAGAGTGATATGCATCAAGGGGCTAGTGACATGGCATCTCAAGTTGGGGTCAATGGTTCGAGTGTTCAAGATAAGAGTTTGAGATCTTCAACTCAAATTCTACCAACAACTTTCAAAAGAATCCACTTGTGGATATTGTTGGGACTATGATAAAGGCTAGAACCAAAAGGATGCAAGGGGATTTGAATAATTTAATTAAAAGTACTCATTCTCAAGCCCAAGTCCAAGTTGCTTCAATTAAAGAGTCCAAGCAAGTGCACTTATTAAGTCTTGAACAATAAGGCTTATGGTCGAATTTATTATTAGTAGGTTTCCTTCTTTGTATGGGACAATTGACCAAATCCTATAAGGTCTCTTATTTCCTAAAAAGTTAGTTTCCTAGCAGGTTAAGTAATTGTAGGTTTAAGGTATTTCCTTTTCCACAAAGGATTGCTCTTTTTAGTTATAATTTTTGGTCAACCCTCTCCTACACATAGGGAGTTTTGGCTATCACTAGGGGGAGAATGTTTATGACATTTTTTGTGAGGTTTATCCTTATTATTATTCTTGTTGAATAATTAGAATGCATTGCGTAATTTTCATGCTTTGTATGTGACTTATCTAATTGATTTTGTTTCATCAATTAGTGGCATCTTCATTTGTTGTCCTTATTTCAACCTTGTGTTGTTCAATTCATAATTTACTTGAATTGGGTTATGCATGTTATTGAGGGTTGGGATACAAACTCTTGGAACAAAATTTGTTCTTCTCTTCTTATTCAAATCTTCTTCTTAGTTGAAGATTAAGTGGTGAATTACGAAAAGTCTTGGGTAAGTTTTTTATATTCCTCAATTTCATATCAATTTGGTATCAGAGCCTATGTTATCTTGATTCATGTTATGTGAATAATTTCTTGTTTCTTGAATTTGCATTCGTATTGTTCTTAATCAATCTTGAATTGTTTCTTGATTGATTTATTTTATGTAAAGAATTTCATCTTTAGGTATTTCCAATTTCTGTCCAAATTTAATTTCATGGCAATTTTCTTTAAGTAGCTTCGACCACCTTTGCTTTTTGAAAAAAAAAAGAAAAAAGTTGTGTTATTGGTAAGTTTCCTTTTGTGAAATTGTTGTTTTTAGAAACTAAGTTTCTTAATTGTGGAAGGTATTACCATTTTGGAAGGTACTTTACATGCAAGGAAAGAAGTCTTACTTGCCTATTTCAATTGTTTACATATTGGTAAGAA
This sequence comes from Erythroxylum plowmanianum, assembly GCA_025531925.1. Lineage (NCBI taxonomy): Eukaryota > Viridiplantae > Streptophyta > Magnoliopsida > Malpighiales > Erythroxylaceae > Erythroxylum > Erythroxylum plowmanianum. Next base: position 33,907,885 of record JANVCQ010000002.1, read on the forward strand.
GGTCAATGTTGTAGAAATTGGTTACATATAGTCAATCCTGTTTGCATTAGGAATTGTTTCCTCTTTAGGTGTTATAGCTTAAAATTGCCATATCTTTTTAACCGTGAGGAATTTGGGAATGTGTCATACATCAATTTAATAGTAATCGACGAAATCTTTTGAATGGCACTATATTGCATATTTTTACTCCTAAAAAATTATCAAAATACCCTACCTAAAATTGTGCCAATTTGTGACGTATTCTAATCTATTTTCTTGTTCTAGATTATTGTTGCAAATTATACTTGAGCTATTCTTATTCTTTGATCTCCTAACTTGTTTTCTTTGTGCTACTTTACATGAGAATTATCATTTATTATTCATGGCACTCAAGAAGATAATAAGGAAAGAGTGGTAAAAGGCTGAGTTTTTATTATAAAAGCCTATTGTAGAGTAAAACACTTGGGTTGAAAGTAGCTCTAAGGTATACACAAGGAAGGTGGTCCAAACATAAACAAAAGAGGAAGTGAGATTTTTGTTTAGTAGGTATCATGTCTGACAAAGTGACAAGGAGGAGGCAAGCCAAACTTAATATTAACTTACCTGTGCCAAAAGGGATGCCATAGAACCCAACAACATTGGATTGTTGATGGCGTTGGTAAAATAAATGACAAAGTCAAGAGTTGACGTTAAAAACATTAAGGAGTAGATGACCAACATGAGTGCAATCAAAGCTTCTATGAGCAATCAATATTAAGAAGAAATTGAGGAAGAAATTGAAACTTCCAACCACACTTATGGACAAAGTAAAAAGGTTGATAGTAATTAGGGATCTATTAAATTGAAAATACTTAATTTCATGGAAAATTTGATCCTAAAGATTACTTAGATTTAGAATTGAAAGTAGAAAGGATTTTTTATGTCCTTAATTTTTCTGAAGAAAAGAAAGTTAAGTTAGTTGTTGTTAAATTCCAAAATTATGCCGCCAGTTGGTGTAGTAACCTTGTGTATAAATGTAGAAGGAATGAGGAACCCTCTATTTCTTCTTGGTGTGAACTAATTGGCATAATATGGAAGAAATATGTTCCAAATTCCTATTTTCGTGAATTGTATAATATGGCATAGGAACTAAAGCAAGACAACCAAACTGTGATTGAATGCTTTTAAGAGTTAGAGGCATTGAAAATAAAAGTGGCATTAAAGAGGATGAGTCAACTTCTTTAGCCCGTTTTCTTAGAGGATTAAATCGACCAATTCACCAGAGAGTTGAAATGCAAGGATACATTGATACAGATGATTTGTTAGAAAAAAACCATAACTACTGAGAGACATATAAAGAAGAATGCTTCTACTTCTTTTAATGTAAAGTCTTAACCTAACAATGTACATTGCAGTAAAATAAATGGGAAAACAATGGGGCTTAGAGATATTTGCCCAACCCCGGTGCTAATAAAAATATGTCCTTTAAACCTTCTACTTTTAAGGTTAGTTCTTCAAACTTGGGTCAAAATCGAAACTAGCCGAAACCTATCACATGATTTAAGTATCTAGGTAAGGGTTATATAACATCACAATGTCCTAACCAAAAGGTGTATATGTTGTTGGAGGATGGGACTTACATTAGTAATCATGAGTGTGATGATATGCCCGAATTGACTCGAGGCGATGAGGAAGAATGTGTTAAGGGGGATGACTTTGATGATGAATTGGAGGTTGAGGGGTTGAATGAAGCATTAGTGGTAGTCCAAACCTTGAAGACACAAATCTTAATTTTATTTTTATTTTTATTTTCTCAATTACATAAAACCTTATGCCCCTTTTTTTGCATCAATTATTTTCATTACTAGGATTAACTAAATGTTTCTTGTAGATATGATCTCGACTCACCACATCTACAAATTTTTAGTGTGCAGAGTTAGGTAAATTTTACAGTACACTTGACACGCATTGTCAAAAAGATAACTTTATTTAAGTAATGGATGCGCACAAAATGCTTGGAAAGTTGAAATACCGTAGGATCTTTTGTTTAAGTTATGTGTGTCTTATTGTAGCCTAATTGTGTGTCTTGTGTTATGATGTTAGTGTGTTTTTACAACTCTCATAACGTTAACTTCCACAAGTAGTTTTCCTATAAACGTTCAACTGTCAACTATCATCTAATTTTAGGTCATGTCTTGATTAATTACCTTCTACATATTCCTCATATTTTCAATTGTCTTGAGTCTCAACTCCCGGACTTTTTTAGTAATTTCAATATCTAAGAATTTTCTGGGAAATCCATTTAGTTTATGGGAATCCTAGTAATTAGACCTTTAGATCTTTAGACTAAATTGGTTGAATTCTAATCAAACTATCAACAGTAACCTATAATGGTGCTTAGCCACTTGAAGGCACCTAATTGTAATACATCAATAGAGGTAAAGTTGACCCTCTTCTCATCACCAAAGCCTTATAGGATAAAAGAGAACTTAAGATTAGGGTATTTATCCCTTATAACCTAAGACTGAGTCTTCTTAGAAGGAGGAGCTTTACACTCCTCTAGTGTATTATTAAGCATTAATAATGAGGTCCTTAGGGAAGCAATGCCATAAAGAAAAGGTGGAGGGTCAGGTCTAGGACTAGGGGAGGGAGGCAAGTGAAAGGGATTGTTGACTTGGTTTTACCAAGGGTAGAGGTTAGAAGTAAGGGTGGAAAAGGTCCTTTCAATAAATTGGTCTAATCAAAATCTAAAGTGGAATGAGCGTTTGCTTGAAATTAGTTAAAAAGTAAAAAATTAGTAGAGGAAAATTTGAAATACTATTTTAAAAATGAAAATAGATACAACAAGAATAATAAGGTGATAGCAACAAAGATAGAAATGCCCCTACACTAGTTAAGGATTAGGAAAGAACCTAGTACCTAAAGCAACAGGAGCTAGACTAAGGAAAAACTAAAGGATAAGGGTACTAAGGGAGAAAAGATGAAGGAGAAGGTGAAGGAGACAAAACTATAGGAGCAAAGGTAGGATAGTCAAGGAGTTAACCAGGAGGCTTCCACAGCTAAAGCTAAAGGAAGGAAGGGAAAAATAGAGGCCTTTCTTGCTTATATTAGAACTCTCCATTTTCAACAATTTCATGAATCACATAATTTTAAAACAACGAAAAATTGAATTCATTCATAGTAAAATTAACTTTATAGTTATAAAGAACTTAGGTGAATTATAGAATGAACATAATGACATTTACTTATTACATCATATTTGAACTACATTTTTAGAAATTTTAACATAAAATGAAATTGAAACCACTAAAAACTCAATCTAATGTATGTATACGAATACAATTAATCACCAAACATATAGACATGATTGAATATGCCCATGTTTAGGGGAGTCTGCAAAAAATTTGTGGCATACAAATTGTTATATTTTGATGTATTAAATGTTCATGAAATTATTAAGTTTGCTTTAAATTGGATGGAATAGTGTTCATGTACATCTAATTTGCATATGAGTTTTTATTCAAATAATGAAAATAAGATTTACATTATAAAAAAACTCTCATATCATCAATTAAACATATACATCAATAGTTCAATTTATATAAAAACAAATCCTCACAATTAACAAATTAATGTAAAAAAACTAGCTTGAGTTTATGAAAGTCAATTCCCAATTTAATTAATTTATGCATTCATTTGTTTGATTTAGTAACTAGGTGATAGACAATTTGAAACATCCCCCATTACCCATAATATATAAACATGAATGCCTCAATACAAATAATTCAATTAAGGCATATTTTCATAAAATAATAATTAACTTCACTTAATCAAATATACCAATAAAAATAAAACATAACCTTAGATCAATAATAATGAATAAAATTTCACCCTTATAAAACTTCATATGTTAATTAACATTGACACAAAAATGTTTGTTCTTTTGTGTATGTCTCCTATAGTCAATCATAACTATACATACGACTATATTATCATACGAGTACATGGAAGCATCGCTTATGACATAACTGTGTTCTAGGTCATTGATAGGATTGAATTATCTTATATTTTCTTATACATTTACATGTGATTTCAATCCTATTTTTTTAGATAAAATGCTCAATTTGTGTTCAATTTGTGTTGACTATGAGATTGGATTTATTGATATATTTTTGAGTT
>JANVCQ010000002.1:33915660-33941886 GCA_025531925.1 Erythroxylum plowmanianum
ATAATTAACCGCCTGCCCCGAAGCTGCTTCATAAATGGCAAGAATTCGTTTGATATTGTGTCCCTCCCTTGCATTTGCTCTAAAGAAAAGGAAACTATCGTTCGCAAAAAACAAGTGGGATACACTAGGACTGTCGGGACAAATAGTGGCTCCATGTATATCTCCTCGTGCCTCATGTCGCCGAAGCAAAGCAGAAAGCCCTTCAGCACATAAGATGAAGAGGTACGGGGACAACGGATCTCCTTGCCTCAACCCTCGTTTAGAAATAACTGGACCAACCTCAATTCCATTGAAAGCCACTGAATATCGGACTGTGGTAACACAAACCATGACAAGCTCCACCCACTTCCTATCGAAACCCAATTTTAATAAGATAAACCGTAAATAATCCCAGTCCACTCGATCGTATGCCTTGCTGATATCAATTTTGAGCGTTGTTTCACCAATCTTACCCTTGCCCTTATTTCTCATATAATGTATAATTTCAAACGCCACCATAACATTGTCAGTGATGAGCCTCCCTAGGACAAATGCCGACTGCATGGGAGAAATGATTATGGGCAAAAGAGTTTTAAGTCTATTCGCAATTACCTTGGCTATAATCTTGTAAAGAACATTACACAACGCAATAGGCCGAAGATCTTTCATGCAACTCGGGTTGTCTTTTTTAGGGATCAACACAATTAACGCTTCATTTAGAGTAGCCGAGAATTCCTATTTTTCCATCCAGTTGCGACAATTATTGAACACGTCTGTCCCCACGATATGTCAACATTTTTTAAAAAATGCCGCATTCATACCATCTGGTCCCGGAGCTTTATCCGGATGCATGTCGAAAATTGCTCTCTTGACTTCCTCCATCTGTAATGGCGCTAAAAGAGAGTCATTATCCTCTTGGTTCACCACCGAATTAATGGAATCAAAATGATGGAAACCTGATCCTCCTGACATCGAAAAAAGCTGGGTGAAGTAATTGAAAATAACATTGCTAAGACCCTCCATATCTGAAACTGTTTGTCCGTTATCATCAGTGAGTTCCTTAATATGATTTAATCTCCTTTTGTTTGATGCCTGCGCATGGAAGTACTTGGAGTTAGCCTCCCCGTATTGCAGCCAAAACACCTTGGAACGTTGCTTCCAAAAGATCTCCTCTTGGGCAAGCAGTCGGTTAAGCTCGTTTCTCTGGGCCTCCAATAACGCATACTGGTGTTGAGTCCTTGCCGTATTCATGCTCCTCTTGAGATTATGAATCCTCTCAGCGAAATTGCTTCCCAATTGCTGTTGCCAAGTAATCAGACTAGTACCACATTTTCGAAGCCTGGGCATGAGATTTAAATCACAATTATCAGTCCAAAACCCGGAAACAAAATCCAGAAACCCTTCCTCTATTAACCGTTTATTTTCAAATTTAAAACGTCTAGTCCGCTTGACAGGGAAATGGCGCTCAGCCACTAATTTGATAGGGGTATGATCCGACGTAGCGCTCACCAAGTTGTGTAAACTATGAAAAGGAAAAATGGCTATTCATTCCTCATTAGCTAACGCCCGATCAAGTCTCTCTAGTATAAGAGAATTTGTGTGTCTGCCTCTCTGCCAGGTATATCCGAAACCAATTAAGGGGATATCAATAAAATTACAGTCCATTATGCAATTATGGAAGCCCTCCATCAGATAACTAGGATACGTCCCACTTCCAAATTTATCATCTAGGGACACAAATTATTAAAGTCGCCAAAGCAAACCCAGGGCATGCTATGGAGTCTTGAAAGGGACCGAAGAAGCCCCCAACTAGCTTGTTTTCTGTGCACCTCCGGAAAACCATAAAAACCTGTAAGACGCCATTTGGGAGTGTTTGAGTCCTCGATGCAAAGATCAATATGGTTGTTAGAAAAGCCAACAACAGTAGCAGAAACGTCTTGATTCCAAAACATAGCTAGACCACCACTTCTACCTACCCGATCAACACAAAAACAAAAATCATAACGTAACAAAATCTTTATTTCATCAATCTTAGTAGAATTCGCAATAGTTTCACTCAAAAATAAAATACGAGGCTTATTGACCCTAACTAGGTCCTTCAAAGTTCGAACTGTCCTATAGTTGCCTAGGCCACGACAGTTCCACGCTAAGTAACTCATGGCTCTCGACGGGTCTGCATGTCCAGACCGGCCGTTGGTGTATAATGTGGCATTGGAGACACATCTGAGTCACTCGTGTACATCATCTCAGTAGAATTCTCTACGTTATGTCCTTGTCGAGGTCATTTTTTTGTTTCCTCAATATCCATAACGACATCTTCTTTCTCATGCGGCTCAACACTAATGCGCTGGCTATTGTTATTGGATCTGCCCTCGACAACGGTGCAATTGTGGCCCACCTGTACCCCATAATCGGAAATAGATTTGAACATTAACTTCTTGGATATAAATAAGAAATCATTGCCGATCTTTCGGGAGTTTTGAGCTGGAGATTGTGAATAAATCAGTTCATGATTTGTTGCCGCGTAATCAGCTCCAAAATCATCTCCTGGCTCTCATTTCCACTGAACCGTGCGTCTAGCATTTCGAAAACGCACCTCCACCTGAATATCCTCCGACCATTCACGGGCGATTTCCTCCTCCAGCCGTTCTAAAAGCTTGCGACAATGAGTCTCACTATGGCCTATGATACCACACAGGTAACATATGAGAGGCAATCTCTCATAACTAAAAGATATCATTATAGAGTCTCCTCCCTGTTTGCGTATGTTCGTCCTTCTCATTATAGATTCCTTCACATTAATACGAACACGAACCCGCATATAATTGGTCCATGAGTTGCGTCACTGAGAGGAATCATATTCAAGGAAAGTGCCCATCAAATTTCCTATGTTTCTGGCTAACATCTCAGACGCAAACCCCAGGGGTAAACCATGAAACTGAACCCAAACATCTGTATGCGTAAATTCTATGTCAGCTGGATTCTCCCCTTCCTTCCATTGGTGTATTAGTAAGATGCATTTGTTAAAAGACCACGGACCTCCTGCTAACATCTTCTTCAGATCCACACGATGATAAAACTGTATGATGTAGAGGTTATGTTGTTCCAATGGTTTGATGAAAGCACCTCTCATTGGACGCCAAAGACTCAACAGTGTTCTTTCCAAAGCATCTGCATTAACCATACGTTCTCCCACCAATTTGCCCAGCAAGCACAAATCGTAATTAATTTCGCCAGTTTGAACCTCTTCTGCTGGAATCACAAACTCACTGTTTTCCTTCTCCCCGATAGAAAGATTCTGAAATTCCTGATCCATTCTGTTGCACAATAATCACACAGCAAAAGTAAAAAACAAAGCTATTACTCAAAACAACAATCATGCACGAAAACGACAGACTAATACTTGCACCCTAGAGAGAAAAAGAGAGGCAAGACTCCCATCTAATATGTTTACCCCATTTGTTTCTCTCTCTGTAATTAAAAAAACCCCTACAAATTGAAGGTAGTAGTTAATAAATTCAAGCTTCAACATAACGATGAATGTGTCGTATCAAGACAGAGGGAACAAGCAACCTTGTTCCTAGCTAATAAAATGACAACTTTCTTAGGATTAATTAATATATTTTTTCTTTTTTAAATTACTATTTTGTCCATTATTTACTACAAAACAACATCGTAGTTTCTTCATTTTTATTTATTTTTAATCTTGCTTGACATCTGCAGGCCACAGGTAACCAGCAACCCCTAGCCAAAAAAAAGATTTTCTATAGTTGAATGCCAACCTATGGTACAAGTATAGGCGTTAAAGACTTCAGTTTCACCTTTTCTTTCTAATTAATTTAGAGGCGAAATCTTCACAACGATACATTTCAGCTTTGAATGTATATTAATGCCAATGGAAACACCGTTTCAGCTTTGGTATTTGCCCTTAACTTTTGAAATAATTATAAGAAACTAAAATTATTCCATTCCCCTACATTAGATCACTGAAACAGGCAAAACTGATAACGGTATCCTAACAATGTGATCTAAACTTCCTGTCAAAACAATTTCACCGAAACTGAACTTATCTACTGTTCTGGTAACTTGGAAGTGAATGTCCAAACTCTGCGTTCCTTGTGAAGCTATCCTAAACCAAGTCGGAGACAAGCTAACTGTCGTGCCAGTAGGTGATATTACTGAGCATAAGTATGTCTCCGGTTTGCTACCCACGTTCTTCATAGTCCGCCTTACTGTTTGGTTTCCTGTTAATGCTGATATTGTCACCGAAGGCAGGTTCAAGTTGGCAGGGTAGTTGAGCGTCTGATTGCACCCTACTCCAGTAGCAGCTTTGATTGTCATGGGATCAATCTTCGGCAATGAGCACAGAAAGATGATGTAGTCATCAAATTCTGCTTCAGGATCCCATAATATGCGGGCGTTATACCAATCACAAACGCTAAACAATAGTAAATTAGAATGTGATATGATGATAAATTGATTACCTGATGAGAAGATAAGACCAGGGTCAATGGCTCGATTTGGATTAATCAGGCCAGCACCTAAATCAAAATAAGTGGAGGGATAGAAGCTATCAATATCTGATCCTTCAGCCTCGATGACTTCTCCGTAGTTATCATATTTGGTGGCAGTAGTGGACATGGCCGACGCAATCATGGAGGGAGTCCACGATGGATTACATTGCTTGATAAGTGCTGCTATTCCCACTATGTGTGGCGTGGCCATGCTTGTTCCCGACAATAGGGCAAAACTGTATCCTGAACAATTTCACCAATCACGAACTCTTTCTCATCAATACATTCATGTCCGTCCGAAGCATGTTATTTTCTCTTGTCAGATACCACAAAACCAATCTAAAGAACTGATAGTCAAATTGCTAGGACAATAAAAAATGATCACCTTTTAGTAGTGGCTCAGAGACGCTAAGTGGGCTCCAAGCTGCCCATATTTGGTGGCCTGGGGCTAAAATATCTGGCTTAAGTACATCAACATAACTCCTGTTAATGTCCGCATAATCAGGACCTCTGGAGGAGAATCGACTAACAACCGGGGCTCGCATGCCAAATGAAGCAACTCTGCCCTCACCTATAGCTGCTCGTCCGCAAAAGCTGGAAACGGCTCCTGTCTCATCTCTGAGGACTTCTTGTTCATAGTATGCTGATATAACCTGCATACAACATAGATGAATCGTTCATGTCATATAAAACTAGGTTCAACTTGTGGAATACATATAAAGTACCTGTGCATCAGCAACTTTTGGTATCATAATGCCAGGAACAGCCAAGGGTATAGGTTCTACAATGAAATCGCCGTAGTTTGGATTGGCAATTAAAGCAAATCCCATGAATCCTAAACCTTTTGCTGTGTCGATGACTGCATTAATGGTCGATGTTCCATTGTAGAAACCAGCTGAAAAGGTGCAGATGACAATACTGCCTTGCACCACTATAGGGTCCAATGCCTCTGGATATTGGCATTCCTCAGCATAAGGAGGTGTCCTTGGGAATGTCCCATTTGCCTTAACTGCATCCCGAGCCAAAACTAGCTTGTACGTAAGCAAATCATCTCCAAAAGTTGACCCTACGTAAGATTTGTACCAACAAAAAGTTATCATCTCTTGGTAATAGAGCATTAAACAGTATTTGGGGCCTGAAAGTTAGAGAACTCGTGATCAAACCAACAAGAGGAGGGCCAGATTGACATGTGACAAATCTTTAAAAAACTAACTCTAGTTTTTAAAAATTATGTTATATTAATGTAAAATTTTTAAGATAAAAAATATTTATTTACAAAATTAAGATTAATTTATAAATATTGAAGATTATATATTATAAATATATTTAATGATAAATAATTAAATTAATATAAGTTATATTTATTATGATTATATGTACAAGATCTAATCAATAAAAATAATCTTACTTATAGAAAAGTTTTATGCAGTATATATATATATATATATATAAATAAATTTATTCGATTCTATTCATACACATATCAAAATGAATCAATATCATAATTAACCTTAATTCATTTGAACTTCTTCATTTAATATTTCATTTGTATATAATAAGATAATATTGGAAAAACTTTTGATTGTTTATATAAATTTTAAATTTCTTTATTAAGCCTTATGTGTCAATGTTTAAAAGGATATAAAAACAAGTTTTATTATTTAAAAATTAATTTTAAATAATAAAAATGAAAGTTATCCTATTTGTTAATAAATATATAGTTATGAAATCATTATTATAACTGGTCTCCATATATATATAATGTAAAAAATGAATTTCATTTTAATTTGCAAAAATTAAATTTCTATTATAATAATTAAAAATATCATATAAAAGTAAAAATATTAACATCTTTTAAAGTAGGTTTTTTAAATATACAATGCAATATTTTAACTTTTACATGTCTCTCTGTATTATATACTATATTTAATAATTATACATAATTATTTTCTCCATAAATAATTTTTTAAATTAATCATGAATGTTAATAATGAAGGAAGCATTGTCGAAATCAACTACCTGATAAACCAATACCTTCAACCTTTTGGCCATTTCCAAGTAGAAGATAACCATGATAAATCCGGTCAGTGGTGGAAGCGGCAACCCCAACAGCCCAGGGGCTGTAGGAGACAACGGTGAAAAGAGCAGGGCCTTTATTACCGGCGGCTTGTGCCACGAAAACACCAGCTCGTCGAGCAAATAACATGAAAACATCAAATACGCTTAAAAACGTTGCGGTATCTTCAGGAGGTCCATCAGGTCCTACGGACAGTGTTAACAAGTCAACTCCATCTTCTGCAGCCTAGGTGGAATTAACAAGTTCGTCATTTTCAAGGAGTTTATGATTCAATCATAAGCGAAGTGAATCTGGGCCACATTAAGGCTTTCCAATTCAATTCTACGCTTTGGTTCATAAGTTCATATAGTGTATGACTTTCCTAGTAGTTTTTCTCGCTCCTCATTATTGATAAAAAGCGTACCCTCGTATGTGAATATGAAAAATCGTCAGAGATAACCTAATATAATTACAGGAACAATAAATAAGTATTTAGTGTTATTAGTTTAATATAAAATAAGAATAACAAATAGTTCAACTGAAAGACTAACTAAACTAATTCAATTAGGATATTGATTACTACTATTTTTATTTGAATAAGAACGACCCATTTAGAATATTGCAATCAGTACTTTAGGGGAATATTTACTCTAGTAATTTTACTTCAATAAGGATTCTTAATATCATAAGAAACGTATTAATTTTAGCAATTTTTTAAATATTGAAATTCAATCTTATAGTAAGTTATATTCTAATTAGAGAATGAGTAAATAACTACTAAACTATGTTAGTAATTTGAATAACATGTTAAACTGGGGTGCAAATTGTTTGATTCATCTTGCTAAGTTATATAGGTAAATCAATTTTTATTGGTAAGCTCGTAACTTCAATGATGAGAAAAAGATATACTAGATTGTATGTCCTTATTTACTTGCATTAGGAGTTAAATAAGAGTATTCCATTTTTGAGTATTAGAGATAATGATGAATTGTTTGAATACATGGTTAAGGTCTCATTTCAACAGAGATCAGTACAAAATCACAAAAGAAAAGAATGGAGACCATCTAGTAGGACTTTCCAGAGAGGAGATTACTATAAGTTGATAAGATCAGAAAATTTAGATGGTAGAAAGGCTACAATAGTGTCACAAAAGAAAATAATGGAGACCATCTAGTAGGACTTTCCAAAGAGGAGATTACTATAAGTTGATAAGATTAGATAAATTAGATGGCAGAAAGGCTACAATAGTGTGGGCAGTGAATGAGAATGTGAAAATGTAAAAGAGAAAATTTTAGCAGTAACACCACAAGAAGAAAAGGAAGAGGAGAATGTGTGAAGGATTAGGTGCTAGAGGATCAGGCTAAAGGTAAGGTTGATCCTTGGAGCTGTAATATAATGACCAATATCTCCTTATTAAAGGAAATTAAAGCAAGAGGGGCCCCACACGTTTTTAGGAGAAACTCTTTAAACAAACCTCCACCTTCCCCTCCCATCATCTCTTATATAACTTCACACCTAGGGAAGTCTAAATCACATTAAACATATTATAAGATTATAGAGAATGAATTCAAAATGGCTAGTAGGAGGAGATCAAGTATAAGTAATATAGTAAAAGCCCTAAACCTCAAAACCTTCCATGATAACAATCCTATCTTTGGAATGTCAGAGGTCTTATAATAGCCATAAGAGGTACCAGGTGCTACCTAGGATTTTTATAGACTATGCTCAATGTTGATAAGTGTAAAAGGCTTAAGTCTTTGAGGAATAATTAGTAAATAATCACTAATCACTAGGCACATCACTATAGGAGAATAGATATTATCTATGACCTATATAAAATTAAAGTTTCTAACCCCCTTATCATTGAGCAACTCATTCATTTCTCAATAAATGTTCTATTGGAGAAGACTATAATCTAGGGTACTTTTGTGTATGTATCTAACCAATTTGTACTATCAAGATTAATTTTTGTAAGAATTTTGACTTTATAAACTAGGATTTCATCTTGCATATATTTAAAATTTTTGGATTTCCATGAAAGTTTATAACCTAGATTGATTAATGCATCTCTATTACCTCTTTTTTTAAATCTTAATTAATAGGGAATTTACTAACATAATTAGCATCATTAAGAGATTGTGGTAAGGTGATCCAATCTCATCGTTCTTGTTCACCTTATGTACGAAGACCTTAACTAGATTGATTTATTATTCTATAAGGCCATAAAGAAAATTCAAGCTCCATCATAAATGTAGTAAGTTAAGAATCTTTAACCTATGTTCTACAAATGATCTATTTATGCTTTTTTAGAGCCAATGGTAGTTATTCACTAAGCCCAATAATAAATGATTTATATACATTCAAGGATCTACATAGGTTTTCTATGAACAATTAGAAAACTACCTAATGGTATGATCTAGTGCCAATCTCCCCAAATTATCATAATTGAAATCAAAGAACTCTCCATATACCTATTGGTTTGCCTATAACTACCAAGAGACTAAGCTTTAGATTGCATACCACTTACTGAAAGGACTCGAATGAGAAATAGAAATTAGTGTAATAAGTGCTTTTCATTTGCTAGTAAAGTTCAATTAACCAATTTTGTTCTCAACTCCATACATATATATTGGTCTCCTCATATTTGCTTTTTTTCCCCAAAAATATGATCTAAAGAATCGAAAATTGTTAAGATGCTTTTTATAGTTTGGTTACCTTATTAGATCTTTATATGTCAAAAGAGTAAAGAGGAATTGATATTGTACCTATTAGATTTTTCAACAAGGCTCTAATGTCTCAGAATATTTGGAGACTCTTAACTGATAAAAAGGCCTTATGGATGAAGTAAAAACTAATCCATTATTTAATGTGTGAAAGTGTTTTGAAACTTAGTCCATAAATAATCGATTCATAGATAATGATATAATTATTCAAGCTAAAGGAACATCTAAATGATGAGGTAAGTTCCAAAATTGGTAACAATAGTAAGTACGATCATTAAAATAAACTTAAGGCCTTTATATTAGATTAATAGGAAGTCCAGCTTGTATAATTACATACTAGAGAATACAAAGGTTAAAAAAAGTGATAAAAGATAATTAGGGGTACTATAATATTGATGCTTTATCTATTAACATGGATAATATCCCTGAGTATAATTCAAATAAAAGCAAAGAAGACACTTTGATCTAGATGAAAACCTCTCTGACATGTTTATTAATAAATCTTACAAGGATATTTTCAAAAGCCAAAAACAGAGATTAAACTAGTAAAAAATATTTTTGTTTAAGTAAGCACTCCCTAAGGTCTCCATCATTCCAAGGCTAGTAGTGAGAAAGAAACTTCAAACCTTAGATAGAATGCTAGGAAACAATATTACGCAATATTGTAAGTAGTATAAATAGCAACTTATAACACAAAACCAAATGTTCTTCTAATGAAATTTTGTCTTTGGCATATGGTTTAGGTCTAATAACACTACAAACTTGTTGTTATTAAGCATGAATATATTGACATTATATAATGGCTAAGCTATGATCAGAATGCGCATAAGAGCAATCTTTTGATATAAAAATAGCATTTAGAAGTAGCATCTATGCTATTTAGAAGGTAAGAAATCAAAAACTATTTCAAGATAAAGAGAAGCCTAGTAAACAAATGTTTTTAATAACTTGTTAACTAAATAAGGGAATTAATAGTTAATGATATTTTCTTATTTTGTAGCAAGAAAATAGTTTAATATTAAGGAATTATAGGCATGCATAATTGAGTTAAGGGGTAAAATAAATATTACAAAGTAGTTTTCCCAAGCCTATATATGAATTGAAAACTTAAAATGAGCTTAGATGCCATCTTTCCTTTTTTTTTTTGAAAAGTAAATAATGGATTAATAGAAAGATAGGAAATGTATAAAAGGGGACCACAGGGAAATTCCCTTATACTCTTAAACGCTCCTCCCATGACAATAAAAGAATTTTACAAATCAAACTATATACAGACCATGATCTGGTCTATGACAACACATAACACTTCTTCCTTTACAACATCCAATGGAAGAGCCTTGTTATGAAAACTCCTGGAGTTTCTTTCCTTTTAAATTTTGAATACAAGTTCCTATAGCTATGACATATATTGCTAAGGTAGAGCTTCAAAGATTGGGATGATCTAAAAACCATTGAAGCACTTTAAAGAAAAAGTTACCAAGTGGATTCCATATGCATAAACCTTTGACTACATTTCAAATGGTTGAATTACATATGCATTCAAAGAAAAAATAGTCCCTTGACTCATCTTCTTCCATACATAATAAGCATATTTTCCTTAAGTTCAAGAAACTCAACCTATCTATAATGCTTAGGCAATTTTTGGCTATTAACCATAATAAGAAGGAAGTTTTAGGCATTAAGGATTTGCGCTAAAAAATTTTCTACAATCTCATAATTGAACCTCTAACTCAAAGCATATCCCTACAAACCTTACTTATAATTTGGTTAGTAGGCTTATCCTTCCATAAGAATTTATTAGGGAGGAAAGGATTAGGAAGATATTTAGGATTTTAGTGCCTCAATTCTTTAGGAAATTACCTTCAGTACCTATTAGAAATCAAGGAACTGAATTTAGCCTGTAAGTGAAAATTGTCAGGCCTTGCTACTACTTCAAGGAGATGAATAAGTTGCCCATGTCTAGTCTAATTGTCATACCACAAAGAAGCTCTTTCCCCATTCCTCTATCTATAAACTATTTCACGTTTGATCAGGTCCCTTAATTATAAAAGCTATATAAGAAACTAAGAGTGCCTTAACTTCTTCTCAATTTCTCATATGCTTTTACCTTTAAGAAAGATGCTATGTAACCACCTTAACCATAGGTGGTTCTTGTCTTCCAGAATCCACCATAATTTTTTCAATGTAAGAGTAAGGTTAGACATTCCAATAGAATTAATCCCTAAATCCCCCTCTTCCTTTGTTACACAAATGTCTTCCTATTTAACCTTAGCAAGTACCCTTACTCCTCCTGCATAGCTCTATAGAAAATTATTTATCATTCTCTTTATGGATTTGATAAGATTCTTTGAAAGGAATGTATAGGAACTTCAACAAATGTGCATTGAAGTAACCATATATTTGATCAGTTGTAGTTTCCCACTATAGGAGAGAGTTTTGCTTATCTAGGAGCTCAACTTTCTCTATTTTTTTCAATAAGAGGAGTGCATTCTTTAAAATACAGTCTCCTTGTGGTGATTGGGAGTACCAAATACAACATTAGAGGGACTTTTATCTCCATTCCAGCTATATTTGCAATAAACCTTTATGGATTTCTCTAGAGTAAAGGAAGAAGTGGCTCTTACTTAAATTAGCCTTTAAACCTGACAAAATTTTAAATTGGTGCACAATGTTCATTAAGGTCTCTACTAACTTTAGGTGAGCTTTATAAAAAAACACTAATTCATAAACAACTTAGGTTTGTAAGAGGTATTCGTCAACATTTTGAGTGAAAAATAACTTTAGAAAACCTTCTAACATTGTGCTTCATTAGTAAAGTAAAAGCTTTTATGCATAAAATGAATAAATAAGGGGATAATGGGTCCCTTTAGTGCATTTATCATCATCTTTTAACTAGTTCAAAGGAGTGATTATTAATGTCTTGAAGATAAACAATCAACAGATGCTTCTCCTTATTCAATCCCTAGGGTTAGCAGAAAGCATATTTTAAACATCAACTAGCTTATTCTTAGCTAAATTTATAGCCTACATGATATTGGCTACTTTTTTCATATTAAGTTTCTTTAGTTCTACTTTAATTGCCTTAATTTTTTAAGACCAATGAGCAACTTAAATCCAGAGGAATAATGATCAAACCCCCTCCTAATTACTTTCAAAAAACCACTATCTTGAGCTAAAAATTTGTTAAAACTGAAGGGATAACTAACAATCTTTTGAAACATATCCACCATCTTAATAGGTATCTGATCCAAGAATAAGGGGTCTATAAAACTGGCCTTGATTTTAGGAAAAATAGTTAACCAATATGGACTGACCAAAGCCCTGTTCAATTTTTTCTGTAATGGACTATCTAAAGCTTTTTTGTTACTCCAAGTGTAAGTAAAATGTTCATACTTCATATCAAATATCCCTAACAATTGAACACATTTCTTAAAATATTCAAAATATTTTCTCAAACTATAGTTCCCTTTTGGCCTCAGATCTGCATAAAGTGGAGTTAAAGTTCCCATAAATCAACCATAAACCATTGTACATTCCACTATGTTTTTCAAGCTATTCATTAATTTAGCTCTTTGAAAAGAAAAATTGTGGATCATAGTGGCCTCGGAGAGGAAAGATAATATTAGATGCATAACTTGCTCATAAGAATGTAATTCATCCACCTTATCAAAATCAACATTATGACAAATTATAATTCTTCTATAAGCATGGTGTGAATGATTTGAAAAAAGTTTCCATCTTAGCACCAAAACTTCTAATTTTTTTAAGCTTTCCAACTTTATTTTTGGTTCCAAAAAACCCAATATAAAATATTTTAATTCATTACTAAAATGCCTCAAACTATTAAGCTTATTAGGGTAGTTTAGACCTCTTACATTTCAAACTAAGATTGACAAATTATTTTTATTTACCTATAGAGTTTTTCTTCCTACTCCTTTGGATCATCTCCTCACTACAGTCTGGAATAATTGCTTCTTGCTCCCTTCATCTTTAGGCAAGTTGGCCTGTATGTTGGATGAAGGTTTAACTTCTATTCCATTCTCACTTTTCTTTAAATTTAATCTTAAAGATAATGTATGTTCATCCTCATTTATCCCTCTTTAGGTAAATTTAATAGATTGTTACTTATAGGAGTAGCTTCCATATCTTTCCCATTTATCTCCAAATCCTTTCTTATAAGGGCATTGTTTTGATTCTCAATTCTTACTATTTAACTATATTTTCCAGATTAGCAATATTATAGAGAACTTCTTTATAGAAACAATGATCTCTTTAGTGGCAAACACAACATTTTCTTCAATCATATTTTTAGCTCCTAGACCTGTAAGCTCATTAAAGTTCCCCTTTGGTGAACTTCCTTCTTATAGGTCTCCAAACCATGCCTTGAGAATTAAGGTGAGATTTCTATTAATAAGAGATTCTAACACTATCTTTAAAGAGATCATTTCTAAATCTTAACTTGATAATAGGGATCTCATCGCTCAATTCCTTCAATAAATTCACACTTACACATATAGCCAAGGAGCTCAGGCCTTGAGTAGTCCAATACTCCAATGTAATACTATAGAAGTTTATCTATAAGAGAATATTATAAAGCTTGACACTCTTTAGGTTAAGATCAAGTTTTCAAGTTAAAGAAAGAGAGGTTGTTGAGAAACGTGTCATGGCCCTTAGTCTATGACTTTAAGAGCTTTAGAGTGTGATGAAAAAGAGAATAGAATCAGGTTGTCTTTAGAGAGAAGAACCTCAGCTAGTCTCCTACTCCTCCATTTGATTAAAATCCCAATACTAAATAATAGGAAAGAAAGGCCTATGATCAAATAAGAAACCAACCTTCCTAGTTGTAAGCTCCACTCTTGATAACTTCAATATTAGGGTCTACAATTGTTTCCCCTTTCTGCTCGTTGTGGATGGAAATTAAGAGTCAAGTTTTGACAGTCCCTAACCACTTACTTCCAACTCCTGCACTAATTTAAGTTCTGGTTCAAAGTGTTTGGATCCTTAAGAGGAGGTTCAGAAGAGGTGGGGGAGGGCTCAGTGGATAGCAAAAAAGGCTTAGGAGGGTAGGAGAAGATCAAGATGGCCAAGGATGAAATTTGCTGGGAATAATAAATTGTACGGTAGAGAAAGGTGACAAAATAGGCAAGAAAGGAAAGAAACTACTTTTCAGTGGGAAAGATAAATACCATTAACCAAAAACAATAAAAAGATCCTGGTGGTAGCAAAAATACAAAATTGCCCTTAAGGAGAGAGTAGTCATAGAAAGAGACAATGAAGGGAAGAAAGCAAAACAAAAACCAAAGCAAGGATCAAATAAGTAGCTTGAAGAAACAAGAAGGGGAATAAGGAAAAGGGATAATCAAGGAAAACAAAAAGGGAAAGATTATCCAAAAAACAATCCATGGTCGAGAAGACTAGAAGAACTCTCACACTCTCTTTGCCCTGTAGCTTGTAGTCGCAGGCTATACCAACAATATAAAGGTACTAAACAATATTGTTGTGTACAAAAACTAAAATTCATTAAACTTGAGCTCAGGATATTGAACAGTGAGAAAAGATCCACGGTATAAGCTATACAGTCTGCCAAACAACTCTTTACTAAGTTTAATGACAACTAGCCATGCGCCCTACTAATCAAATATTTCTGGATATGGAGAAAATTTCCCTTTCAAATCATATGCAAGCAATCAACAATCACCACTCCTTGCTCCAAAAACGCTATTGAGTTTAGTGGCTCGCTAAAGGGGATTAGTGTATCAACTTCTTTTTCCATTCAATTCTTGCGCATCAGAATCAGAACAAAATCCATTTTATCATCTCTACAACCGACTCACAACTACATACACTTCAATATACGCAACAAGAGGCCTTGCAATACTTTAGCACTCTTCTTGGTACATCTAGTACCTCGACTACTTCACTTCTAGATTTAAATTCACTTTCTTTACAACAAGTATCTCCTTAAGATATTGACCTTTTAACCAAACCTGTTGACGAAAATGAAATCCAATAAGTTGTTTTTGGAATGAGTGGCAAAAAGGTTTCAGGGCCTGATGGTTTCAATGGATACTTTTTTCAAAATTCATGGGATACCACTGAAACTTTCATAGAACCTGATGTCTGGGAATTCTTTACCAATGGAGTATTCCTTAAAGAGATTAACCGAACATACCTTTGTTTGATACTAAACCATCTTTAAAATCCTAGCTAACTGATTGAAATAAGCTATCATTCCTTTGATCAGTGACAATCAGGCTGCTTACTTAAAAGATTGCCATATTGGTGATCATGTTCTTATCATCCAAGAATTGTTAACTAGCTACTCTAGGCTAAACTATTCTTCCAATTGCACCATTAAGATCGAATTCCATAAAGCTTTTGATAAATGGGACTTTCTGTGGACAATGCTTTAAGCTTTCAGTTTGCCCCACATCTTCATCCATTGACTAAAACAGTGCATATCCTAGACATCCCTATCTATACTCATCAATGGTACTCTAACCACATTTTTCTCAATTACTCGACGTCTTTGACAGGGGAATCCCTTATTCCCCTATCTTTTTATCCGTGGCATGGAAATTCTCAATGCTATCATCCTTTAACAAGTGAAGCATAATTCAAAATTTCGATATCATTCCAAATGAAAAAAATTGGTTTGACTAACCTTGGGTTTGCAAATGAACTTCTCTTATTTTGTAAAGCCCATATGACCTCTATCAACACCTTCATTCAGGCCCTGTCAACGTTCATCAATTATTCAAGGCTGTGGATTAACTTTAGTAAAATTCACTTTCTTGTCTCCAAGAAGGTTTCTGATCTCAAAAAACATATTACACAACAGACGGACATGCAATCCATCAATCCTCCTCTCCTATACTTGGGACTTCTGGAGAAAACTAGATGCCTAACCTATTTTGAGTGCGTACCTCTTATCGAAAAACTTTAGAAACATATTGACTCATAGGTAAATATGACATTCTCCTATACTGGTA
Source organism: Erythroxylum plowmanianum (assembly GCA_025531925.1). Classification (NCBI taxonomy): domain Eukaryota; kingdom Viridiplantae; phylum Streptophyta; class Magnoliopsida; order Malpighiales; family Erythroxylaceae; genus Erythroxylum; species Erythroxylum plowmanianum. The sequence goes on from JANVCQ010000002.1 coordinate 33,931,925, forward strand.
AGTTATAACTTATTAAATCGGTGCTTATCTCACTACATATACATTGAAGTTCACATATCTTCTCTTCCTAAACATTACCAAAGCCATTGAAAGATGTTAAGAAACCTCTTATGGAGTCATTCAGACGATTCCAGAGGAGCTGCGAAGGTGAAATGGGTTGATCTGTGTCTACCTAAGAAGGAAGGTGGACTAAATATTTCCTTCATTAGAACAACAAATTAGTTTTTAATCCTCAAATGCCTATAGTGGATCTTGCTTGACAAAAGTTCATTATAGATTAGATGGCTCCACTCATACTTCCTTCAAGGAAAATGCATATGGCAAATCGCCAAGCGCACCTCACATTCATATTTCCTGAATTAACTACTCATTTTGAGAGACAAGGTCTAAGCCGATGTTATAAATAGAGTTGGATATGGTAGATTAACCTCATTATAATATGATAATAGGTTGGGGCATAGAGAACTTATAACCACAAGACACCCCACTTCGTCCTCGTTTCTTTATATGCATATGAATTTAGTGATCCAAGATAACTCTTGGCAACTCCCACAACGGTTGACACACTTACAACCATCTTACCTTCCTAACTCTAATTCTACTGATACTTTTTACTAGAAAGGAGATGCAATTTAGACACTTTCTAATAAAACAACCAAAGAATTACTACGACACAGACAACCTGTTATTGATTGCTGATCTTTCCTTCCTCCTCTGGCTAGAAATTTAGAATAAACTTCTCATTGCTGATCGTCTGCCATACTTACCCATTGATCAACATTGTCCTATATGTCAAGTTCAAGTCAAAACCTAGAACCACCTTTTCTTTACATGCTTTATCAACCACATTATTTGGTAGAATATTCAGTGAAAGTGTCTATAGACTGATCTGGGGAACTCCATTATTGACATTTTCCAACACTTATTAGCATAATCCACCAGACGGCTACCAAATCAATGCATATGTATTCTTGCATTGGGTCCTTCTGCAAACTCATTATGGCGAGAAAGAAACACCAAATGCTTTACATATCAAAGTACAATATGGGAAATTCTTCAATCAAACATCATCTTAGAGCTTCATGAGTTGATATTAGTGGAGAAGTTACATTTGAAATGCACGATCAACATCGTAATATCCCTTAACATATTATTACTTAATACATGGTTATCCTCCCACTCTTATAACCCTCTCTTCTTTTAACCTTCCTTCTTACATGACCTTGTCAGAATAGTAATTGGGTAATCCCTTCACGTCTCCATTATTTTTGTTGTACTCTTTTTAATATCTATTATCAATACCATTTTTTATTTTAAAAAAAAAACTCTCACACACTCTCTCTCTCATCCTTCTTTTTCCTATAGATATTTGATGTCGTCTTTCTTACTTATAAAGAACTTATTGCTTTCTTTCTTATAATTTCAATTTACCTTTCAAGACAAATGTGCACTGCAAATTTAAAGATGAATTATGACTAGAAAGTACAGGAAGGCATCTCTTATAAAAATTAATTATAAAATTTTTCTAAGTACATAAAGGCATCTCTTATAAAAATTAATTAATTAATTATGAAAATTTTCTATTTATTACGAACAATTAATGAGAGTTATGCAATATATTAAACCAAATTAAATGTATAAAGAACCAAATAATAATTAATTTCTTGCTAAAAATCAAGCATTTAACTTTTCATATATTGAAAAGTAAAAATAGCCAATTAAGTATTAATGAACAGGACTGCATCAAGGGAAAAAAATATTGTTCTACTACATTTATATAAGCATCTTACAAATTAGTTCATTTACCGAATTTATTAATTTATGTATGTTGCCATGGTGTTGTAGTAGAACCATAGCCCTTTCTCTCTATATATAGATATATTTATTTATTTATCTCTTAATAAAGTATGCTCCAAAAGATTTTAGAAAATGAATCTAAGAGATATCAACGGAGAGGAGACCAAGCCTTACTTGATCAATTGCTGCAACCACATCAGTTAGAGTGGCTACTGTTGGATACACAGCTTTATAAACTGCAATTCTGTATCCCAGAACATCCATGTAAGAACAACGCAATTTATATATACCATGTATCAAGTCCAAGAGAAGGTTCTTTATTTTTTTCTATTTTTAGTAAAATATTTCCAATTTCTGATGTATATGAAGAAAAATCATACCGCGAACGGGGAGCCATCCCACTAGCTTGACCATAATAGAAGTCATTCACAATCACCGGAACCCCAGAATTCCCCGCAGCAATTGAAGCGACATGACTGAACCAGGAAATGAATTTTCATCTCTTTCTACGTAAATTCGAATAGGTAGTGAATGGAACTAAGATTATATTCAAGAAAATAAAAGTATATTTGACTTAGAAAGATATGCATACCTTCCATGTCCGTCAGCGTCACGAGGGGAGAGAAAGTCGACTGAAGAATTGAGGGTTACAATTGCTTGAGCCCCCGCTGAGAAGAACCTTGCGGACACTATCTTCCCATTGCAGTAACTGGCAGAGAACCCAGGACCCGTCTCACAAGCACCAGTAAAATGAGAAATGTTCGATGTAAATGGATTTAGAGGATCAAATGCAAAGCTCGGATGTATTGGGTTGATGCCCGTGTCTACAAATCCAATTACGATCCCATCTCCCGCGTTTCTGTCTACTCCTTCTTGTGTCCACCCTAGCTGAGGTAACCCTAGAAACTCAGGTGTGTACGTAGTCATCAGTTTCGCTCCTCTGTCTCTTTCTACCGCTTTAACTCCAGCAGCTCCTCTGAGCTTGCTTGCCTGCAACAGAAGTATGTGCATGCACTTACTTTCCTTTTACTCCGTTTTCATTATCTTTTTTTCTTAATGATGGAAGAGAATATCAAGATGCAAGGAGCAATTTCAATGGAATTACGTACCAGAGAAGGAGTGGTGTGAACAGCGAATCCATTAACAATATGTTTGAAGCTATAGAGCTTGCTATAGCTGGCAGATTCGAGGGTACTTCGTAGAAGTTGGTCATGAGCATCGACCAGCCACTTTGCATGAGCCTCTGAAGCTTCTCTAAACATCCATTTGAAGAAGTCATATCAGTGATAGGACAATATTGCCGGAAGATCTCTATCTAGAAAGGAAGCTAACCGAATTGTTCTTCTATCTAGCAAACTAAGCTAACCGAATTTTCATTTAAAAAAAGAAAATTGTCTAAAATTTATTTAATAAATAAAAAAGATGTAAATAAGATTGTATTAGATAATTTTTAACATGTAAAGATGAGTCACCTTTTTTTTTTTTTTTGTTACAAGGAAAGACAAACACAAAGGAAAGAGTCTGAATAGATGGTCACAAAAGAATAACTTTATTAATTGTTCCAAAATTAACCCTCTAAATATGTAAACATGAAAATAATATAAATAAAAATAAAGACATTTATTATATCAAATTTATATTATTATGATTTCTTAAGATATAATTGAAATAAAGTCAAAAATTATATAATATAATATATTTGTAATTTTATAAAATTTAAGAATTGTTTTTTAATTTTAAAAAATTATTTAAAATGGTAATCGATATCGAACCTATACCAGTGCCATATTGTACTAAAACCACACCTAATTCCAAGTTTGGTAAGGTAAACATAGAATGTCAAAGCTTTTCTTTTATAACTAGATTTCGAACATCCATGCATCTTGTAGCTATCTACTTTCTAATTACTTTTATCGTATACTTGCTTAGTAGAGTACTAGTGGGGATAACAATATTAATTTTATATATGTAATCGTAGAATATATAGATACCTGTCTGGTAAAGAAGCTCTTCTTTCGTGGAAGGCAACGGGCTCTCCTTCCATTAGGACCAAGTAAATGGATTTCTCTTCCGCAAAGCAAATAACCATTAATATTCCCAAAGTTAAAATCACAGCATATATTGCTGAAGAAGACGATAGAACCTCTCTGCTTTCCATCGCCGTCAATAGCAGCAATGTGAGTTTCAGAGATTACATATAATGGACAAGACTGAACCTGAAGTAAAACTAAATCATGGTCAACGTGACCAAAGCTGGAATTACTCATTCATGTCCTGTGACATTTTTCAAGCCGTTACCATCCTTTTACGCAAACATCTGCTTTTAAATAACTTTTGGAAACGTGCTGTTCGTGCTCCTTGAGAAACAATCGTCAGTTATACAACAGGTTTCCAGGATTACTCATCATAACTGTAGCTCATAGAGATTTGACATCTTTCATCACCTCCACGGTAAGTCAATTTGATTTATTATCAAGATTTGTTCCGTTTCAACTTCTACAGTACAACAACAGAGGATTTGATTTATTATCAGAATTTGTTCGGTTTCAAGTTCAACTTCCATAGATTCAAATCCTCCATATTTTCAAATCCTCTATTAAGAACAATAGATACATTTTTACTCTGTTTTATTAAACATCACTCACATATTTACGTGAAGTTATATAAAAAAGCGAACTAAATTAAATGACATAGAATTGAAACACTCTAACCAGAACCAACCCCTTCCATTGACAGTGGTTAGATTGAATTTCAATCATTGAAAAGTTAACTTAATTTCCACTTTAAATGCATTTCACGGTTCATTAGCATTGTTGTCATATCTGCTGTACTCACAACTGTATCTTGACCTCAAGATTTAACGTCTTGCCATTGTAATCGTCAATTGCGCATTTTATGTTAAATTAGCAGCAAGTTTATTCCACATCGAATCACCAAGTATTCGGGGGCCATAAAACTTTTCGCAAAACACCTGCACCTTTACCAAAGGATGTACAGTTGTTGTGGGTCAAGTTTTTCATTTCTGAAATAAAAGTTTACCTGGCAGGGTTATTGCTGCTACTCAAAATTAAGACCTGAAAGAGAGGAACTGCATAATTCATGCTTTTTAAGTCATTTACCATTCATCCCAATACTCAGCTTACAAATAGCACTCGGAAATTGGTGAGGGATAACCCACAAGAAACTGCAGGCATATAAATAGATATCGTTCCATTTTGTAGTTTAACCAAACAGTTTGTTGAAGAACTAGAACAGATGTCAGAAAATCTAACATAACTCCACGCATCAAATTCGATGTCAGAGAGTTACATTCAAAATTCTCTTTTAGACAGATTGATTAATAGAATGCCCTACCCTAGTACAGTACAGCTACATATATCACAATAAACACATAAAATTTTACTTGCAGCTTACAGTTCGAGCCAACCACGGATGATTTTCTGCACTATACATCTCACTCAAAAGACATTCTACATTGTAAATGGAAACACAAGCAATTCCTCCTTACTTTAGACTTTTACATTGCAATCATCTCTTCCGGCGTTTCGTTTCAACCTGTAGTGTTCAATTTAAGTTGTCAACCAATAATAAGAAAACAGAAAAGAAGAAGAGAAGAAGCGAAACAAACTTTCATAACAGTTCAACTCCAGATAAGAAGCTATAAACAGCAAATTACCAATATGCATATGCAACAAAATCTCAAGTAAAGAAGCAGTAAGGCCTTCTCTAATACTTAAAAAGTAAGTGTTATATCTGTAACCAATAAAGTGGTAACCCAGCCAAAAAGATTTAGACCCAGTTTTGTATTCTACATCTATTTGCTATCCAATACGCAAATCCAAAACTCTCAGAAAAGGTGAATATCTCCACAAACAACGAGCATGGTCGGCAATTAATAGTTTGAAATGAATGGGCTAATCTCTGTTTGATTAGGCTTGGGACCAGCCCAAACTCACAATGTGAATCGATGTCATTTTAGTATAATTGCCCAAAACATCGTTTGGTCAACTACACCAAAACGGCATCATTTTGCAGCAGCTTGAGTAGGTTCGGACCACAGGGAATGGGATTCGGGCCCAGACTGCCATTCCTGTTATTGTCAACGAGTCCTTGGCAGAAAAGGTTTGTGTTTTTGAATAAAGGAAAAGATCAAAACTGAAAATTACTTGGTACCATTCACAAAGATAAGAATGAACATCAATTATACTTCTAGACACTTGTTTCATTAATTATGCCAGAGGAAAAAGAAAAACAGTATAACAAGAAGAAGTAGAAAGCAGAAAAGAAAAGAAAGGAAGAGTCTAAGGAGAGGAGAAATCCAATCTGAGCATATTGCAAACAAACACAAAATGTGCCTCCAGTTCATTCGCAATTGGTTCTTCTCTTGGCAAGTCTTATTCAATACAGTGGTGAGGAACATTGTTAGCTTAAGCACAAGCATAAAGCTAGGAACCTAGCACACAATCCAAAGTATAGAATTAAAAGATCAAAATCTTATAATTCTTTATAAAGCAACCATTCACATCATTAACGAATTCGAACTTCTTACATTGAGATAATAGTCAAAGATGATGAGAGCACATTCTGCCACAAAATCACTTGATTCAAACACTTAATACAGTTAACTGAAATTGCAGGAGAAACAAGGTATCAACATAGTAAACTGGGGAAGATATTATAACCCAAAAGTTTCAATTCAAAACATTCAAGATTGACCAAAAATCCTGGCAAACAAAATTCTGCAACCAAAAAATCAGAAATTGTAATTAACCATTTTCAAAGAACTGTGGCGACAATGTATAGATTAGAAAGAGACAAACTTTGATATTCTTAAATATCAAAAATGACATCAAAACTTCTTCACATTGACAAGCAGAGTATGCATGCAAAATTTAAGGAACCAAACATTTTCAACAATGATCTAAGACTAGACAGCAACAAGTCTCACCTTGCCATCGGCTGCTGGAGATGCATTAAACCCATTATATGATCTTTTGACATCATCATCAGATGCACATTCAGAGCAGACGAAGTGATCTAGTTTCTTTGCTTCCTCAATGGTCATGCCCACGCAGGCAGGATGATACCTAAATGACCATGTCAAGATACTATTTCATACTCACATAAATTGAAAGAAATTCACTGCAGAACAACACTAGGTTTTCCATTTTATGGAAGATTTTCACATCAGATTTGACAGAATACTGCCAAAACATAGATTAACTGAGGGCAATAAGGCATTTGTATTATGCAATTAGATCATATTATGACTGAAATGAATACTGAGGTCGATAATTTTAGGCTAGGCAACTATGTAATCAAATGACAGAGCCATATAGGGATGGTAGAAAAAGGACCATCTCCATCTATCCCTTCTGGTTTTACTTTTCTCATATCTCCTATAAACACAGTTTGTTGATTAATAGACAGTATAAGTGGTTCCAAAATTAAAAGTTTCTCTCTGCTTCAATTTTATTGAAATTGTAAGGTTCTAGCATTTGAGGACACTAGTTCATGATTTGTAGACATATTTCCTTAACAATTCTTCATAGGCAAGCCCTCTTGAGATTTCATCATGCTTAATAGACAAGATTTTCTAACATTTTGATTCTCATACGATTTCGTATGCATTAACTTAACACATAAGTAATTGCATGAAAGGTAAGACGCCCTCAACCAAGTGAATTAACCTCACCTTGGAACTTAATCCATTTACCTTTAAAATTGCCACATAAGCAAGGAAACTTAAAATGCTTTATAGACAAGATTTTTTAACATTTAATTCTCATACTTCTTCATATGCATTAGCTGCATACTTCAGTACTTCCATGTCATAGGTCATAGGGTGGTTACATAAGTTAACCCCACTTCCCGTCCTTAATTCAATTACTTCTTAAACTAACACCCCGGTAAGAACGACTGAAAATGAGCAATTAAAATTAATATTACAATGCAGATTTACCAGTCCTTGCACCCTTCACATTGCACCATAAGGTCATCAGGGTTATATGGCATCTCACAAGTGCAGTACCTTGTAGAAGGAAGAAAAGAAAATGAAAACCTCAGAAGCCAATCAAACTTAAATCAACGCTATCTCAACCAAACAACCACATTTCAGCACACAAATCAAAACCAAGCAGTAAGACTCACACAGCAACACGATCAGGCGTGAAGCCTCCAGTAGCAGCCTTGTACTCAAAGCGACAGTAATAGTCCTCAGCACCCACATTCTCCAGCTTAGTATAGTTCTTAAAAGAGTGAACCATACACTTCCCTTCTATAGTAAGAGCGCTCTGGACATCATAGTGGTCGGACAAGAATAACTCTTTAGCTCCATGAAACTGCCGGCGGCCCCCAAGAGACTCTTCCGGGCGATAATACCACCTAACCCTTACCTTAACATTGTTCCTACCATCAGTCTCGATCCCCTCGATTTTAGCTACATACGGCGGCTTACCGGTGTCCGACGGTCTCATCAACACACAATCGCCGACTAGCATAATAAAGGAAACAGCAGAGACAAAGTCAAAAATTTGAAGAATACCTGGAACGTGCAAAAGAGTTAAGATAGGAAAACGAGACCTTTGACGATTTTGTTGGTGCCACGAATGGTGTAGGAGTCGAGCTCTCTCTTGCCAGGTTTAGGCTTCGTAGGGATGCCAGGCCGAGTTTTTGCCATGGAAGTTGAGTTGAGGTGTATTTGTAATGCGAAAAAAGATAGGAAGAAGAAGGGAATGGGGATTCTTGGTGTACACAAACCCTAGATTCTCGCCATGGGAGAGAATAAGAAGAGCAGAGAGGGATAGGGAGAGTGTCTCTTGACCTCCGTCACACTAGCTTTTACCCCTTCTTTAGCCTTCAAGAAAGCTTGTAAATTTTTCGCTAATCGGAAAATTAGTTGCTTAATTATTTATTAGTGCTTGATCCTTTGGGATTTTGGAACAGATCTACTTTAAATTTTGATCTGCAATCCTTTAGGTTCTTTTACGAACAAATTGACCCTTGATTGTCATTAACAAATGCTTCTAAAATCGAACGACGTCCACTCCCCCTCGTAACCAAACAGTCCCAATTCTTCGCCAATTTCCACGAAACCATGCAATGAACCTTAAATTATATTGTTCCAAAGGTGAGTTGAAACTTTCTAACTACCAAAAGATTCTTAACCAATTCCAAAGGTGTGATTCCTAAAGCCTATTATTTAAGGCATATGCTAAATCCCAAAGCCAATTTAAATGAGCTAAAATGTGGAAGATGGAGGTTTCTCTGTTATCCAAGACAATATGCTAAGGCAGAATATTTTCCAATACAATTTGTTAAGGCAAATTCTCAACAAACGTAGAAACGATAGCTTTAAAGGGTCTAACATGCCTTGTGGCTCTTCACCAATTATTGTTGCTATCAAGTTTTCAACTGTATAAATTAGTCCTCAAAAGGGAGCAAAAGTGCTTAACTAGAAGTTGTTGTGCCTAAAGAGGGGGCCACCTTAATTAAGGGGGGCTTTACACTCAATTCAACTAAGGTTATCAACCCCTGAGATAAGGAACAAGAGTATAATCTAGTTGAGGAGTGCAAAGATACCCTTTCGGATGATTTCACAATGGCTCCATCCGCATCCATAGGGAGAAGTTGGGGAGAAGAGCTAGGAAAACTAAGAAAGCTAGTAACACTCCAACTTAATGTTATTTGATCATATCATTCGAGCTTTAAAATTTATAAGCTCTCAACTACCACAAGCGCATAGGTCACGATTGTAGTATAAAGGGTGTCGTTTTTACGAGGAGGAGGACTATTCTAATCCTAAAAATCTAAGGCTAAAAGGATATGAAACTAAAAATAAACAATGCAACGGAAAGAAAATACGAGCATTGAATTCAACCAATTAAATTAAAAGTTAAACACAAAGGAATTAATAATTGAGCAACAAGCATGCATAATGGAAATAAACTAAAGAATTTACCAAGTTATGATAAAGGGGATTTTACTTATCATTAATACTAACCTAGTTGATTATGTATTAATGGGTGTCGGTTCTAGACGATCTTAGGATTAATTGCTCTCTCTTAAGTTATAACCATTAACCCTATGTTAAGTCATCAATTTGCACTTATTTTGGACTTAATTATCTTTAATGTGTTGAAATTATTATCCGAAATTAATGAAAT
>JANVCQ010000002.1:34005392-34024095 GCA_025531925.1 Erythroxylum plowmanianum
ATTTGATTGGAGGTGGTGAATGTTCTTTGTTTTATCTTCTCCTTTTATTTGATTGGAGGTGGTGAATGTTCTTTGTTTTATCTTCTCCTTTTTGTTTCTTTTTCCACCAACTTCGCTTTGAAGTTTAGTAAGGGTAAGAGAAACAATGATGATAATGGAAGGAGGTTCTGTACCTTTTAGATTTTCTTTATTGATAGGAAGTTATAAATAACATTTTCATTTTAGTAATTCATTTTACAGCCGAAACGACTGTTCAGTTTTGCTGTAATACGAGTAATGAAGGATTAATAACTAGGTCAAACAATTGATTTAAGGCCAGGATTGCCTAAACATTGTTTCACAAGCCAAATGTAGAGACCTGATGTGTGGCAAAGCTTGTATGCTTGGCCTTAGTTCCTTTCTAGTCTAATCAGCTTGCTTCACGAGCCTTTGCTCTGTGGCCTCATCAGGATAATATATTGGGAGTATATGGATTTATAACTTTTAGATTGACATTGATAAATCATTTTGAAATGGTATCTGTTTGTATATTAAGTATAATGCAACTTAATTAACATGCTTAAATTTAATTTGTCATAGGACAACCGATTATTATTCCCCTACATTAGTTTTGACATTGAGCACTACTCAATTTAAGATGGTTTTCTTCCTTGCATAATATTATGTAAGCTCTTCTAATTTGGTATTTCAGAAACAATTTCTGTGATCTTGCTTCAACAAAATTCAGGTTCTTGATGATGGTAGTATTGATATGATGATTTGAAGGCATTATTGATAGAATGATTTAGAAGCCCATTTATAGGGGAAATACATGTTCTTCAGGGAGAGTTATCCTGACTACAAGCTTTGTTCTTGTCAATCTGTTGTGTTCTTAATCTCTCTAAATGGGATGTTCAATAGTTACTTTGCATGAATTTCCTATTCTGTGGAATTTTCCAACTTTGCCTTGTATAACATGTCCTTTTTTCGTTGTTACAGATTTGTTATGAATTACTTACAGAACTTGCAATTTCTTGAGTGAAGTTTTAGTGATCTAGTTTTGTCATGCAGGAACAAAATCAGCATCGTTGAAGCTGGAGCCTTGGAAGTCGTAATTGATTTCCTACAGTCAAACAATTTAAACTTGCAGGAATATGCAACTGCTGCTTTGCTTACTCTTTCGGCCTCGACTGTTAACAAGCCAATCATAAGTGCTTCTGGTGCCATTCCTTTTCTTGTTGAAATTCTCGGAAAAGGAAGTGCACAAGCCAAAGTTGATGCTGTTATGGCTCTTTCTAATCTCTCAACACATGCAAATGATCTTAAGATCATTCTTCAAGCTAATCCAATCCCTTCCGTAGTTTCTTTGCTGAAAACATGTAAAAGATCTTCAAAAACTGCTGAAAAATGTTGTTCTATCATAGAATGTTTAGTGAATTTTGAAGAAGGTAGAACAGCATTGATATCTGAAGAAGGTGGAATTCTTGCTATTGTAGAAATACTTGAAAGTGGATCTCTTCAAAGTCGAGAGCATGCTCTTGGGGCACTACTGACTATGTGCGAGAGCAATCGATGTAAATACAGAGAACCAATCCTCAGAGAAGGTGTAATACCTGGACTTCTTGAGCTAACAGTTCAAGGAACAGCCAAGTCACAGTCAAAAGCGCAGATGTTGCTGAGGTTACTAAGGGACACACCATTTCCACGTTCTGAGCTTCAGGCAGATACTATAGAGAATATTGTGTGCAATATTATCTCCCAGATAGATGGGGATGATCAATCAAGTAAAGCTAAGAAGATGCTGGCTGAAATGGTACAGGTCAGTATGGAGCAAAGCTTAAGACATCTACAGCAAAGAGCTTTGGTATGCACACCAAGTGATGTGCCCATTACCAACTGTAATTCTGAAGTTTCTTCAAAATGATTGTCTTCTTTGGTATGTAAAATCCGAAAATAGTGGAATAGGGATCAATGCCAGTCCAGGCCTTTGTGTTGGTATCGCGTGACTGGTAGTGTTAATAATCAATCGGTAGTATGAGGTTGAAAAAATGTTCAAAGATGCTTGTAAGCAATAAGATCTATACAAATACAATTAGTAAATTATTGATTTTCTTTCAATTTTTGTTATCATTATGGTCTCCGTCATCTGTGTGATCGATCTTGTTAGGAAAGAACACTGCATTTCATGCTTTTGCCACTTGATAAAAGTTCATCAGTGGAACGTTGTCACAGTCTCTGTTTGTGTGCTTTATCCAAGACGTGAGTTTTTTATTCTAGGTGGTGTGGCGTTCGATTCGTATAATATAATTATATTTCAAAAGAATGGTTGGCTTGGAGGAGCCATACAAAACATGAGTTAGAGAGATACTAAAGCATTCATGCGGCACTAAGGTCCTAGCTAGAACTTCACATAAACATATTCGTAAGATACTAAGATACTAGCTAGAACTTCACATAACTACATATAAGTAACAGGCACTGCTCTATAATGAATAGCCTAATTACAATGATTCACCTGGTAGTAGCATTGGTTCTCGGATGGCGGCTACTAGTTAGAAGGAGCTCCCTTATTTAGTGAACCAATTTGTTAGCTACCACATACTTGTCTATATGTAGCTTGTTATGAACTCTCTTATTTATTTCTCTTCATATGGCATAAACACCACAATTGAAAGTAGTCTGGAGCACGACGGAATCATTAAGTAACCACTTTTTCCAGTAACTTACCTATTCTATGATTTGATGCCACTCATTCACATTGCATAATAAGTTTAGGGATTGTTGGATCCTTGACCTTATGGTTTGGGAATAAGCACATTGAAAGAACAAGTGGAGAGTTGTTTCTAGTATCACATGGAAGAGAACACAACTGATTTGAGGCATTTCCATACCTATCTTTAGTCTATAATAGAGACTTGACTGCTAACCATCTTATAGCAGGGGCTTTAGGGACCATTGATTGTTCATGACGAGGTTTTACTAGCTTACATTAGGGAAGTGTGGTCTAAAGAAGTTCAAGTAGGGCCTGGTGAAGGCCAAAGTTTTATCCGTTGACCATATAAGAAAGTCATCCGCCAAGTGCACACACTCATTCATGAATGTCATGAACTCATAAAAATAGTGATGACATACTGAATCAAGATACATAAGGCAACATGCTTCAATATATTATTCATGTACCGTAAACTCACATTTATAAGCCACAATATTGATATTCAATGCTCATCAATACAAATTATTTATGTTGTTATGTTGTATCTCTTATTTACAATTATTTAATTTACTTTTTGTATTAATCCTATACATTCTTGTGTTCGTGGATAACGAGTGTTGTAGATATTCGAAGATATTAAACTATAGATACTCAAAAGTATCAAACTATAGTTACCCGTAAGTAACAAACTATAGATACCGGAAGACATCAAACTATAGAGACATTATAGTCTTAAAATGAAGGCATCATTGGTGTCAAACTATATCAGTTGCTCTACAACCCTATAGACGTGTCTATCTATCCATCACCAAGACAATGAAGGAAGCACTGTAACATCATATGATATTTATTTGAAATCATAAAATTTATATTTAAGTTCATTCATGCAAGTCATAATATACCACCATTAGAAAAGTATACAATTCATATGTACTTGCATGATTTATTTCACATATATTTTGTTAAGGTGTTTCTGTATGTACATTCACATAATTCCGTATATAAATTCCTATATATCACTTAAATATAAAAACATGTTAATTTTTACTTAATTATATTCATAAAATTAGTAAGTAATACAACACATGTAAGCAATAAATATACATCTAAATCATCTAAATAAATGTAAATTTTCTTTAGCATGCATTATGTTCAATTTTAAACTTAAATGTTTAATTACCCAATTCACATATGGTAAATCATATTTCATTTATTTCTGGGTGTTTATAAAGTTTCATAAACATTGTTAAGGGTTTGAATATTATTTGGTAAAAATCAAAAGCGAAAAGCTCAAAATAGTGCAAGTTGGGTTAAGCCCACAGTGCAAATAAGTCCAGAAGTAAGTCACATAATGGTTGCCACTTGTTCCGAATTTTCACATAGCAAACGTTCAAATTAGGCTTTGAGAGGTCTTTTAAAAATTTGTTCCCCTACATGTCTAATTTCCATAGTATCAAAATTTGGGCCATTTAGACTTCTAAATCATGAGATATGTACCAAATATCACAAACTGCTCTAAAACATGGCAGCATCAAGTCACTAGCCAGAACTAGGTTAAGGTCTCTTCTAGATATTTTTACTTTTATGTCTTAAGTTTCATCTCTAATTAGAATCACCCAAGTCGGAGGTCTGTAGGTTGAGTTATGGCAAAAGAAATTTGACTAGTTAAAGTAAACGCTAGACAGAATTCTACTAAATGTTACTCTCTTGTCATATTCAACCAATTCCATGCCAAGTAACACCAAGATACCATCCAGCAACTAATCCATGTCTAAATTAATCTTTGTACACATTCAAACATGCACAAACAAAAATTAAACTAAGTGTAGTCCCAAATCTTGAAATTGGTCAACTAGCTTTTCCAATGCCTTTCCTTCTCTTCCCCTTTAGCTTTGCTTGATTCACCAACTAGAAACACCATAAATACATATCTCAATCTCAATTCCAACCTTATAGTTCCAGCTCTTCATGAGCAAAGCAAGAAAAGATAAAGATGAGAAGAAAAACTACTAACTTTTACCTTGATTTCTGCCTATGATCAGCTTAATTCCTTTAGCAAAATGATGTGACTAAAAAGATGGAATGGAGAGGAAACGAGAAGAGAAATATCTAGTGTTAAAACAATCAAAGTGCAAGAAAAACTACTAATTTTTACCTTGATTTCTGCCTAGGATTAGCTTGATGCCTTATGCAAAATGATGTGATTAAAAAGATAGAATGGAGAGGAAATGAGAAGAGAAAAGCCTTGAGTTAAAACCATCAAAGTGCCATCCCTCTCCCCTCCCTTAATGACCCATTTCATGACAATTATAGACTTACACACTTGCTTCAATCCTATTGGACAATATGTTAACTTTAGGCAAAATTGCACATTTGGTCCTTCTTCTTCCTTTAATTCCCACATTGGCATATAATCTCTTCAATTGATTTCATTCAAGTCCATAGCTCAAATATAATTATTTATGTCCATACCGAAATGATCAAATTACCAATTTACCTCTGTCTTTTTAAATTAATTACCATTATATCCCTTACTATGCTTAGATGTACTTAATTCTTTATGTTCACTTCTTAATACATCCTAGATATACTATAATGCTTCTAAGGTGTATTTTGGGGCCTTACAACAAAGCTCTCCTCGAGCATAATTCTCTCCTCTTGCAAAAGACAAAGGTCACTTAGCTTAAGGAGGGTGACTATAACACTAAGTTCTTTCACAAATCAGTCTTGGCAAGAAGAAACAACAATAGAATCATTTATCTACTGGTTGAAATGTTCAGCAGATTTCAGACATCTCTTCTATTGAGAATATGATTATTAGATTTTACTCCAATCTGCATGACTCAATGCTATCAGAGAGGTTCAACTTGCTATATCTTATGGCCCTCATTGGCTCTCATGTATCTCGAAATTCTTTGAAGTGGATTCAACATCCAACTTCTCATCATGAAATCAAGAATATTCTCTTCAGTCTAAATCCAAATAAGGCCTCAATTCCAGATGGTTTCAATGCATATTTCTTCAATATATGCCATATTACTGGTAAGCTTCTAGTTAAAGTTATACAAAATTCTTAAACTTTGGAAAACTACTAAAGGAGATTAATGCAACTTATATTTGCATGATTCCTAAGATTCCCAATGTTATTGCCATCAATGATTTTCGTCCTATTTCATGTTGTAGTTGATATGTGTAAATTATACTATGTTTTCATAGATGTTTAAGTGTACATGCGTAGAATTATGTTGTTGATAATGATTGTATGTATTCTAAGTGTTTGTTTAGTTTATAGCAAGAATTGGATCATAATTTTGTGTTTTAAGGGGGTGTTTGATGTGTTTATTTGTGATGAAAACTAGAAAATTGAATAATCAAGAAGATGGAGGTTAAAAGAAGCAGTACATGATCGTGACAGAGAGCACATATAGCAATTCCAGTGAATTTTAATTTTTCCAACACGCATGTCTTTTTATAATTTTAACATTTTGGGGCAATTTTTTGAACCAAATTAAGTGGATAAATCATGAAAAGATAGAAGCCTCAAGAACTATAAGAGAACATAAAGACTCCAAAAAAGAGCAGCCTCTATCTTATAAAATTGGGATTAGATCAAGGAAAATTAAGAAGGGAGCATTGGAGAGCTCTAGCTGTTCCAACATTTCTATATTAGTCCACATCAAATCCTTTCTTTTTTTCCTTTGCTTATTTTCTTTAAGCTTGATGTATAAACTAAGATTGAAAGCGTTATACACGTTTATGATGTTTTAATTTTCAGATTAGGATTTGTTCTTAAGTTATTTTGTGACTTAATCATTGTTGATTTCAATATAATGTTATGGTGTTGTGATATTTGTGTTTGCTAATACTTAGGCAATAAATCAAGAGAGTAAATCGAAAGTAATCTGATTAGGTTAGGTAA
Organism: Erythroxylum plowmanianum; assembly: GCA_025531925.1. Taxonomy (NCBI): domain Eukaryota; kingdom Viridiplantae; phylum Streptophyta; class Magnoliopsida; order Malpighiales; family Erythroxylaceae; genus Erythroxylum; species Erythroxylum plowmanianum. The sequence continues at coordinate 34,012,004 of JANVCQ010000002.1, forward strand.
TGAGAGTTAATGACCTAATAAGTCATGCAAATATCATATTGATAATCATACGAAGAGAGATCTTGCGTAAAAACTCGATTATCCGTTGTATCACTTAAAAATTGGTTGAAAACGTTAGGCTGTTTTTATGAATCAAGAGATTGTAAATATGGAATTTCGCAATCAATTAGGGACAATTAATTGGGGTTAAATAATTAGGCCTTGAGAGAGAATAATCCAACCCTTCGAAAATCTAGGATCGACATCCAATTGAATAAAAAATGGTTAAGGGAGAAAAATGATGATAAAACGAATCCTAGACTTTCATATTTGATCATCCTTGTTTTACTGTGATAGCTCAATTGTTAAGTGGTTAAGTGCTCAATTTTATTTGATTGTTTTAATTTATGAATTTTATTTTCACTCAAATCTAATTTCCCAACCTTATACAATGTTAAGTTTATTTAGTTTCTAATTCCTTGTAGGACCGATACCTCAATTACTACAAGTTTACAATTCACATACTTGCAAATATTGATGGTTTTATATTAGGTAAAATTTGCTTAACAGTAAAACTATCTATAAAATTTATCCAAGCTGCTAGCGAACAGCCAAAGGAACATCGTATCTACAGATCTCAAGGTGCTTTCATTTCCATTAGAAGTATTTATAATAATATTCTATTGGTGCAAGAGCTAATGAAGGACTGTAATGCAAACAAATCTATTAACAGTTGTGTTATCAAAGTCGAATTCTCCAAAACTTTTGACAGCTTGAACTGGAATTTCCTATTCAGCAATTTGGAATGGCTTACTAGATCAAAGTCTACCTTTCCACTAGCTCCTACAGAGTACTCATTAATGGTGCCCCAAATAGTAGCTTTGAAGGTTCCAATGGGATAAGACATGGAAACCTAATTTCACCTTACCTGTTTGCAATTGCCAAGTAGATCCTTAACAAGACTATTATGCAAAATAGTTCAAACACATCATTTTTCAGATTTCATTATAAATGCAAGGACTTGCACCTCACTCATCTTAGCTTTGTAGATGATCTTATATTGAATAGTGGAACTCATCACAACTCCATCTCTATTTTGTATGACTTTTTTCTTGAATTTTGCAAGATATATGGTCTTAGTGTTAACTCACAGAAAAGTAAGATCTATTTTTCCTCTGATGTTACTAATGTTTAAAGTCTTAAGAATATTTTTGGCTTGAATGTAAATAGCTTGCCTTTTAAATATCTTAGGGCCCTTATCTCCTCAAAGAAGCTTAAGTTCACTAATTTTCTTCCTTTATTGGAGATTTTTAAGAGGAAAATCAAAGCTTGGCAAAATAACACACTCTCATAAGCAGGTAGGGTGCAACTCATTGTTTCTATGCTGATTAGTCTTTACACTCGTTGGAGCTTACATCCTTTTAAGCCAAAGAATATTAATAACAAGATGGAAAAGTGCATGAGGAACTTCCTATGGTCTGGTAAATCTAACAATCCTAAGGGTTCTAAAATTAAATAGGATGAATTATACTGGAAAAGGCGGGAAGGAGGTCTAGGATTTGTCTCAATCAACTTGATTCAAATAGTTTTAGTGGCAAAGAGCATCTAAAGGCTCTTTAATGACAAAGAAGCTCCTTGGAGTAAGTGGACTAATGAATATTATTTGAAAGATGCCTAACTTTTGGAAATAAAGTGAAAATTAGGAACACTTGGCCTTTTGATTCTTATGCTTAGGAAAAGGCAGACAATTAAGGATTCTTGGTTTTGGTTTGATAAATGGTCCCTCTAAGCCTTCTAAAGTCAAGAGGTGATCTCTCTTCTCTAGTAATAAGAATTCCAATTCATGCTAGAGTTTCCAAAGTAATTGATTCGAGGTCTTGGATTACTATTGGCAAAGGTATAGACATAATGCTTCAATACTTTCCTACTTACCTAGCTAACCCTCTTTTGAAGAATAAAGCAATCTGGAACTTCAAAAGCAACGGGCAATTCTCCAATTCTTCCTATTTAGAAGCTATTAGACCCCATGTTCCCTTTATACCTTATGTGGAAAGGATCATTGATGCCTAAAGTCTCTTTCACCATATGGCTAGCTGCTAAAGGGAGATTGAAAACAAAAGACAGGCTTAAGGTTTCCATTGATTAGGTTTGTTGCCTTTGTAATTTAGTGCGTGACACAACTTTTCATCTATTCTTTCAATGCTGCAATTCTTCCTCCATTTGGGACAAAATGCTTCACATTATGGATCTAGATTGTTCTCGTAGCAATTAAGATGAAATCCTAGTATAGGCAGATAACTAATATAGAAAATGGAAAAATATCAAATATGCCTAAGCATAAGCCTAAGCCTCAATTTCTCTTTGTATTCTAAATGGAAAGAAAGGAACTTAAGGATTTTTAGGAATATCAAAACTAACAAATATGCTCTAGCTCATAAAGTTTGTTATTGGATCATAGATATTCTTGTTGCACATGAAGTAACTCATAACTTGAGCTCCTCTTTGAGAAGATGGAACTAGGTTTAATCAAAATGTTGTCTTTTAGTAATCTTAAGGCTTTTGTGAAGTCTTTATTTAGTTGTATCTTTTGACAAATCTGCTCGGTAATTAACTTCCAATTGCCTTTATAGGCTTATTAATGAATTCTTCTTCATAAAAAAACCACGCAAACGTACAAATGAAGTGTTTATATAAATTTTTATAAAGTTTGCAAAATCTCAGAAAACTCTATTGAACATTACCACAAAATTTAATAAAGAAATGATAAAAGGTAATCTCTAAATAAAAAGCTCTTTTGAAATATGATTGATGATTTATGTTTTATGTTTTATGTTTTATTACCAGTTGCCTTATATTGTATTATGTATTTTATGCTAGTTTTCAATCATCTTTTACAAAATTATACTATTTTTGAAACTTTGTTATAGAAAAACAAGAGCATAAAACTAATATTATATCTTAAAAGGAATTATATCAATGGTACTTAGAGCAATCTGCTGGTTGGAGAGGATCGAAGCAATTGAGCTCGACTGGTTGGAGAGGAAGACCTTAATTAAAAACGAAAAAGAGGAGGTCTTCGAAGCCGCGAGTATCATACTCACCACTATACTATTGATGAGGGGAGTTCATATCATAACATAAAGGGCTAGAAGGAATCAATCATTACAAGAAGAGGACTTTTTTGACTTCCTACGCAGAGCGGGAAAGACAAGCGCAAATAGATGACTTCTATAAGGTCACAATGGACTTGCTAATCTCCTAGAGAAAACGAACGGTCAGCACGAAGGTTCAAGACTTAGCTGAGCATTAGTGAAGCGTCATTCTCATAGCAAGGCACTTCGAGTTAGCGAAGCGCTGCAGTAGCGTCGAAGCCCTATGTGCTATAATGCTGAGCCAAGGACGCTCCGCCTTATCTATCAGTCAACTGAGTTCTGAACGACCGTGGTAATGGCTTAATCTATAGATGGAACCTGACAATTTATAGTTTCGAAAATTTAGAACGCAGGGAAAATAAGTACATGTGCTGTAACTAAAAATTTGCTGGCTTCCCATTACACTCTTCAGTCTTATCTCCCTTCGTTTTCTTTCGATCAAATCCTTCTCCTATCAAAATAATTGCCTTACGTATAAGTTGTGACCCTCAGCACTATAATATGATGTCATACAAGAGGCTGATGGATCAATAGAAGAAAAGAAGTGATCTTATTGGTATACATTAACAAGTTTTAGGCCAAGGAGACAAGTATTTCTCCATCACTGCAAACAATTAGATCCTAAGCTAACAGCTGGGGCACTAGCATTTCATCCTAAGCTAACAGCTGGGCCACTAGCATTTCAAAGTTTGAAGGTTAAAACAGATTATCTGACCGTCTTGAGGATGGCATTCAGCACGGCTTCTTTAGTTGGCAAAGCTGGAATGGCACCTCTTTGAGTCACGGTCATTGCACCGCAAGCATTAGCAAATCTGAGGGCATCCCTCAATTGCTTCTCATTCTACAAGATAAATAAGCAAGTGTCAAAGTATATTGGCATGTCCAAGTCACTAACTACAACGCAAGGAAAAGTTATCTAACCAGTACTGGTGGATGGGAGGAAGGGCATTATCATATAGAAACAGAACAGGAAACAAATCTTTGAATCGACGCTGTTAATTTTTTTCCCGAATATCGGCATGCTGTGAATGTGAAATTTGATGAACATCAACTAATATAAATTTGGCCTTGCCGACCTACTTTTTTCAACTATTTCATACAAATAACCTTTACTAGAATTCACATATTAATTTAATTACTGGAAATTTCAATAAAAGGCCATTGGCTGTTGAATCTCAGTTGTGCTGATAATTTCTTTAAAACCTGCCTTCACAGTACCTTTTTTCTTTGTTCACAAGGAAGCTTGTGTATGAAGTAATTCTTCAAAAGTCAAAAACAGTAACATAGCAGGAGTAAACTTATGAGGAATAGGTCAATTCTGCACTGCTTTCTAAATACACAACCATTTACCAAGATATAGAGCCACAAGTTACATGTGATTGATTATTCTTTTTCTTCTAGTGTATAATGGATTAATATGTAAAATAACCTTAACTTATTATTATTTTGTTTCACCGCCCCAAATACAAATTATCTATCTTTGTAATCAAATTTCTTGTCATGTACAGATATATTATTCCAATGAAAACGTTGGTGATTGTTAACAGTGAATCTGGATCCAAGAGGAAAGGTTATAGTTCCAATTTTCAGATTATAATTATAGACTGTACGAGGATTGTTGAAAATGCTGTCCTTTAAGCAACATTTCTAGCTATGAATAAAGTATACTAGGTATGCAATCACATAGGTTCATATTTGTACAAAATATATATTCTAGCATTAGCTCACAAAATCTTAAATAAATGGCATTACCTCGAGTATGGACAAATCCACAGCCAACTTTGATAATAATCCAGCGACAAAGGCATCCCCAGCACCAGTTGTGTCAATGGCCTCAACTTTTAAACTCTCGACTCTCCCATTGAATTCCTGTAGTAGAAAACAAAGGCCAATGTACATAGCCATCAAAAGGTGGGACCATCATCAAGATAAAATGAGAAGTTCAAACGGCAGTTGCAGAAATTTAGGGCATTCTGCAACAACATCACAATATAAAAAGTGCGAGTAATTTTTGTCATTGATTTATGAACAAATAAAATACGATTTTAATAAAATCTTACAAGAACCTAATAAGCCCTTAAAACTTCAGTAGGAATCACCATATCGTTATTTTCACCTTGCACATGCATTTTGATAAATGACATGAAGGAGCAGTGACCAACCATGTTGTTCATGAGAATATGGATAATTGGCTACACAAAATACTGCATTTCCCATAAAATACCATTTGTAATAATACCTCAATTAATATCACATTCTTTAATATGCTGTAATAAGTAAATTTTCCTTAATACCTAATGCCAATTTTAGTACGTTATTTTGTTGGACATTTAATTCTACATTCTTGATAAATAACAAAGCTTAGGTCATTCTCACATAGATAACCCGAAAAACCCCCGCCTCTATAAAAAGTTGTGCAAATATAAACTTAGGTAACTAGAAAGAGACAGCTGGGACTTACTTTGGTGTAGTACCTGCAACCATGTGGACCCTCAGTTACGAGAAGTAATGTAAGGTTTGGATGAAATAACTTACGAACTACAGCATCATCATATGGATCTTCTCCTTTGGTTAAGAAAGTGAGTTCTTCTTCACTTATCTGAAGACAGTTTAGAGCTTTCATTAAAAGTGCATGTAAAGTTCTGCCTCTATAAAATAGTACAGAAACAGGTGCTATGGAGGACAATGAACTGAATCTGCATCTGAAGGAGATAAATACCTTAATAATATCAGCAATTTCCCAAATGCTTAGAATTCCTTCTCTCGCACTTTCCAGAGATGGCCACAGGGGAAGCCTCAAGTTAGGATCATAGGAGAGAATAACACCAGCATCCTTGGCAGTTTTTGCTGCTGCAATGTGTGCTGACTTACATGGCTCTGTTATAAGACTTATAGAGCCATAGTGAAAGATCTTTGCCTGCCAAAGAAGGGAAAAAATGTTGTACAAATCAGAAAATAAATTAGAGGATGATGAATGTATCCCGCTACAGCAGACAAGAGCATGCAAATTGTGAGAGTTACAGTCATCTTAGGTGGATGTATTTTAGTCGAACAACTGATAATATCACCCATTTCCATCTTTACTCTGTCAATGCATGTAAATAAAATTTGCAACCACGACCTTGTTCTTCATTACTGCTGGCATCACCATTTTGTTGTTTCAAAATATGTAATTATTCCAATTCTTTAATGCAAGACTGACAAAGAGTTTGACTATGAAGAAGGCAAAGAGCTTACTGATATAATAGGCACGCTCACCCAAATCCACGAGCATAATGAAAGAATAATGCAATAAATGGGACAAAATTAAGAAAAGCAAAAACTTGCTGTACCCAAACAAATGCGACAACAATTATTTAGTCTCCAAGATACTTCTTTTTTTTTCACTTCCTCATTTCCTTCATATGTCAAAGGCCTTTTGAGTGATCTAATCACAATTATCACATACCTTCCTGATCAAATCCAAATCCAATTCCGCTTCTTGAAGCAACATATCTGCACTTGGATTGCGGTAGAACATAAATTCACGTTCTCCATCACTCCTCAATGTGACAAATGCTAAGGCAGTGCGTGCAGCAGGATCAAAGCGCATGCCTTCATTGTTGACATTATTCTTCTTCAATATATCAGCAAGCATGTATCCAAATTCATCTTCCCCAACCTGCATATATAGTTCAAGACATGAGATACCAAAGACAACATCCTGATACAAAAGCTTCCTTGCTCACATACTCCAGGAGCCAGAAACGTGAAAAGCAAGCTTAGATGGAAGGAGTTAACCATGTGCACGTCCAGCCTTAAGAATAGGAGTTCTTAGTAGTGTTCATAATTGTTGCACGTTATCCTTAGATCTAGGACTAGTAATATTCAGATTTTATGTTATTATTTCTGTTGTTGAGAGTGTTGGAAATTCACAAGTAAAGATCTCATATCGAAAAAAGACATAAGAATGAAGTGAGTTATATACAAAGATAGGACTCATAACTCATTACTTTAAGATTTTAGGATGAAATATGATGTCCTAGTTGTCTATGAGTTTACTTGGATTCGGTACAAGTTCTCTCCAGACCCCCTCAAAACCCTTCATTAGTATTAGAGTTAGGTTGGCGAAGTCCGATGAATAGAGATTCATGGATTTAAGTCAAAAGAATGAGTGATTCATGAAGCAACTCAAATGACTTCATATAAGCTATAGGTTGAGGAGAAGATAGTTTCATATGGATAGATCCAATGGTGAGGGGGGATGTTGGAAATTCACAAGTAGAGCAATGCCACATCGAAAAGAGACATAAGAATAAAGTGAGTTTTATATAAGGATAAGACTCATAGCCTATTGCTTTAAGGTTTTGGGTTGAGAAATAATCTCTTGGTTGTACATGAGCTCACTTGGATTTGGTCTAATTTCTTCCCAAACTCCCTCAAAATACTTCATTGGTATCAAATCCAACTTTAATTCTATTTTGATTAAAATAGTTTGATTGCTAATGAAAATTATGGAATTGATTATGCAAAAGTTGCAAATCCTAATCCTACACTCAAACTATACTTGAGTAAAAATTTGAAAAAGTTTTGATTGAAACCCAAAAACTCATAATTTTAGAAATTCATTAAGATTAATGTGAATATGTTCATAACTCCTGGTACCATAACCCTTAATCCATAACACAATAATCTAGTGGGAATTTGTGACTGCAACTATTTGAAATTTGCAGTCCTTGTCAGGGTTTATAAGCTTTTGGAAATTTCAATAAGTTTTGAACCCTTAGAATCCCGTAACCACTTATTGGTTTATGAAATTCAGTTCAATAAAATTTGCAAAAGAGAAGCTAGCTTGATGTGATGTTGGTTTTGTGGATTGTTGTGGTCAGAGTTGTTTTATTTTGGGTGGAGATGTTCAATAAGTTGTGAAAAATCATGCACAAAAAAGTTAATCAAAACAATTTTAACATTTTTAAATATTTAGATGGTCAATCTTGATTTATGAATATTGTTGTGAATACCCACATTGAAGAAAGAGGAGAAAGAATATTACTATATAAGCCTAGTGGGCTACTCTACTTATTACCAATTAGTTTTCGGATGGAACCTAACTTAGGCTTGTGTGTGGTCTAACTTTCCTCTTCATGTGGGCTCGTAGGTCTATTACAAATTTAACATAGTATCAGAGCTAACGAAGATCTTAGCCTATTGTTTGCCAAGAAGGGAGCCCATCATTTAAACAACTGGAGAAGGATTTGAAGTCTGCATCGAGCAAGTAGCCCAGCAGCATTGTTTGCCCAGGAGGGGACCTATTTGGCTTCAATCAAAAGTTCAGCCCTGATGAGAATTGTTTACGTACCTCTCTAGATTACCCAAGTAAAAAAGGACTCACTTGTGAGGGGGAAAGTTGAGAATACCCATATGTGAGTGTCCCACATCGAAAAAAGAGGGGAAAGAAAGCTAACATATAAGCATAATGGGCTACTCCACCCATTGCCAATTAGTATTAGGATGAAATTTTACTTAGGCTTGTGTGTGGTCTAACCTTATATGTTGTTGAGATTCTTGCATTTATCATTTCCATCTCTTCATACTCTTTTAAGTACTGTTGTCTATTGCTGCTATTGTCCTTATCACATCCTCACTCACAATAGAAACGTAATAGTCAAAAACAAAAACATCTTAGGTTACAAGCTTCGTTTATATATACGATTATCTAACCTAAGTATAGTAACAAACTCCCTTAAGTATAGGGAAATTTGTATCTTATTCTAATCCCCAGAAATCAGGGATTTATATGATCTCTATAACTATACAATCTTTCCAAATAATACTACATAATCTGACACTCCCCCTCAAGCTGGTGAATGGATATCTTCTATCCCAAGCTTGCCAATAATATCTTGAAACATTGTGCTTGTCAGTCCCTTTGTAAGTACGTCTACCAACTAATCCTTGATTGACACAAATAGAGTGCCTATTAAGCCACTGTCCAGTTTTTCCTTGATAAAGTGCCTTTCAACTTCAATATGCTTTGTTCGATCATGTTGAACAGGGTTATGTGCAATGCTGATGGCTAATTTGTTATCACAGTACAGCCTCATAGGTCCTGCCCATTTTATTCTTAAGTCATCTAGGATAATCTTCAGCCAAAGTAACTCATATTTCCAACGCCATAGATCTTAATTCTAACTCTGCGCTTTATCTTGCTACTACATTCTGCTTCTTACTTCTTCATGATACAAGATTACCACCTAGGAGTGTATAGTAACCAAATGTTGATCTCCTGTCGACTAAATACCCTGTATAATCTGCATCAGTATAAGCCTCTAATGTCATACCTGCGACTGTTTGTCGCTTAAACAGAATTCCTCTTCCCGGGCCACCTTTCAAGTATTGTAGTATCCTATTTACTGCCTTGAGATGTGATTCTTTGGGATTGTGCGTGAATTGACTAACCGTGCTCACTGCAAATGCTATATCTAGTCTTGTGTGTGCCAGATATATCAACTTCCCAACAAGCTTCTGATATGATCCTTTATCTACCATGGGATCTTCTAAAGCATCACATAATCCATGATTGAATTCAATCGGTGTCTCCACTGGTTTAAAAAACTTTCTTGATTCATTCAACAAGTCAAGTACATACTTTTGTTCAGAGATGAAAATCCCTTGCTTTGAGTGAGCTACTTCAATGCCTAGGATGTACTTTAACTTTCCTAGCTCTTTGATATCAAATTCCTTCAAGAGACATTGCTTCAGATTTTTCATCTCTTCTACATAATTACCTGTCACGATGATATCATCTACATAAACTAGCAATGTTGTGACTCTGCTTATATCCCAATGAAATCATCACCTTAGCAAATCTCCCAAACCACGCTCGTGGTGATTGTTTGAGCCCATAAAGGGCTTTCTTCAACTTGCACACCATTCCCTCTTTAGATTCAAATCCGGGAGGAACTTCCATTTAAATTTTCTCTTCTAGATCACCATGGAGGAACACATTCTTAACATCAAATTGTTGCAGATTCCACTCGAGATTAGCAGCTAATGACAACAGTATCCGTACTATGTTCATCTTAGCAACAGGGGCAAATGTTTTTAGATAATCGATGCCATAAGTTTGAGTGTAACTTTTGGCCACCAATCTGGCTTTATATCTTTCCACTGCGTCATCAACCTTGTATTTTAAGGTGAAAACCCACCTACACCTAACTAGTTTCTTCCCTCTCGGCAATTCCACTAACTCCCATGTCTTGTTCCTCTCAAGGGCCTCCATTTCGATCTTCATAACATCCTCCCATTTTCTGTATCCTAATGCCTCAATTAGATTTCTTGGTGTGGGAATTGTATAGAGGTTGGTTAGGAAAGCTCTATGTTTTTGGGATAGATTCTAATAAGACATGAAAAAAGACAATGGATGTTTTGTGCAGGTTCTTGTTCCTTTCCTAAGTGCAATTGGTAGGCTTCAGTACTTTTTTTTTTGGTTCATCTGCTGGTTCAAATGGCTCAACACTTGGCTCACCACCTGGTGTGACATTGTCAGCTGGTTTGAGAGTGATTTATGAAATTTGGGCAACAACACGAATGGGAGAATGGACTTGTGCTGGTCGAGAGACTGGTATCTTCCTCCTAGAATAAACTTGCAATGGCTGCGTGTTATCTTGATTTCCCATATCTTTCATCATTTCATCAGATGTGGCTGACTCAATTGACGGAGAAGTGGATTCTACGACGGTTATAGGAATAGGTTGAACTAGGATCAAGAAGAAACATATCATTTGCTTTATCTTCACTCAAGGTCTCTCCCTGAAGATAAGTGTGCTAAAATAAAGGTTCATTTTCAACAAAAGTACCATCAGCTAAAACACAAAATTTTATAGAAGGTGGATGAAAGCATTTATAACCCTTTTGTATGGAGGAATATCCAATAAAAAAGCATCGACAAGCATGTGAATCTAATTTGCTCCTATTGTGAGAATGAACATGAACAAACGCAACACAGTCAAAGATTCGAGGTATACGTCTGTTTGAAACAGAAAAATTTGGGAAAAATTTTATGAGAATATCAATTGAACTTTCGAACCCAACAACACGTGTTGGAAGTCGGCTAATAAGATGGGCAGCAGTTAATACGGCTTCACCCCAGTATTGTTTGAGAACATTTTTGTGAAACAACAATGCTCTAGTGATCTCTAGGAGATGTAAATTTTTTCGCTCAGCCACATCGTTTTGTTGTGAGGTGCTAACACATGAGGACTCATGAATAATTCCTGTTTTTTGGAAAAAAAAATGGAGAAAGGGTTTGATTGAAATAGTCCTTGGCATTGTCTAATCGAAATCTCTTAATGTTTACATCAAACTAAGTATTGATCATGTTGTAGAAATTAGGAAAAACAATACTAACATCAGATTTATTTTTCAAAAGGTAAAGCCATATGACTCGGGTACAATCATCAATAAATGAAACAAACCACCTAACACCCGAAACATTTAGGGGGGTAGAAGGCCCCTAAATATCACTATGAATGATAGAAAAAGGAACAAAGGTCTTTTTGTTGCTTATTGGAAAGGAAGTACGTTTTTGCTTGATGAGTTCACAATCATCACAATGAAAATTTTCAAAAGCAAGACCTTTAAATAAAGAAGGAAACATCAACTTGAGAACTCTAAAAGATGGGTGACCTAAACGACGATGATAAAGCCAAATTTTATCTTTGTTTGACATGACAAATTCGAAAAAGAAGGATGTAGATAAGGTTTTTCCAAATTCTAATACACTGTGTTGTTTTTCCAGGGAATAGAGACCGTCCCTCTGACTAGCACATCCAATCATCTTCTTCGTGCCTAGCTCCTAAAAGACACAATGTGAAGGAAAAAAGGTTATACTGCAATTTGATTATGTGGTTAATTTTTGAATGGAAATAAGGCTTGCAAATAGCTTTGGAACATGGAGAACATTTCTTAGTGTAAGGTCCT
>JANVCQ010000002.1:34061353-34071461 GCA_025531925.1 Erythroxylum plowmanianum
GGACACTGAGTGATGTAGCACGTCATCCTCGCGGGGCACGAACTCGGATATCACCAACGATATCGAGTTCGGGTCACTCGGGAGTGGGGTGTTACATTAAATGCTTTGCTACTAAATTTTTGTGCATGTACAACATGACTCATACTGAAAGCAAAACCTTGTCTAATGATAAGAAAATAATGAAGAGGAAAGAATGGGAGTAGACTAATAAAGTCATATCCTTTCTCTAACATAATCAAGCAAATAAAACACACAAAACACTAAAAAGAATATTTCTATAAGTCTTAAACATATTATTAATATCTAAGAAATTAAAAACACACTTAAACATCTAGAAAACATATTATAATATACACCTATCAGTGTTTATTAAAGATATTTCCTGTGGACCAAACTCAAAGAAGTGGCTTAGAATATTTCATATCCTTAGCTCATAACTGGTGATTTCAACTCTATTATTTATTATGAAGAAATTGAAGGAACCAAATCATTAGGAAGTCCACGCCTAGAGCTTAAAAGATGCTTGACTAAAATTCAAGTGACTAATATACCCTTGATGTAGCGCATCGTAACACTACTTAAAATAATTAGACCTACAACTATTGCAATGGTGAGTATAGGTCGATCCCACAGAGAATGTTCCGTTAGCTTTCATAATGAAAAGAATTAGTGTTTAGGTTAGGGGGTTTGGTTTGGGTTCAAATAATAAAATAAAATGAAACTAAACTAATAAAAAAATTAAAGAAAACATTAAAAAATGATGAAAAGTGATGAATGCATTAAAGACCTGATTATTGGTTCAATCTTGAACTACACACAATCAAGCATATTTCATTGAATTACTATTATCATACCCCTCCTAGCAACTATTAATTGTAGGTTAACGATAAGCTCTATTAACCTTGGTTTTCCCTTAGATCGTGTTTAATTAAGAGACTCTTGTTAATTAAACTTAGCCATAGAACAACCTAGGATAAGCTCTTTAGATTTAATTGGACAACCACATTATGAATTAGGAAAACAGATTAATCAAAGCAACAACCACACAAGCTCGGGTCATTTAACCTAGATTATGTTATCCTTAATGATTCGACACCAATCGAAAGCACAACAATTACGAATTATATCACCAATGATATGAAACCATTTATTGCTATAAAATGAATCTCAACATAACAAATTACAAATTATATTGAAGATTTTAATAATATCCAAACATAACAATTACGAATTGTGTTCAAAATTCTAGTTATGAGTTCACAAATAAGCAATCAAATGAGGACGAGAATAAAGATCATTCATACATGAAAACCCAAATCCATAGGCATAAGATAGCATAATCAATCCCTAAGAGAGAAAGAACAATAACAACAATGAAAGAAATGTTTAACTAGGTTCTTCATTATCGATATCTCCTCCGAACTGATGTCGGAAAGTTTGGTTGTCTATGGCCTCCTTGGATCTCCAACAACATCGAGTTTTGCCTTTCATTCTTCTCTAGAAACCCCCAAACATTTCCTCCAACTTTTCATGACATTTCTGCCATTAAAACGATGTATTTATACTCAAAACTAGGTTTTTAGGTGAGCTGGAAGCATTTCACAAGCGTACTTTATGGTGTCACGAACGTGCATGTGAGTTATGGGTGTGCATAGTGGTGTCATGCCCATGACAAATCAGCCATGGATGTGCATGAAGTTTCACGCCCATGACGAATAATTCATGGGCGTGACTAACATGATGACACCCATGACTCCTATCTCATGGTCGTGAGTCATTTCTAGCACTTTTCATCTTGATGCTTTCAACATATACTCATCATCTTCATGCCTTTTCTTATTTACTGTTCTTCTAATCCTTCTCATTCTTGCTCCATAAAGACAAATGATTGTGAATCTCTGGAAAACGACTCAAATATTGCACTTTCGACTCACTTTAGCTATTTCACTTCCAAATTGTACTTAAAACTAAATATGAACTAAAGTGAATGTCTTAAACATTTTATATCATTAATAATTAAGTGTTATGGAATAAATGTATAATCAATTAAACACATATCAACCCTCTGGAGGACACTTTTAAACTTGGAGCAACAATCAATATTGGGATAACTTCGTCAAGAAGAAACTTGATCGCAGTTTGCCCAATCATGAATGGTTTCAAGTCTTCCCTCCCTATTTGACTTTTTTTTACTAACTCTAATTTTTCTAATTACTTTGTAATCATCACTCAGACTAATTAAGTAACTCATAAAACTCCATTTATATTTAATAATTTCCTGATTGATTTAGAAGGTTTTGATGAAGCATTGTGGAAAGGAGTAAGTGTAAACTAAAGGGGTAATAAACAATTTATCTACACTAAAAAGAATGACATTATTAGATAGGAGATGAAAGATTTATTCAGGAAAAATGTGTGCAATACTCACCACTTGCTTAACACTACTAGGAGTAATATGGCGAAAGTTCATACTAATCTATATAATAATCCCTCGTCTTAAATTCTCCAGGAATTAGAAAGGAAAGCAATGGACAATCTTTCTACAACACTAACTCATGATCATTTTCTTATAAAGCAAAGGTCTCTTATAAACTTGCTTAGAGATAGGAACTTCTCTTTCTATCATCGAGTTGTCATGACTAGAATGAGTTTCAATAAGATCATCTCTTTAGAGGATGGCAATGATAATCTAACTTCTCAGCACCAACTGGTTCCTTTGACTATTTCTCCAATATAATGGGAGCCCTTACCAACATGTATTCATCCATTCCTTTACTCAATGAGATTATTCAAGACTATATTTCACCTCAAGAGATTGAAGCTTTGGATAAGCCAATAATAATTTAGGAGATTGAAGAGATGCTTACATCTCTTAATTTATTTAAAGCACTTAGCCTTGATGGGTTTATCATCAACTTTTTCATAAAAACATGGACCATGACTAAGGAGATGGTAACTGATGCTATTTTAGAGGTCTTATGAAATATTTCACTCTTCACAGATCTTATAAGAATTTTATTGCTCTTATTCCTAAGGGTGGGGAACAAAAATCCTTTACTAATATTTGCCCCATAGCATATTGCAATTCTATTTACAAAATAGTTTCCAAAATTTTGGTTGAGGTTAAAAAAGGTGGTCTAAAATCATATTGATCTTATCCAAAGAGCATGCTGCCAAGCAGAGTAATATGAGATAAAATTCTCCTTATAAAAGATAAGAAATTATTCAAAGAAAAGAAGTAACAAGATTTTTATGCTAATATGGAATTAAGGAAGAGGCTAAGCAAAGACAGTTGAAAGGCATCTTAAACAAGATAACCCGTCAAAACTTTGGCAAACTTTTTGAGCAAGTAATGGCTGTAAACATCGATAATGCAGGTATACTTAATGGGGTCGTTGCATAAATCTTTGACATAGCTTTGATGGGCCTACTTTCTATGAAATGGCTTCTCAGGAGAATTTCTCCATTCAGGATTTTGAGCTCGACAAGATCTATAGTGTTGGTTCTTATTCTAAGGTCTGGTCTTTCAAGTTTCAACGCCTCATTTGCTCTCTTTTAATTGTTGGCTTCCTTTTTTTGCTAGTTAGTTTAGTGGGTTTTGTTTCTTTTTTTATGACTGTGACTAAATAATAGTTGCTTGAAATCCTAAAGATAGGACTATATAAATCTTCTTGGATGAGAGTGAGAATGGAGGGGGAGATTGCAGAGGTCAAGCAAGGGCTTAGTATAGCGCATTGCCATCCCTAGATTGGACCTAATATGGATGCATCTTCTCCGGGGAACAATGCTTTGCCAGCATTTGCCATGATTGATGCTAAAGCTTACAGCTTTTTATGCGCTAAACTATTCTCCTGGAGTTTGCATTTATGTTGTTAAATCGTTTAAATATATTTTTGTTTTTGTTTATTTTTGGATTATGATATCGCCAAACCTATGAAACTCTTCTTCCTGTATTGGGCTCACCTTCTTTTGCCTGAGGTACCTCAAGACGCCACTGACTCCGCCTTTGCTTTTGCTTCTCCCATTCTCTCCTCCGCCGCTTACTGGCGACTCTAGTGGAGGCAACATTGATCGTCCCGGTGAGAACGCCTAGGCTGACGGTGACGTTGATGACGATTGAGACTTGGGTCTTGCAGCTGATGAAGCAAGATCACGGGGCTTGCTTCCACTCTGCAAGAACTTGACAAACCCATCTCTGGTGCTATTCCTATTGTCTCGGCATGTGTTTCTCTTGAAGTTTGTTGAAAGGGCAGCTCGGCAGAAGTGACAGTGGCTATTAGGTAGTGTTGTCTCCATCTTTTTACATTTTCAACATTGTGGTTGGTTTAGGACAAGCTACATCACCTTGGCCTTCAACGGGGAATCTACATCAACAGGTATCTAAGGTACATTTTTACTGCTAGCTTTTCTTTTTGTGGGTGAGCTTGATGAATGTTGATAAATGCCATATCCTTAGCCAACTACATGAGTGGCACCGTTCGTTTCTGGAGGTAAGGGGTGGCAAGGTCCAGTCGTCCTTCTAGTTGTTCTGTGATTCAGTTTATGTCAATGCAATCTTTTATTTTGTGTATGTACTGTTATTTAAGATTTTTTCAAATCTTCTGTGGGGGTTGATTTTCGTAGTTCTCCTTCCTGAGTCGAGGTTGGGTGCTATGGCCTTATGAGTCTGGGTATCCCTGTATCTTAGCGGTAACGACCTTTCTTGAACATCTGCCAATCTGGGTAATGGGCCCTAGCTCATGAACAAGTTTCCACATGTTACTGTCTATGCTTTGCATGTAGCTCTTGGGAGGGGACGGGGACGCAGGGCTGCATGCACGGCAAATGAGGAACGCTCATACACGTTGAGCAGGGTTCTTTTGGCACATCACGCGTAGTATCCGCAAGCTTCCTCGAGCCTCCTGACATCTTGTCGTTCTCCACAAGAAACCATCAGTTTTCCCCTGTTGCGAACCGTTGCTACCACGCTTTTTAACCTGACGTTTTAAGATTTACAAGTTCATTATTCTTCAATCCTTTTACAAACACACCTTCCCTTTTAAAATCGCTCCTCCAGTATCCTTTGAAAATTTTTCCCCTGATATAGCTTCATTATTGGATTATTAGCCCTTTGAGTATTATTAGTAGTAATTTTATTTGTATTTATTAAAAAAATTAATTAAAATTGTATTTTGTATTTTTATTTGATTTTACTTTATTATTATTATTATTATTCCCATTACTTGTATTTTTATTTATTTTTTGTTTTTAATGAATTGTTTCTGTCACCTGCATCATTCGTATATTGTCTCATTTGCATGTGGGTCTACCGGAAACAACCTCTCTACTATGTAGGGGTAAGGCTGCGTACTATACTATCGGACCTCCCCAGACCCTACTTCATTGCGGGATTTCAGACTAGGTGATGATGATGATGATGATGATGATGATGATAC
Organism: Erythroxylum plowmanianum; assembly: GCA_025531925.1. Classification (NCBI taxonomy): domain Eukaryota; kingdom Viridiplantae; phylum Streptophyta; class Magnoliopsida; order Malpighiales; family Erythroxylaceae; genus Erythroxylum; species Erythroxylum plowmanianum. The sequence goes on from JANVCQ010000002.1 coordinate 34,066,789, forward strand.
TTGTAATAATAGAATTTCCAAATAACTATATTTAGTGGATTAGGCAATGTGTCACTACTAATATACAATATCCTAATCAATTAACAACCCTTAAAAAATCTAAAAAACACAAAAGGAATTAGGCATGGTGATCTAACCTCCCCTTACTTGTTTGCGTTAGTCATGGAAGTCTTTAATAGACTCCTTAAAAGAATAGCAAAGAGGTTTACACACTTCAAGTATCACTCTAGATACAGGAGGCAAGTAATTATTAATTTAAGCTTTGCAGATGACTTAATCATATTGTCCAAAGTTGATTCTAACTTAGTTACAACCATCATTATAGCTCTGAAGATGTTCTACAAACTATCAGGGCTTGAAGTTACCTATGTCAAAAGTGGTATCTATTTGTCTAATAGTGTAATGAATTAGGAACACTCTATAGTTACAATCACTAGTTTCTACTAACACCAACTACTAGTAGTCTATCTTAGCATCCCATTGTCAACTTCAAGAATGTCATAAAGGGACTGCTCACTAAATTAAGATCCATACTAGAATATCTAGTTGGAGTGCTAACAATCTTACCTTAGCAGTTAAAGCTCAGCTCATTGTTTCTATTTTGAGCTCCACTAACGTACATTGGGCAGCTCACCTAGCACTCCCCAAATCTGTAATTAAATTCATTGATAAGGCTTTCAAGAATTTCCTATGTCAGTGAGCAAAGAAATGGAAACTAAGGTAAGAGTTAAGTGGTCTGAAGTGTGCACTCCTATAATTGAAGATGGTCTGAACTTTATTCCTCTCAAAACTCTCAACTTGGTAACACTTACCAAAAGGAGACCATTAAGGGATAAGAAGACATATGATCATACCAAAGTGATTGATCAATCACTTGTTTTTTCAAGGTGAATTCATTAAGGAAAGCTGGAGAATGATCCTTGATACATTAGTGTGGTAGGAAATAATTGAATGAAGCCCTGCAACGAGGCTTACTAGCGAAGCTTACAAATGTTGTTTATGCTTATCGCTATCGTATCTAGTCACAACCATACGGGAAGAAACAAACAAATACTCCACAAGTACTGACAAGTACTGACAAAGGAACGATTTGACAGGGAGCTACTAAATAGAACCAGGCTCCATACCAATCTATTCAACGACAAATTTGTTGACAACGATCTTCTCTACCATAGGTGGAATTTACAAAGCAATCTTGGTATTTTAGTTGTAATAGTCAACAGACCATATTGTGATTAAGTCACTGGGCGGTCCTGAATCAAAAGAATCCCCAGGGCAGCTCCTTATCTTCAAGGTTTGCGTTTCTCGTGTACTGTCCTGTCTGCACTCTTATTTTACCTAATATCCTCCTCCGTTCGCTTAATGTCCTGTCTTGACATGAGTGACGGAACATTTTATTAAGAGGCATACAATACTTCTCAACCCTACTTTTCATGATTTGCTCTACAATAGTTTTGCACATTTCTTAATAACTTCATCTGGAAATCGTTAACTCTTTTTTTATTTCCTTTCTTTTTTTACAGTGAAGCACATTTTCCTCTGATGTCTTCGCCCATTTGCTGCATCCCCTGATTTATGGTATGCATATGTGCAGTGTTGTTGTTACTTCTGCTTGGGTTTGCTTTGCTCTAGTTATTTCTGGATTTTGATTTGTGATACATAGGCTAGTGATAGGAGAAGGAAGTCAGATTCCATCTGGAAAGGGTCGATTCTTGAATGTTTCAGGTTGAGGTTTCCAAACATAGTTCACTCAGTGATTGATGAAATGCTAATTGGAGATGGAACTGCAATTGCTTATAACTTCTATTTTTGTCTAACCATCGGTTTGATTCTAAAGGACTCGGCTTTTAATCGATGCTTGCTCTCTGTATTGCGACTATTCTTGCATCTTCAATGCAACGTCTCAAGCATGTCTTCTGTACGGGATTCTTGTCTTTGTCCTGCAGCAGTTTATAATTTTATTTTGCATTTGCAGCATAACCGGTACTAGTTTTCGTTCAAGCGGTTGACTTGAGAAATGATATCCAGCCCAGTATTCCCTAAGCAAAGTCTGGCATGTCATTCTCCTTCGTTTAGTTGCTACCTGATACCCTCTTTTACGTCCAGGAGAATTTACGCTAAAGCTCAAAATTCTTATATCAGTAGAAGAACTGTAGCAATAGCAACATGGGTTTCACTTCTTGCGGCAAAGGAAGCAGGATTTAGTCACCAGAGTGCAATTGCATTAGATTTAAGATTAACTGCTCCTGGACAAACGATTGAGGAGGCAGACGATGGAATCAGACGCCATGCTCAATTACTTTTAGAAGTAAAACCTCTGTTGGAATCAGAATCATGGACTGAAGCTCAGAAGTTACTACGCAAGAGCTCATCAAACTTGAAACAAGATCTCTATACCATAATCCAAAACAAACCTGGAAGAGAGAGGCCCCAACTAAGGAAGCTTTACTCCATTCTTTTCAACAATGTTAGCCAAGTAAGAATTCCTAATTTTTATATTTTACTTTTAATTCACCATGGTTATTTTTCCAACCATGCATGCTCCAAGATACATAGTTTGTATGCTCTTTCTTTCAATTAAAATCGCTTACCAAATTGTTCAGTCATCTGATCTGATAGCTTCAGGAATAACTGCACACATTTGAAAGATTTATGTTAGTTTCCATTAGTTACCGTTCAAATTTGTTTATACTTTTTTACAGATGGTGAATCAATCCTAAGACTACCTTAAATAGTTACAAGCATGTAACATTGTGAACCATACTGCAGTTTCCTTTTTTCAACAACTTACTTGCTATTGTGATGACAGTCTCTCTCGCTAGTCAAAAGCTTGATTTTTTTTTATTTGGTATGTGCTGCAGCTAGATTTTGCGGCAAGGGACAAAGATGCCGATCGTGCATTTCAGTACTACAAAAGCATTTCTGTTGCTTTGGAGGATATTTTATCAAGAATATGACCACCCAATTCTTAACTACTCTGGCTGAGCTGATTGGTTGAATATTAATGGAATGATTCTCCTAGGATTGGCGTGGAGTTGCAGGCTGAGCTCCATTCAAAATGTTGTTGCCATTATCTTCTTCTATTTTTTGTTTTGAGTTTCCTGCTATTAATTCTAAAGATTTCTGGTGAAACCCAATTTCTCAAGAATTCATGTAAAAAGCATATAAGAATTGCTGACACTCCAACAAATTAAAAAAATTTTCTCTAGTTCAAACTTATATGGTCTAATAGTTTTCTGTCAATTTTTGGTCATGAGCAAAATCACGGAGACCTTTTGTAACAATCGATCCCAATTCAAATTAATTGTATTAAGTTGCTGTGATATTAAAAATCAAAGCTTCAATATATGTCATTGCATTTATAGGTTTTCCTTAGATTTTTGTAACTAATAAATGTAATACAAACAATAATTATATGTTTACTTTCTTATCTATAAATTATTGGAAAATTTTGTAACTTGTATAAAGCATCATTGGTCTTTACATAAAATTCATTTTTATCTCAAAACTTTTATAATAGAGATTTTTTTCTTTTAAATGATGAAAAGTATCAGGAAAGGATCCACGGAGGGATTACAACATCTGATTAAATCATCACCCAGTCTGAAGTCCTGCAATGAAGCAGGATCTGGAGATGTCTGATAGTACGTAGCCTTACCCCTACATAGTAGAGAGGCTATTTTCAATAGACCCACAATGCAAATGAGACAAAATAAGAATGATGCAGGTTTCAGATGAAAAAGGTAAAACTAGCATGACCTGATTAAATAACACTTGCAAAGTAGCTATTGGGGAGCTATAAACTAGATATTAATATGGTATAAATGATACTTAGACTTGATTTTGACTTAGAGGGAAGGTAAGTGCAAAGATTGGTAATGAATTTTATGAAGTCAAATTTCAAATTTGAGTTGATGCAGGGTCAAACTCATAGGTGTAGATTATAGTATGTGTTTCTAGGTGTTTAAATGTGTTTTTTAGATTATTACCATGTGTATACTTAAAATTGTGTTATTGTTAGTGTTTGTATATGTTTTAAGTGTTTGAGTGGTTTACAACATGAATTTGATCTTAATTTTATATGTCAATAGGTGTTTGATGTGTTTATAAATGCATGAAAATAGGAAATTGAAGAATGAAGAAGATTGTGGAGCATGCCGGAAGGCATGATCATAATGTTGCGTGGCTTTCTGTCACGATCATGATGCCATGCACGATCGTGACAGAGAAAAACATACCAGGCTAGGCATGATTGTGCATGGAGGTGTTTCCAGGTGCAAGTTTTTTCGAGTTTTGAGGGTTTAGGGCTATTTTTGGAACCGAACAAAGCGGGAACAGGAAAAACACCAAAAAGAGGCAGCAACTACTACATCAAAGAAGATCAAAGAGGGGAGATCGAAAGAGAGCTTGAAAGAACTTCTAGCATTCCAGATCAAGACTTTAATCAATGTTCATTCTTTTTTGTTTATTTCTTTCATAGTCTTGAATTTGTATTTGGATTTCTATGATGTATAACATGATTATGAATTTCTAAATCTAGATTAGGGATTATTATGGGATTATTTTGTGAATCTTATTTCTTGTTGAATTCAATGTATTGATGAATGTTTGTGATAATTGTCATGCATATACTTGGTAATCAATCAAGAGATTGAATCAAGTCATCAGTGTTA